>CAMPDV010000042.1:0-600000 GCA_946699065.1 Loxodes magnus
TAAAATAGTTAGATTTAAATTTAATTGATCTTAAGTAATCTTAAAATAGTTAGACTTAAATTTATTTAATTCTAAGTAATCTTAAAATAGTTAGATTTAAATTTAATTGATCTTAAGTAATCTTAAAATAGTTAGATTTAAATTTATTTAATTCTAAGTAATCTTAAAATAGTTAGATTTAAATTTATTTAATTCTAAGTAATCTTAAAATAGTTAGATTTCAATTTATTTAATTCTAAGTAATCTTAAAATAGTTAGATTTAAATTTATTTGATCTTAAGTAATCTTAAAATAGTTAGATTTAAATTTATTTAATTCTAAGTAATCTTAAAATAGTTAGATTTAAATTTATTTAATTCTAAGTAATCTTAAAATAGTTAGATTTAAATTTATTTGATCGTAAGTAATCTTAAAATAGTTAGATTTAAATTTATTTAATTCTAAGTAATCTTAAAATAGTTAGATTTAAATTTAATTGATCTTAAGTAATCTTAAAATAGTTAGATTTAAATTTATTTAATTCTAAGTAATCTTAAAATAGTTAGATTTAAATTTAATTGATCTTAAGTAATCTTAAAATAGTTAGATTTAAATTTATTTAATTCTAAGTAATCTTAAAATAGTTAGATTTAAATTTATTTAATTCTAAGTAATCTTAAAATAGTTAGATTTAAATTTATTTAATTCTAAGTAATCTTAAAATAGTTAGACTTAAATTTATTTAATTCTAAGTAATCTTAAAATAGTTAGATTTAAATTTAATTGATCTTAAGTAATCTTAAAATAGTTAGATTTAAATTTATTTAATTCTAAGTAATCTTAAAATAGTTAGATTTAAATTTATTTAATTCTAAGTAATCTTAAAATAGTTAGATTTAAATTTAATTGATCTTAAGTAATCTTAAAATAGTTAGACTTAAATTTATTTAATTCTAAGTAATCTTAAAATAGTTAGATTTAAATTTAATTGATCTTAAGTAATCTTAAAATAGTTAGATTTAAATTTATTTAATTCTAAGTAATCTTAAAATAGTTAGATTTAAATTTATTTAATTCTAAGTAATCTTAAAATAGTTAGATTTAAATTTATTTGATCTTAAGTAATCTTAAAATAGTTAGATTTAAATTTATTTAATTCTAAGTAATCTTAAAATAGTTAGATTTAAATTTATTTAATTCTAAGTAATCTTAAAATAGTTAGATTTAAATTTAATTGATCTTAAGTAATCTTAAAATAGTTAGACTTAAATTTATTTAATTCTAAGTAATCTTAAAATAGTTAGATTTAAATTTAATTGATCTTAAGTAATCTTAAAATAGTTAGATTTAAATTTATTTAATTCTAAGTAATCTTAAAATAGTTAGATTTAAATTTATTTAATTCTAAGTAATCTTAAAATAGTTAGATTTCAATTTATTTAATTCTAAGTAATCTTAAAATAGTTAGATTTAAATTTATTTGATCTTAAGTAATCTTAAAATAGTTAGATTTAAATTTATTTAATTCTAAGTAATCTTAAAATAGTTAGATTTAAATTTATTTAATTCTAAGTAATCTTAAAATAGTTAGATTTAAATTTATTTGATCGTAAGTAATCTTAAAATAGTTAGATTTAAATTTATTTAATTCTAAGTAATCTTAAAATAGTTAGATTTAAATTTAATTGATCTTAAGTAATCTTAAAATAGTTAGATTTAAATTTATTTAATTCTAAGTAATCTTAAAATAGTTAGATTTAAATTTAATTGATCTTAAGTAATCTTAAAATAGTTAGATTTAAATTTATTTAATTCTAAGTAATCTTAAAATAGTTAGATTTAAATTTATTTAATTCTAAGTAATCTTAAAATAGTTAGATTTAAATTTATTTAATTCTAAGTAATCTTAAAATAGTTAGACTTAAATTTATTTAATTCTAAGTAATCTTAAAATAGTTAGATTTAAATTTAATTGATCTTAAGTAATCTTAAAATAGTTAGATTTAAATTTATTTAATTCTAAGTAATCTTAAAATAGTTAGATTTAAATTTATTTAATTCTAAGTAATCTTAAAATAGTTAGATTTAAATTTAATTGATCTTAAGTAATCTTAAAATAGTTAGATTTAAATTTATTTAATTCTAAGTAATCTTAAAATAGTTAGATTTAAATTTAATTGATCTTAAGTAATCTTAAAATAGTTAGATTTAAATTTATTTAATTCTAAGTAATCTTAAAATAGTTAGATTTAAATTTATTTTAATTCTAAGTAATCTTAAAATAGTTAGATTTAAATTTAATTGATCTTAAGTAATCTTAAAATAGTTAGACTTAAATTTATTTAATTCTAAGTAATCTTAAAATAGTTAGATTTAAATTTATTTAATTCTAAGTAATCTTAAAATAGTTAGATTTAAATTTATTTGATCTTAAGTAATCTTAAAATAGTTAGATTTAAATTTATTTAATTCTAAGTAATCTTAAAATAGTTAGATTTAAATTTATTTAATTCTAAGTAATCTTAAAATAGTTAGATTTAAATTTATTTGATCTTAAGTAATCTTAAAATAGTTAGATTTAAATTTATTTAATTCTAAGTAATCTTAAAATAGTTAGATTTAAATTTAATTGATCTTAAGTAATCTTAAAATAGTTAGATTTAAATTTATTTAATTCTAAGTAATCTTAAAATAGTTAGATTTAAATTTAATTGATCTTAAGTAATCTTAAAATAGTTAGATTTAAATTTATTTAATTCTAATTAATCTTAAAATAGTTAGATTTAAATTTATTTAATTCTAAGTAATCTTAAAATAGTTAGATTTAAATTTATTTAATTCTAAGTAATCTTAAAATAGTTAGATTTAAATTTATTTAATTCTAAGTAATCGTAAAATAGTTAGATTTAAATTTATTTAATTCTAAGTAATCTTAAAATAGTTAGATTTAAATTTATTTAATTCTAAGTAATCTTAAAATAGTTAGATTTAAATTTATTTAATTCTAATTAATCTTAAAATAGTTAGATTTAAATTTATTTAATTCTAAGTAATCTTAAAATAGTTAGATTTAAATTTATTTAATTCTAATTAATCTTAAAATAGTTAGATTTAAATTTATTTGATCTTAAGTAATCTTAAAATAGTTAGATTTAAATTTATTTAATTCTAAGTAATCTTAAAATAGTTAGATTTAAATTTATTTAATTCTAAGTAATCTTAAAATAGTTAGATTTAAATTTATTTGATCTTAAGTAATCTTAAAATAGTTAGATTTAAATTTATTTAATTCTAAGTAATCTTAAAATAGTTAGATTTAAATTTATTTAATTCTAATTAATCTTAAAATAGTTAGATTTAAATTTATTTAATTCTAAGTAATCTTAAAATAGTTAGATTTAAATTTAATTGATCTTAAGTAATCTTAAAATAGTTAGATTTAAATTTATTTAATTCTAAGTAATCTTAAAATAGTTAGATTTAAATTTATTTAATTCTAATTAATCTTAAAATAGTTAGATTTAAATTTATTTAATTCTAAGTAATCTTAAAATAGTTAGATTTAAATTTATTTGATCTTAAGTAATCTTAAAATAGTTAGATTTAAATTTATTTAATTCTAAGTAATCTTAAAATAGTTAGATTTAAATTTATTTAATTCTAAGTAATCTTAAAATAGTTAGATTTAAATTTATTTAATTCTAATTAATCTTAAATAGTTAGATTTAAATTTATTTAATTCTAAGTAATCTTAAAATAGTTAGATTTAAATTTATTTAATTCTAAGTAATCTTAAAATAGTTAGATTTAAATTTATTTAATTCTAATTAATCTTAAAATAGTTAGATTTAAATTTATTTAATTCTAAGTAATCTTAAAATAGTTAGATTTAAATTTAATTGATCTTAAGTAATCTTAAAATAGTTAGATTTAAATTTATTTAATTCTAAGTAATCTTAAAATAGTTAGATTTAAATTTATTTAATTCTAATTAATCTTAAAATAGTTAGATTTAAATTTATTTAATTCTAAGTAATCTTAAAATAGTTAGATTTAAATTTATTTGATCTTAAGTAATCTTAAAATAGTTAGATTTAAATTTATTTAATTCTAAGTAATCTTAAAATAGTTAGATTTAAATTTATTTAATTCTAAGTAATCTTAAAATAGTTAGATTTAAATTTATTTAATTCTAATTAATCTTAAAATAGTTAGATTTAAATTTATTTAATTCTAAGTAATCTTAAAATAGTTAGATTTAAATTTAATTGATCTTAAGTAATCTTAAAATAGTTAGATTTAAATTTATTTAATTCTAATTAATCTTAAAATAGTTAGATTTAAATTTATTTAATTCTAAGTAATCTTAAAATAGTTAGATTTAAATTTATTTGATCTTAAGTAATCTTAAAATAGTTAGATTTAAATTTATTTAATTCTAAGTAATCTTAAAATAGTTAGATTTAAATTTATTTAATTCTAATTAATCTTAAAATAGTTAGATTTAAATTTATTTGATCTTAAGTAATCTTAAAATAGTTAGATTTAAATTTATTTGATCTTAAGTAATCTTAAAATAGTTAGATTTAAATTTAATTGATCTTAAGTAATCTTAAAATAGTTAGATTATAAATTTATTTGATCTTAAGTAATCTTAAAATAGTTAGATTTAAATTTATTTAATTCTAATTAATCTTAAAATAGTTAGATTTAAATTTATTTAATTCTAAGTAATCTTAAAATAGTTAGATTTAAATTTATTTAATTCTAAGTAATCTTAAAATAGTTAGATTTAAATTTATTTGATCTTAAGTAATCTTAAAATAGTTAGATTTAAATTTATTTAATTCTAAGTAATCTTAAAATAGTTAGATTTAAATTTAATTGATCTTAAGTAATCTTAAAATAGTTAGATTTAAATTTATTTAATTCTAATTAATCTTAAAATAGTTAGATTTAAATTTATTTGATCTTAAGTAATCTTAAAATAGTTAGATTTAAATTTATTTAATTCTAATTAATCTTAAAATAGTTAGATTTAAATTTATTTAATTCTAAGTAATCTTAAAATAGTTAGATTTAAATTTATTTAATTCTAAGTAATCTTAAAATAGTTAGATTTAAATTTATTTAATTCTAAGTAATCGTAAAATAGTTAGATTTAAATTTATTTAATTCTAAGTAATCTTAAAATAGTTAGATTTAAATTTATTTAATTCTAAGTAATCTTAAAATAGTTAGATTTAAATTTATTTAATTCTAATTAATCTTAAAATAGTTAGATTTAAATTTATTTAATTCTAAGTAATCGTAAAATAGTTAGATTTAAATTTATTTAATTCTAAGTAATCTTAAAATAGTTAGATTTAAATTTATTTAATTCTAAGTAATCTTAAAATAGTTAGATTTAAATTTATTTGATCTTAAGTAATCTTAAAATAGTTAGATTTAAATTTATTTAATTCTAAGTAATCTTAAAATAGTTAGATTTAAATTTAATTGATCTTAAGTAATCTTAAAATAGTTAGATTTAAATTTATTTAATTCTAAGTAATCTTAAAATAGTTAGATTTAAATTTATTTAATTCTAAGTAATCTTAAAATAGTTAGATTTAAATTTATTTAATTCTAATTAATCTTAAAATAGTTAGATTTAAATTTATTTAATTCTAAGTAATCTTAAAATAGTTAGATTTAAATTTATTTAATTCTAAGTAATCTTAAAATAGTTAGATTTAAATTTATTTAATTCTAAGTAATCTTAAATAGTTAGATTTAAATTTATTTAATTCTAAGTAATCTTAAAATAGTTAGATTTAAATTTATTTGATCTTAAGTAATCTTAAAATAGTTAGATTTAAATTTATTTAATTCTAAGTAATCTTAAAATAGTTAGATTTAAATTTATTTAATTCTAAGTAATCTTAAAATAGTTAGATTTAAATTTATTTAATTCTAATTAATCTTAAAATAGTTAGATTTAAATTTATTTGATCTTAAGTAATCTTAAAATAGTTAGATTTAAATTTATTTGATCTTAAGTAATCTTAAAATAGTTAGATTTAAATTTAATTGATCTTAAGTAATCTTAAAATAGTTAGATTTAAATTTATTTGATCTTAAGTAATCTTAAAATAGTTAGATTTAAATTTATTTAATTCTAAGTAATCTTAAAATAGTTAGATTTAAATTTATTTAATTCTAAGTAATCTTAAAATAGTTAGATTTAAATTTATTTAATTCTAAGTAATCTTAAAATAGTTAGATTTAAATTTATTTAATTCTAAGTAATCTTAAAATAGTTAGATTTAAATTTATTTAATTCTAAGTAATCTTAAAATAGTTAGATTTAAATTTATTTAATTCTAAGTAATCTTAAAATAGTTAGATTTTAAATTTATTTAATTCTAAGTAATCTTAAAATAGTTAGATTTAAATTTATTTAATTCTAATTAATCTTAAAATAGTTAGATTTAAATTTATTTGATCTTAAGTAATCTTAAAATAGTTAGATTTAAATTTATTTGATCTTAAGTAATCTTAAAATAGTTAGATTTAAATTTAATTGATCTTAAGTAATCTTAAAATAGTTAGATTTAAATTTATTTGATCTTAAGTAATCTTAAAATAGTTAGATTTAAATTTATTTAATTCTAAGTAATCTTAAAATAGTTAGATTTAAATTTATTTAATTCTAAGTAATCTTAAAATAGTTAGATTTAAATTTATTTGATCTTAAGTAATCTTAAAATAGTTAGATTTAAATTTATTTAATTCTAAGTAATCTTTAAAATAGTTAGATTTAAATTTAATTGATCTTAAGTAATCTTAAAATAGTTAGATTTAAATTTATTTAATTCTAAGTAATCTTAAAATAGTTAGATTTAAATTTAATTGATCTTAAGTAATCTTAAAATAGTTAGATTTAAATTTATTTAATTCTAATTAATCTTAAAATAGTTAGATTTAAATTTATTTAATTCTAAGTAATCTTAAAATAGTTAGATTTAAATTTATTTAATTCTAAGTAATCTTAAAATAGTTAGATTTAAATTTATTTAATTCTAAGTAATCGTAAAATAGTTAGATTTAAATTTATTTAATTCTAAGTAATCTTAAAATAGTTAGATTTAAATTTATTTGATCTTAAGTAATCTTAAAATAGTTAGATTTAAATTTATTTAATTCTAAGTAATCTTAAAATAGTTAGATTTAAATTTATTTAATTCTAAGTAATCTTAAAATAGTTAGATTTAAATTTATTTAATTCTAAGTAATCTTAAAATAGTTAGATTTAAATTTATTTAATTCTAAGTAATCTTAAAATAGTTAGATTTAAATTTATTTAATTCTAAGTAATCTTAAAATAGTTAGATTTAAATTTATTTAATTCTAATTAATCTTAAAATAGTTAGATTTAAATTTATTTGATCTTAAGTAATCTTAAAATAGTTAGATTTAAATTTATTTGATCTTAAGTAATCTTAAAATAGTTAGATTTAAATTTAATTGATCTTAAGTAATCTTAAAATAGTTAGATTTAAATTTATTTGATCTTAAGTAATCTTAAAATAGTTAGATTTAAATTTATTTAATTCTAAGTAATCTTAAAATAGTTAGATTTAAATTTATTTAATTCTAAGTAATCTTAAAATAGTTAGATTTAAATTTATTTGATCTTAAGTAATCTTAAAATAGTTAGATTTAAATTTATTTATTCTAAGTAATCTTAAAATAGTTAGATTTAAATTTAATTGATCTTAAGTAATCTTAAAATAGTTAGATTTAAATTTATTTAATTCTAAGTAATCTTAAAATAGTTAGATTTAAATTTAATTGATCTTAAGTAATCTTAAAATAGTTAGATTTAAATTTATTTAATTCTAAGTAATCTTAAAATAGTTAGATTTAAATTTATTTAATTCTAAGTAATCTTAAAATAGTTAGATTTAAATTTATTTAATTCTAAGTAATCTTAAAATAGTTAGATTTAAATTTATTTAATTCTAAGTAATCGTAAAATAGTTAGATTTAAATTTATTTAATTCTAAGTAATCTTAAAATAGTTAGATTTAAATTTATTTAATTCTAAGTAATCTTAAAATAGTTAGATTTAAATTTATTTAATTCTAAGTAATCGTAAAATAGTTAGATTTAAATTTATTTAATTCTAAGTAATCTTAAAATAGTTAGATTTAAATTTATTTAATTCTAAGTAATCTTAAAATAGTTAGATTTAAATTTATTTAATTCTAAGTAATCTTAAAATAGTTAGATTTAAATTTATTTGATCTTAAGTAATCTTAAAATAGTTAGATTTAAATTTATTTAATTCTAAGTAATCTTAAAATAGTTAGATTTAAATTTATTTAATTCTAATTAATCTTAAAATAGTTAGATTTAAATTTATTTGATCTTAAGTAATCTTAAAATAGTTAGATTTAAATTTAATTGATCTTAAGTAATCTTAAAATAGTTAGATTTAAATTTATTTAATTCTAAGTAATCTTAAAATAGTTAGATTTAAATTTAATTGATCTTAAGTAATCTTAAAATAGTTAGATTTAAATTTATTTAATTCTAAGTAATCTTAAAATAGTTAGATTTAAATTTATTTGATCTTAAGTAATCTTAAAATAGTTAGATTTAAATTTATTTAATTCTAAGTAATCTTAAAATAGTTAGATTTAAATTTATTTAATTCTAAGTAATCTTAAAATAGTTAGATTTAAATTTATTTAATTCTAAGTAATCTTAAAATAGTTAGATTTAAATTTATTTGATCTTAAGTAATCTTAAAATAGTTAGATTTAAATTTATTTAATTCTAAGTAATCTTAAAATAGTTAGATTTAAATTTATTTAATTCTAAGTAATCTTAAAATAGTTAGATTTAAATTTATTTAATTCTAAGTAATCTTAAAATAGTTAGATTTAAATTTATTTAATTCTAATTAATCTTAAAATAGTTAGATTTAAATTTATTTAATTCTAAGTAATCTTAAAATAGTTAGATTTAAATTTAATTGATCTTAAGTAATCTTAAAATAGTTAGATTTAAATTTATTTAATTCTAAGTAATCTTAAAATAGTTAGATTTAAATTTAATTGATCTTAAGTAATCTTAAAATAGTTAGATTTAAATTTATTTAATTCTAAGTAATCTTAAAATAGTTAGATTTAAATTTATTTAATTCTAATTAATCTTAAAATAGTTAGATTTAAATTTATTTAATTCTAAGTAATCTTAAAATAGTTAGATTTAAATTTATTTAATTCTAAGTAATCTTAAAATAGTTAGATTTAAATTTATTTAATTCTAAGTAATCGTAAAATAGTTAGATTTAAATTTATTTAATTCTAAGTAATCTTAAAATAGTTAGATTTAAATTTATTTAATTCTAAGTAATCTTAAAATAGTTAGATTTAAATTTATTTAATTCTAAGTAATCTTAAAATAGTTAGATTTAAATTTATTTGATCTTAAGTAATCTTAAAATAGTTAGATTTAAATTTATTTAATTCTAAGTAATCTTAAAATAGTTAGATTTAAATTTAATTGATCTTAAGTAATCTTAAAATAGTTAGATTTAAATTTATTTAATTCTAAGTAATCTTAAAATAGTTAGATTTAAATTTAATTGATCTTAAGTAATCTTAAAATAGTTAGATTTAAATTTATTTAATTCTAATTAATCTTAAAATAGTTAGATTTAAATTTATTTAATTCTAAGTAATCTTAAAATAGTTAGATTTAAATTTATTTGATCTTAAGTAATCTTAAAATAGTTAGATTTAAATTTATTTAATTCTAAGTAATCTTAAAATAGTTAGATTTAAATTTATTTAATTCTAAGTAATCTTAAAATAGTTAGATTTAAATTTATTTAATTCTAAGTAATCTTAAAATAGTTAGATTTAAATTTATTTGATCTTAAGTAATCTTAAAATAGTTAGATTTAAATTTATTTAATTCTAAGTAATCTTAAAATAGTTAGATTTAAATTTATTTAATTCTAAGTAATCTTAAAATAGTTAGATTTAAATTTATTTAATTCTAATTAATCTTAAAATAGTTAGATTTAAATTTAATTGATCTTAAGTAATCTTAAAATAGTTAGATTTAAATTTATTTAATTCTAATTAATCTTAAAATAGTTAGATTTAAATTTATTTAATTCTAAGTAATCTTAAAATAGTTAGATTTAAATTTATTTGATCTTAAGTAATCTTAAAATAGTTAGATTTAAATTTATTTAATTCTAAGTAATCTTAAAATAGTTAGATTTAAATTTATTTAATTCTAAGTAATCTTAAAATAGTTAGATTTAAATTTATTTAATTCTAAGTAATCTTAAAATAGTTAGATTTAAATTTATTTGATCTTAAGTAATCTTAAAATAGTTAGATTTAAATTTATTTAATTCTAAGTAATCTTAAAATAGTTAGATTTAAATTTATTTAATTCTAAGTAATCTTAAAATAGTTAGATTTAAATTTATTTAATTCTAATTAATCTTAAAATAGTTAGATTTAAATTTAATTGATCTTAAGTAATCTTAAAATAGTTAGATTTAAATTTATTTAATTCTAATTAATCTTAAAATAGTTAGATTTAAATTTATTTAATTCTAAGTAATCTTAAAATAGTTAGATTTAAATTTATTTGATCTTAAGTAATCTTAAAATAGTTAGATTTAAATTTATTTAATTCTAAGTAATCTTAAAATAGTTAGATTTAAATTTATTTAATTCTAAGTAATCTTAAAATAGTTAGATTTAAATTTATTTAATTCTAAGTAATCTTAAAATAGTTAGATTTAAATTTATTTGATCTTAAGTAATCTTAAAATAGTTAGATTTAAATTTATTTAATTCTAATTAATCTTAAAATAGTTAGATTTAAATTTATTTAATTCTAAGTAATCTTAAAATAGTTAGATTTAAATTTATTTGATCTTAAGTAATCTTAAAATAGTTAGATTTAAATTTATTTAATTCTAAGTAATCTTAAAATAGTTAGATTTAAATTTATTTAATTCTAAGTAATCTTAAAATAGTTAGATTTAAATTTATTTAATTCTAAGTAATCTTAAAATAGTTAGATTTAAATTTATTTGATCTTAAGTAATCTTAAAATAGTTAGATTTAAATTTATTTAATTCTAAGTAATCTTAAAATAGTTAGATTTAAATTTATTTAATTCTAAGTAATCTTAAAATAGTTAGATTTAAATTTATTTAATTCTAATTAATCTTAAAATAGTTAGATTTAAATTTAATTGATCTTAAGTAATCTTAAAATAGTTAGATTTAAATTTATTTAATTCTAATTAATCTTAAAATAGTTAGATTTAAATTTATTTAATTCTAAGTAATCTTAAAATAGTTAGATTTAAATTTATTTAATTCTAAGTAATCTTAAAATAGTTAGATTTAAATTTATTTAATTCTAAGTAATCTTAAAATAGTTAGATTTAAATTTAATTGATCTTAAGTAATCTTAAAATAGTTAGATTTAAATTTATTTGATCTTAAGTAATCTTAAAATAGTTAGATTTAAATTTATTTGATCTTAAGTAATCTTAAAATAGTTAGATTTAAATTTATTTAATTCTAAGTAATCTTAAAATAGTTAGATTTAAATTTATTTAATTCTAAGTAATCTTAAAATAGTTAGATTTAAATTTATTTGATCTTAAGTAATCTTAAAATAGTTAGATTTAAATTTATTTGATCTTAAGTAATCTTAAAATAGTTAGATTTAAATTTATTTAATTCTAAGTAATCTTAAAATAGTTAGATTTAAATTTATTTAATTCTAAGTAATCTTAAAATAGTTAGATTTAAATTTATTTAATTCTAAGTAATCTTAAAATAGTTAGATTTAAATTTATTTAATTCTAAGTAATCTTAAAATAGTTAGATTTAAATTTATTTGATCTTAAGTAATCTTAAAATAGTTAGATTTAAATTTATTTGATCTTAAGTAATCTTAAAATAGTTAGATTTAAATTTATTTAATTCTAAGTAATCTTAAAATAGTTAGATTTAAATTTATTTAATTCTAAGTAATCTTAAAATAGTTAGATTTAAATTTATTTAATTCTAAGTAATCTTAAAATAGTTAGATTTAAATTTAATTGATCTTAAGTAATCTTAAAATAGTTAGATTTAAATTTATTTAATTCTAATTAATCTTAAAATAGTTAGATTTAAATTTATTTAATTCTAAGTAATCTTAAAATAGTTAGATTTAAATTTATTTAATTCTAATTAATCTTAAAATAGTTAGATTTAAATTTATTTAATTCTAAGTAATCTTAAAATAGTTAGATTTAAATTTATTTGATCTTAAGTAATCTTAAAATAGTTAGATTTAAATTTATTTAATTCTAATTAATCTTAAAATAGTTAGATTTAAATTTATTTAATTCTAAGTAATCTTAAAATAGTTAGATTTAAATTTATTTGATCTTAAGTAATCTTAAAATAGTTAGATTTAAATTTATTTAATTCTAAGTAATCTTAAAATAGTTAGATTTAAATTTAATTGATCTTAAGTAATCTTAAAATAGTTAGATTTAAATTTATTTAATTCTAATTAATCTTAAAATAGTTAGATTTAAATTTATTTAATTCTAAGTAATCTTAAAATAGTTAGATTTAAATTTATTTGATCTTAAGTAATCTTAAAATAGTTAGATTTAAATTTATTTAATTCTAAGTAATCTTAAAATAGTTAGATTTAAATTTATTTAATTCTAATCAATCTTAAAATAGTTAGATTTAAATTTATTTAATTCTAAGTAATCTTAAAATAGTTAGATTTAAATTTATTTGATCTTAAGTAATCTTAAAATAGTTAGATTTAAATTTATTTAATTCTAATTAATCTTAAAATAGTTAGATTTAAATTTATTTAATTCTAAGTAATCTTAAAATAGTTAGATTTAAATTTATTTGATCTTAAGTAATCTTAAAATAGTTAGATTTAAATTTATTTAATTCTAAGTAATCTTAAAATAGTTAGATTTAAATTTATTTAATTCTAAGTAATCTTAAAATAGTTAGATTTAAATTTATTTAATTCTAATTAATCTTAAAATAGTTAGATTTAAATTTATTTAATTCTAAGTAATCTTAAAATAGTTAGATTTAAATTTATTTAATTCTAATTAATCTTAAAATAGTTAGATTTAAATTTATTTAATTCTAAGTAATCTTAAAATAGTTAGATTTAAATTTATTTAATTCTAATTAATCTTAAAATAGTTAGATTTAAATTTATTTGATCTTAAGTAATCTTAAAATAGTTAGATTTAAATTTATTTAATTCTAATTAATCTTAAAATAGTTAGATTTAAATTTATTTAATTCTAAGTAATCTTAAAATAGTTAGATTTAAATTTATTTAATTCTAATTAATCTTAAAATAGTTAGATTTAAATTTATTTAATTCTAAGTAATCTTAAAATAGTTAGATTTAAATTTAATTGATCTTAAGTAATCTTAAAATAGTTAGATTTAAATTTATTTAATTCTAATTAATCTTAAAATAGTTAGATTTAAATTTATTTAATTCTAAGTAATCTTAAAATAGTTAGATTTAAATTTATTTGATCTTAAGTAATCTTAAAATAGTTAGATTTAAATTTATTTAATTCTAAGTAATCTTAAAATAGTTAGATTTAAATTTATTTAATTCTAAGTAATCTTAAAATAGTTAGATTTAAATTTATTTAATTCTAATTAATCTTAAAATAGTTAGATTTAAATTTATTTGATCTTAAGTAATCTTAAAATAGTTAGATTTAAATTTATTTGATCTTAAGTAATCTTAAAATAGTTAGATTTAAATTTAATTGATCTTAAGTAATCTTAAAATAGTTAGATTTAAATTTATTTGATCTTAAGTAATCTTAAAATAGTTAGATTTAAATTTATTTGATCTTAAGTAATCTTAAAATAGTTAGATTTAAATTTATTTAATTCTAAGTAATCTTAAAATAGTTAGATTTAAATTTATTTAATTCTAAGTAATCTTAAAATAGTTAGATTTAAATTTATTTAATTCTAAGTAATCTTAAAATAGTTAGATTTAAATTTATTTAATTCTAAGTAATCTTAAAATAGTTAGATTTAAATTTATTTAATTCTAAGTAATCTTAAAATAGTTAGATTTAAATTTAATTGATCTTAAGTAATCTTAAAATAGTTAGATTTAAATTTATTTAATTCTAAGTAATCTTAAAATAGTTAGATTTAAATTTATTTAATTCTAAGTAATCTTAAAATAGTTAGATTTAAATTTATTTGATCTTAAGTAATCTTAAAATAGTTAGATTTAAATTTATTTAATTCTAAGTAATCGTAAAATAGTTAGATTTAAATTTATTTGATCTTAAGTAATCTTAAAATAGTTAGATTTAAATTTATTTAATTCTAAGTAATCTTAAAATAGTTAGATTTAAATTTATTTGATCTTAAGTAATCTTAAAATAGTTAGATTTAAATTTATTTAATTCTAAGTAATCTTAAAATAGTTAGATTTAAATTTATTTAATTCTAAGTAATCTTAAAATAGTTAGATTTAAATTTATTTGATCTTAAGTAATCTTAAAATAGTTAGATTTAAATTTATTTAATTCTAAGTAATCTTAAAATAGTTAGATTTAAATTTATTTAATTCTAAGTAATCTTAAAATAGTTAGATTTAAATTTATTTAATTCTAAGTAATCTTAAAATAGTTAGATTTAAATTTAATTGATCTTAAGTAATCTTAAAATAGTTAGATTTAAATTTATTTAATTCTAAGTAATCTTAAAATAGTTAGATTTAAATTTATTTAATTCTAAGTAATCTTAAAATAGTTAGATTTAAATTTATTTGATCTTAAGTAATCTTAAAATAGTTAGATTTAAATTTATTTAATTCTAAGTAATCTTAAAATAGTTAGATTTAAATTTATTTAATTCTAATTAATCTTAAAATAGTTAGATTTAAATTTATTTAATTCTAAGTAATCTTAAAATAGTTAGATTTAAATTTATTTAATTCTAAGTAATCTTAAAATAGTTAGATTTAAATTTATTTAATTCTAAGTAATCTTAAAATAGTTAGATTTAAATTTATTTAATTCTAATTAATCTTAAAATAGTTAGATTTAAATTTATTTGATCTTAAGTAATCTTAAAATAGTTAGATTTAAATTTATTTGATCTTAAGTAATCTTAAAATAGTTAGATTTAAATTTAATTGATCTTAAGTAATCTTAAAATAGTTAGATTTAAATTTATTTGATCTTAAGTAATCTTAAAATAGTTAGATTTAAATTTATTTAATTCTAAGTAATCTTAAAATAGTTAGATTTAAATTTATTTAATTCTAAGTAATCTTAAAATAGTTAGATTTAAATTTATTTAATTCTAAGTAATCTTAAAATAGTTAGATTTAAATTTATTTGATCTTAAGTAATCTTAAAATAGTTAGATTTAAATTTATTTAATTCTAAGTAATCTTAAAATAGTTAGATTTAAATTTATTTAATTCTAATTAATCTTAAAATAGTTAGATTTAAATTTATTTAATTCTAAGTAATCTTAAAATAGTTAGATTTAAATTTATTTAATTCTAATTAATCTTAAAATAGTTAGATTTAAATTTATTTAATTCTAAGTAATCTTAAAATAGTTAGATTTAAATTTATTTAATTCTAATTAATCTTAAAATAGTTAGATTTAAATTTATTTAATTCTAAGTAATCTTAAAATAGTTAGATTTAAATTTATTTAATTCTAATTAATCTTAAAATAGTTAGATTTAAATTTATTTAATTCTAAGTAATCTTAAAATAGTTAGATTTAAATTTATTTAATTCTAAGTAATCTTAAAATAGTTAGATTTAAATTTATTTAATTCTAAGTAATCGTATTATAGTTAGATTAAAATTTATTTAATTCTAATTAATCTTAAAATAGTTAGATTTAAATTTATTTAATTCTAAGTAATCTTAAAATAGTTAGATTTAAATTTATTTGATCTTAAGTAATCTTAAAATAGTTAGATTTAAATTTATTTAATTCTAAGTAATCTTAAAATAGTTAGATTTAAATTTAATTGATCTTAAGTAATCTTAAAATAGTTAGATTTAAATTTATTTAATTCTAAGTAATCTTAAAATAGTTAGATTTAAATTTATTAAATTCTAATTAATCTTAAAATAGTTAGATTTAAATTTATTTAATTCTAAGTAATCTTAAAATAGTTAGATTTAAATTTATTTAATTCTAATTAATCTTAAAATAGTTAGATTTAAATTTATTTAATTCTAAGTAATCGTAAAATAGTTAGATTTAAATTTATTTGATCTTAAGTAATCTTAAAATAGTTAGATTTAAATTTATTTAATTCTAAGTAATCTTAAAATAGTTAGATTTAAATTTATTTGATCTTAAGTAATCTTAAAATAGTTAGATTTAAATTTATTTGATCTTAAGTAATCTTAAAATAGTTAGATTTAAATTTATTAAATTCTAAGTAATCTTAAAATAGTTAGATTTAAATTTATTTAATTCTAAGTAATCTTAAAATAGTTAGATTTAAATTTATTTGATCTTAAGTAATCTTAAAATAATTAGATTTAAATTTATTTAATTCTAAGTAATCTTAAAATAGTTAGATTTAAATTTATTTGATCTTAAGTAATCTTAAAATAGTTAGATTTAAATTTATTTAATTCTAAGTAATCTTAAAATAGTTAGATTTAAATTTATTTAATTCTAATTAATCTTAAAATAGTTAGATTTAAATTTATTTAATTCTAAGTAATCTTAAAATAGTTAGATTTAAATTTATTTAATTCTAAGTAATCTTAAAATAGTTAGATTTAAATTTATTTAATTCTAATTAATCTTAAAATAGTTAGATTTAAATTTATTTAATTCTAAGTAATCTTAAAATAGTTAGATTTAAATTTATTTAATTCTAATTAATCTTAAAATAGTTAGATTTAAATTTATTTAATTCTAAGTAATCTTAAAATAGTTAGATTTAAATTTATTTAATTCTAAGTAATCTTAAAATAGTTAGATTTAAATTTATTTAATTCTAAGTAATCGTAAAATAGTTAGATTAAAATTTATTTAATTCTAATTAATCTTAAAATAGTTAGATTTAAATTTATTTAATTCTAAGTAATCTTAAAATAGTTAGATTTAAATTTATTTGATCTTAAGTAATCTTAAAATAGTTAGATTTAAATTTATTTAATTCTAAGTAATCTTAAAATAGTTAGATTTAAATTTAATTGATCTTAAGTAATCTTAAAATAGTTAGATTTAAATTTATTTAATTCTAAGTAATCGTAAAATAGTTAGATTTAAATTTATTTGATCTTAAGTAATCTTAAAATAGTTAGATTTAAATTTATTTAATTCTAAGTAATCTTAAAATAGTTAGATTTAAATTTATTTGATCTTAAGTAATCTTAAAATAGTTAGATTTAAATTTATTTGATCTTAAGTAATCTTAAAATAGTTAGATTTAAATTTATTAAATTCTAAGTAATCTTAAAATAGTTAGATTTAAATTTATTTAATTCTAAGTAATCTTAAAATAGTTAGATTTAAATTTATTTAATTCTAAGTAATCTTAAAATAGTTAGATTTAAATTTATTTGATCTTAAGTAATCTTAAAATAGTTAGATTTAAATTTAATTGATCTTAAGTAATCTTAAAATAGTTAGATTTAAATTTATTTAATTCTAAGTAATCTTAAAATAGTTAGATTAAAATTTATTTAATTCTAATTAATCTTAAAATAGTTAGATTTAAATTTATTTAATTCTAAGTAATCTTAAAATAGTTAGATTTAAATTTATTTAATTCTAAGTAATCTTAAAATAGTTAGATTTAAATTTATTTAATTCTAATTAATCTTAAAATAGTTAGATTTAAATTTATTTAATTCTAAGTAATCTTAAAATAGTTAGATTTAAATTTATTTGATCTTAAGTAATCTTAAAATAGTTAGATTTAAATTTATTTAATTCTAAGTAATCTTAAAATAGTTAGATTTAAATTTATTTGATCTTAAGTAATCTTAAAATAGTTAGATTTAAATTTATTAAATTCTAAGTAATCTTAAAATAGTTAGATTTAAATTTATTTAATTCTAAGTAATCTTAAAATAGTTAGATTTAAATTTATTTAATTCTAAGTAATCTTAAAATAATTAGATTTAAATTTATTTAATTCTAAGTAATCTTAAAATAGTTAGATTTAAATTTATTTAATTCTAATTAATCTTAAAATAGTTAGATTTAAATTTATTAAATTCTAAGTAATCTTAAAATAGTTAGATTAAAATTTATTTAATTCTAATTAATCTTAAAATAGTTAGATTTAAATTTATTTAATTCTAAGTAATCTTAAAATAGTTAGATTTAAATTTATTTGATCTTAAGTAATCTTAAAATAGTTAGATTTAAATTTATTTAATTCTAAGTAATCTTAAAATAGTTAGATTTAAATTTATTTAATTCTAAGTAATCTTAAAATAGTTAGATTTAAATTTATTTAATTCTAAGTAATCTTAAAATAGTTAGATTTAAATTTATTTAATTCTAATTAATCTTAAAATAGTTAGATTTAAATTTATTTAATTCTAAGTAATCTTAAAATAGTTAGATTTAAATTTATTTGATCTTAAGTAATCTTAAAATAGTTAGATTTAAATTTATTAAATTCTAAGTAATCTTAAAATAGTTAGATTTAAATTTATTTAATTCTAAGTAATCTTAAAATAGTTAGATTTAAATTTATTTAATTCTAAGTAATCTTAAAATAGTTAGATTTAAATTTATTTGATCTTAAGTAATCTTAAAATAGTTAGATTTAAATTTATTTAATTCTAAGTAATCTTAAAATAGTTAGATTTAAATTTATTTGATCTTAAGTAATCTTAAAATAGTTAGATTTAAATTTATTAAATTCTAAGTAATCTTAAAATAGTTAGATTTAAATTTATTTAATTCTAAGTAATCTTAAAATAGTTAGATTTAAATTTATTTAATTCTAAGTAATCTTAAAATAGTTAGATTTAAATTTATTTGATCTTAAGTAATCTTAAAATAGTTAGATTTAAATTTATTTAATTCTAAGTAATCTTAAAATAGTTAGATTTAAATTTATTTAATTCTAATTAATCTTAAAATAGTTAGATTTAAATTTATTTAATTCTAAGTAATCTTAAAATAGTTAGATTTAAATTTATTTAATTCTAAGTAATCTTAAAATAGTTAGATTTAAATTTATTTAATTCTAAGTAATCTTAAAATAGTTAGATTTAAATTTATTTAATTCTAATTAATCTTAAAATAGTTAGATTTAAATTTATTTAATTCTAAGTAATCTTAAAATAGTTAGATTTAAATTTATTTAATTCTAATTAATCTTAAAATAGTTAGATTTAAATTTATTTAATTCTAAGTAATCGTAAAATAGTTAGATTTAAATTTATTTGATCTTAAGTAATCTTAAAATAGTTAGATTTAAATTTATTTAATTCTAAGTAATCTTAAAATAGTTAGATTTAAATTTATTTGATCTTAAGTAATCTTAAAATAGTTAGATTTAAATTTATTTAATTCTAAGTAATCTTAAAATAGTTAGATTTAAATTTATTTAATTCTAAGTAATCTTAAAATAGTTAGATTTAAATTTATTTAATTCTAAGTAATCGTAAAATAGTTAGATTTAAATTTATTTGATCTTAAGTAATCTTAAAATAGTTAGATTTAAATTTATTTAATTCTAAGTAATCTTAAAATAGTTAGATTTAAATTTATTAAATTCTAAGTAATCTTAAAATAGTTAGATTAAAATTTATTTAATTCTAATTAATCTTAAAATAGTTAGATTTAAATTTATTTAATTCTAAGTAATCTTAAAATAGTTAGATTTAAATTTATTTAATTCTAATTAATCTTAAAATAGTTAGATTTAAATTTATTTAATTCTAAGTAATCTTAAAATAGTTAGATTTAAATTTATTTAATTCTAAGTAATCTTAAAATAGTTAGATTTAAATTTATTTAATTCTAAGTAATCTTAAAATAGTTAGATTTAAATTTATTTGATCTTAAGTAATCTTAAAATAGTTAGATTTAAATTTATTTAATTCTAAGTAATCTTAAAATAGTTAGATTTAAATTTATTTAATTCTAAGTAATCTTAAAATAGTTAGATTTAAATTTATTTAATTCTAAGTAATCTTAAAATAGTTAGATTTAAATTTAATTGATCTTAAGTAATCTTAAAATAGTTAGATTTAAATTTATTTAATTCTAAGTAATCTTAAAATAGTTAGATTTAAATTTATTTAATTCTAAGTAATCTTAAAATAGTTAGATTTAAATTTATTTGATCTTAAGTAATCTTAAAATAGTTAGATTTAAATTTAATTGATCTTAAGTAATCTTAAAATAGTTAGATTTAAATTTATTTAATTCTAAGTAATCTTAAAATAGTTAGATTTAAATTTATTTAATTCTAAGTAATCTTAAAATAGTTAGATTTAAATTTATTTGATCTTAAGTAATCTTAAAATAGTTAGATTTAAATTTATTTAATTCTAAGTAATCTTAAAATAGTTAGATTTAAATTTATTTAATTCTAAGTAATCTTAAAATAGTTAGATTTAAATTTATTTGATCTTAAGTAATCTTAAAATAGTTAGATTTAAATTTATTTAATTCTAAGTAATCTTAAAATAGTTAGATTTAAATTTATTTAATTCTAAGTAATCTTAAAATAGTTAGATTTAAATTTATTTAATTCTAAGTAATCTTAAAATAGTTAGATTTAAATTTAATTGATCTTAAGTAATCTTAAAATAGTTAGATTTAAATTTATTTAATTCTAAGTAATCTTAAAATAGTTAGATTTAAATTTATTTAATTCTAAGTAATCTTAAAATAGTTAGATTTAAATTTATTTGATCTTAAGTAATCTTAAAATAGTTAGATTTAAATTTATTTAATTCTAAGTAATCTTAAAATAGTTAGATTTAAATTTATTTAATTCTAAGTAATCTTAAAATAGTTAGATTTAAATTTATTTAATTCTAATTAATCTTAAAATAGTTAGATTTAAATTTATTTGATCTTAAGTAATCTTAAAATAGTTAGATTTAAATTTATTAAATTCTAAGTAATCTTAAAATAGTTAGATTTAAATTTATTTAATTCTAAGTAATCTTAAAATAGTTAGATTTAAATTTATTTAATTCTAAGTAATCTTAAAATAGTTAGATTTAAATTTATTTAATTCTAATTAATCTTAAAATAGTTAGATTTAAATTTATTTAATTCTAAGTAATCTTAAAATAGTTAGATTTAAATTTATTTAATTCTAATTAATCTTAAAATAGTTAGATTTAAATTTATTTAATTCTAAGTAATCGTAAAATAGTTAGATTTAAATTTATTTGATCTTAAGTAATCTTAAAATAGTTAGATTTAAATTTATTTAATTCTAAGTAATCTTAAAATAGTTAGATTTAAATTTATTTGATCTTAAGTAATCTTAAAATAGTTAGATTTAAATTTATTTGATCTTAAGTAATCTTAAAATAGTTAGATTTAAATTTATTAAATTCTAAGTAATCTTAAAATAGTTAGATTTAAATTTATTTAATTCTAAGTAATCTTAAAATAGTTAGATTTAAATTTATTTAATTCTAAGTAATCTTAAAATAGTTAGATTTAAATTTATTTAATTCTAAGTAATCTTAAAATAATTAGATTTAAATTTATTTAATTCTAAGTAATCTTAAAATAGTTAGATTTAAATTTATTTAATTCTAATTAATCTTAAAATAGTTAGATTTAAATTTATTAAATTCTAAGTAATCTTAAAATAGTTAGATTAAAATTTATTTAATTCTAATTAATCTTAAAATAGTTAGATTTAAATTTATTTAATTCTAAGTAATCTTAAAATAGTTAGATTTAAATTTATTTAATTCTAAGTAATCTTAAAATAGTTAGATTTAAATTTATTTAATTCTAATTAATCTTAAAATAGTTAGATTTAAATTTATTTAATTCTAAGTAATCTTAAAATAGTTAGATTTAAATTTATTTGATCTTAAGTAATCTTAAAATAGTTAGATTTAAATTTATTTAATTCTAAGTAATCTTAAAATAGTTAGATTTAAATTTATTTGATCTTAAGTAATCTTAAAATAGTTAGATTTAAATTTATTTAATTCTAAGTAATCTTAAAATAGTTAGATTTAAATTTATTTAATTCTAAGTAATCTTAAAATAATTAGATTTAAATTTATTTAATTCTAAGTAATCTTAAAATAGTTAGATTTAAATTTATTTGATCTTAAGTAATCTTAAAATAGTTAGATTTAAATTTATTAAATTCTAAGTAATCTTAAAATAGTTAGATTTAAATTTATTTAATTCTAAGTAATCTTAAAATAGTTAGATTTAAATTTATTTAATTCTAAGTAATCTTAAAATAGTTAGATTTAAATTTATTTGATCTTAAGTAATCTTAAAATAGTTAGATTTAAATTTATTTAATTCTAAGTAATCTTAAAATAGTTAGATTTAAATTTATTTGATCTTAAGTAATCTTAAAATAGTTAGATTTAAATTTATTAAATTCTAAGTAATCTTAAAATAGTTAGATTTAAATTTATTTAATTCTAAGTAATCTTAAAATAGTTAGATTTAAATTTATTTAATTCTAAGTAATCTTAAAATAGTTAGATTTAAATTTATTTGATCTTAAGTAATCTTAAAATAGTTAGATTTAAATTTATTTAATTCTAAGTAATCTTAAAATAGTTAGATTTAAATTTATTTAATTCTAATTAATCTTAAAATAGTTAGATTTAAATTTATTTAATTCTAAGTAATCTTAAAATAGTTAGATTTAAATTTATTTAATTCTAAGTAATCTTAAAATAGTTAGATTTAAATTTATTTAATTCTAAGTAATCTTAAAATAGTTAGATTTAAATTTATTTAATTCTAATTAATCTTAAAATAGTTAGATTTAAATTTATTTAATTCTAAGTAATCTTAAAATAGTTAGATTTAAATTTATTTAATTCTAATTAATCTTAAAATAGTTAGATTTAAATTTATTTAATTCTAAGTAATCTTAAAATAGTTAGATTTAAATTTATTTGATCTTAAGTAATCTTAAAATAGTTAGATTTAAATTTATTTAATTCTAAGTAATCTTAAAATAGTTAGATTTAAATTTATTTAATTCTAATTAATCTTAAAATAGTTAGATTTAAATTTATTTAATTCTAAGTAATCTTAAAATAGTTAGATTTAAATTTATTTAATTCTAAGTAATCGTAAAATAGTTAGATTAAAATTTATTTAATTCTAATTAATCTTAAAATAGTTAGATTTAAATTTATTTAATTCTAAGTAATCTTAAAATAGTTAGATTTAAATTTATTTGATCTTAAGTAATCTTAAAATAGTTAGATTTAAATTTATTTAATTCTAAGTAATCTTAAAATAGTTAGATTTAAATTTATTTAATTCTAAGTAATCGTAAAATAGTTAGATTTAAATTTATTTGATCTTAAGTAATCTTAAAATAGTTAGATTTAAATTTATTTAATTCTAAGTAATCTTAAAATAGTTAGATTTAAATTTATTAAATTCTAAGTAATCTTAAAATAGTTAGATTAAAATTTATTTAATTCTAATTAATCTTAAAATAGTTAGATTTAAATTTATTTAATTCTAAGTAATCTTAAAATAGTTAGATTTAAATTTATTTAATTCTAATTAATCTTAAAATAGTTAGATTTAAATTTATTTAATTCTAAGTAATCTTAAAATAGTTAGATTTAAATTTATTTAATTCTAAGTAATCTTAAAATAGTTAGATTTAAATTTATTTAATTCTAAGTAATCTTAAAATAGTTAGATTTAAATTTATTTGATCTTAAGTAATCTTAAAATAGTTAGATTTAAATTTATTTAATTCTAAGTAATCTTAAAATAGTTAGATTTAAATTTATTTAATTCTAAGTAATCTTAAAATAGTTAGATTTAAATTTATTTAATTCTAAGTAATCTTAAAATAGTTAGATTTAAATTTAATTGATCTTAAGTAATCTTAAAATAGTTAGATTTAAATTTATTTAATTCTAAGTAATCTTAAAATAGTTAGATTTAAATTTATTTAATTCTAAGTAATCTTAAAATAGTTAGATTTAAATTTATTTGATCTTAAGTAATCTTAAAATAGTTAGATTTAAATTTAATTGATCTTAAGTAATCTTAAAATAGTTAGATTTAAATTTATTTAATTCTAAGTAATCTTAAAATAGTTAGATTTAAATTTATTTAATTCTAAGTAATCTTAAAATAGTTAGATTTAAATTTATTTGATCTTAAGTAATCTTAAAATAGTTAGATTTAAATTTATTTAATTCTAAGTAATCTTAAAATAGTTAGATTTAAATTTATTTAATTCTAAGTAATCTTAAAATAGTTAGATTTAAATTTATTTGATCTTAAGTAATCTTAAAATAGTTAGATTTAAATTTATTTAATTCTAAGTAATCTTAAAATAGTTAGATTTAAATTTATTTAATTCTAAGTAATCTTAAAATAGTTAGATTTAAATTTATTTAATTCTAAGTAATCTTAAAATAGTTAGATTTAAATTTAATTGATCTTAAGTAATCTTAAAATAGTTAGATTTAAATTTATTTAATTCTAAGTAATCTTAAAATAGTTAGATTTAAATTTATTTAATTCTAAGTAATCTTAAAATAGTTAGATTTAAATTTATTTGATCTTAAGTAATCTTAAAATAGTTAGATTTAAATTTATTTAATTCTAAGTAATCTTAAAATAGTTAGATTTAAATTTATTTAATTCTAAGTAATCTTAAAATAGTTAGATTTAAATTTATTTAATTCTAATTAATCTTAAAATAGTTAGATTTAAATTTATTTGATCTTAAGTAATCTTAAAATAGTTAGATTTAAATTTAATTGATCTTAAGTAATCTTAAAATAGTTAGATTTAAATTTATTTAATTCTAAGTAATCTTAAAATAGTTAGATTTAAATTTATTTAATTCTAAGTAATCTTAAAATAGTTAGATTTAAATTTATTTAATTCTAAGTAATCTTAAAATAGTTAGATTTAAATTTAATTGATCTTAAGTAATCTTAAAATAGTTAGATTTAAATTTATTTAATTCTAAGTAATCTTAAAATAGTTAGATTTAAATTTATTTAATTCTAAGTAATCTTAAAATAGTTAGATTTAAATTTATTTGATCTTAAGTAATCTTAAAATAGTTAGATTTAAATTTATTTAATTCTAAGTAATCTTAAAATAGTTAGATTTAAATTTATTTAATTCTAAGTAATCTTAAAATAGTTAGATTTAAATTTATTAAATTCTAAGTAATCTTAAAATAGTTAGATTTAAATTTATTTAATTCTAAGTAATCTTAAAATAGTTAGATTTAAATTTATTTAATTCTAAGTAATCTTAAAATAGTTAGATTTAAATTTATTTGATCTTAAGTAATCTTAAAATAGTTAGATTTAAATTTATTTAATTCTAAGTAATCTTAAAATAGTTAGATTTAAATTTATTTAATTCTAATTAATCTTAAAATAGTTAGATTTAAATTTATTTAATTCTAAGTAATCTTAAAATAGTTAGATTTAAATTTATTTAATTCTAAGTAATCTTAAAATAGTTAGATTTAAATTTATTTGATCTTAAGTAATCTTAAAATAGTTAGATTTAAATTTAATTGATCTTAAGTAATCTTAAAATAGTTAGATTTAAATTTATTTGATCTTAAGTAATCTTAAAATAGTTAGATTTAAATTTATTTAATTCTAAGTAATCTTAAAATAGTTAGATTTAAATTTATTTAATTCTAAGTAATCTTAAAATAGTTAGATTTAAATTTATTTAATTCTAAGTAATCTTAAAATAGTTAGATTTAAATTTATTTGATCTTAAGTAATCTTAAAATAGTTAGATTTAAATTTATTAAATTCTAAGTAATCTTAAAATAGTTAGATTTAAATTTATTTAATTCTAATTAATCTTAAAATAGTTAGATTTAAATTTATTTAATTCTAAGTAATCTTAAAATAGTTAGATTTAAATTTATTTAATTCTAAGTAATCTTAAAATAGTTAGATTTAAATTTATTTGATCTTAAGTAATCTTAAAATAGTTAGATTTAAATTTAATTGATCTTAAGTAATCTTAAAATAGTTAGATTTAAATTTATTTGATCTTAAGTAATCTTAAAATAGTTAGATTTAAATTTATTTGATCTTAAGTAATCTTAAAATAGTTAGATTTAAATTTAATTGATCTTAAGTAATCTTAAAATAGTTAGATTTAAATTTATTTGATCTTAAGTAATCTTAAAATAGTTAGATTTAAATTTATTTAATTCTAAGTAATCTTAAAATAGTTAGATTTAAATTTATTAAATTCTAAGTAATCTTAAAATAGTTAGATTTAAATTTATTTAATTCTAAGTAATCTTAAAATAGTTAGATTTAAATTTATTTAATTCTAATTAATCTTAAAATAGTTAGATTTAAATTTATTTGATCTTAAGTAATCTTAAAATAGTTAGATTTAAATTTATTTGATCTTAAGTAATCTTAAAATAGTTAGATTTAAATTTAATTGATCTTAAGTAATCTTAAAATAGTTAGATTTAAATTTATTTGATCTTAAGTAATCTTAAAATAGTTAGATTTAAATTTATTTAATTCTAAGTAATCTTAAAATAGTTAGATTTAAATTTATTTAATTCTAAGTAATCTTAAAATAGTTAGATTTAAATTTATTTAATTCTAAGTAATCTTAAAATAGTTAGATTTAAATTTATTTGATCTTAAGTAATCTTAAAATAGTTAGATTTAAATTTATTTAATTCTAAGTAATCTTAAAATAGTTAGATTTAAATTTATTTAATTCTAATTAATCTTAAAATAGTTAGATTTAAATTTATTTAATTTAATCTTAAAATAGTTAGATTTAAATTTATTTAATTCTAAGTAATCTTAAAATAGTTAGATTTAAATTTATTTAATTCTAAGTAATCTTAAAATAGTTAGATTTAAATTTATTTAATTCTAAGTAATCTTAAAATAGTTAGATTTAAATTTATTTAATTCTAAGTAATCTTAAAATAGTTAGATTTAAATTTATTTAATTCTAATTAAAATAGTTAGATTTAAATTTATTTAATTCTAAGTAATCTTAAAATAGTTAGATTTAAATTTATTTAATTCTAATTAATCTTAAAATAGTTAGATTTAATTTAATCTTAATCTTAAAATAGTTAGATTTAAATTTATTTGATCTTAAGTAATCTTAAAATAGTTAGATTTAAATTTATTAAATTCTAAGTAATCTTAAAATAGTTAGATTTAAATTTATTTAATTCTAAGTAATCTTAAAATAGTTAGATTTAAATTTAATTGATCTTAAGTAATCTTAAAATAGTTAGATTTAAATTTATTTAATTCTAAGTAATCTTAAAATAGTTAGATTTAAATTTATTAAATTCTAAGTAATCTTAAAATAGTTAGATTAAAATTTATTTAATTCTAATTAATCTTAAAATAGTTAGATTTAAATTTATTTAATTCTAAGTAATCTTAAAATAGTTAGATTTAAATTTATTTAATTCTAAGTAATCTTAAAATAGTTAGATTTAAATTTATTTAATTCTAAGTAATCTTAAAATAGTTAGATTTAAATTTATTTAATTCTAATTAATCTTAAAATAGTTAGATTTAAATTTATTTAATTCTAAGTAATCTTAAAATAGTTAGATTTAAATTTATTTAATTCTAAGTAATCGTAAAATAGTTAGATTAAAATTTATTTAATTCTAATTAATCTTAAAATAGTTAGATTTAAATTTATTTAATTCTAAGTAATCTTAAAATAGTTAGATTTAAATTTATTTGATCTTAAGTAATCTTAAAATAGTTAGATTTAAATTTATTTAATTCTAAGTAATCTTAAAATAGTTAGATTTAAATTTATTTAATTCTAAGTAATCGTAAAATAGTTAGATTTAAATTTATTTGATCTTAAGTAATCTTAAAATAGTTAGATTTAAATTTATTTAATTCTAAGTAATCTTAAAATAGTTAGATTTAAATTTATTTGATCTTAAGTAATCTTAAAATAGTTAGATTTAAATTTATTAAATTCTAAGTAATCTTAAAATAGTTAGATTTAAATTTATTTAATTCTAAGTAATCTTAAAATAGTTAGATTTAAATTTATTAAATTCTAAGTAATCTTAAAATAGTTAGATTTAAATTTATTTAATTCTAAGTAATCTTAAAATAGTTAGATTTAAATTTATTTAATTCTAAGTAATCTTAAAATAGTTAGATTTAAATTTATTTAATTCTAAGTAATCTTAAAATAGTTAGATTTAAATTTATTTAATTCTAATTAATCTTAAAATAGTTAGATTTAAATTTATTAAATTCTAAGTAATCTTAAAATAGTTAGATTTAAATTTATTTGATCTTAAGTAATCTTAAAATAGTTAGATTTAAATTTATTAAATTCTAAGTAATCTTAAAATAGTTAGATTTAAATTTATTTAATTCTAAGTAATCTTAAAATAGTTAGATTTAAATTTATTTGATCTTAAGTAATCTTAAAATAGTTAGATTTAAATTTATTTAATTCTAAGTAATCTTAAAATAGTTAGATTTAAATTTATTTGATCTTAAGTAATCTTAAAATAGTTAGATTTAAATTTATTTAATTCTTATTAATCTTAAAATAGTTAGATTTAAATTTATTTAATTCTAAGTAATCTTAAAATAGTTAGATTTAAATTTATTTAATTCTAATTAATCTTAAAATAGTTAGATTTAAATTTATTTAATTCTAAGTAATCTTAAAATAGTTAGATTTAAATTTATTTGATCTTAAGTAATCTTAAAATAGTTAGATTTAAATTTATTTGATCTTAAGTAATCTTAAAATAGTTAGATTTAAATTTATTTAATTCTAAGTAATCTTAAAATAGTTAGATTTAAATTTATTTGATCTTAAGTAATCTTAAAATAGTTAGATTTAAATTTATTTAATTCTAAGTAATCTTAAA
This sequence comes from Loxodes magnus, assembly GCA_946699065.1. Classification (NCBI taxonomy): domain Eukaryota; phylum Ciliophora; class Karyorelictea; order Loxodida; family Loxodidae; genus Loxodes; species Loxodes magnus. The sequence continues at coordinate 29,178 of CAMPDV010000042.1, forward strand.
ATAGTTAGATTTAAATTTATTTGATCTTAAGTAATCTTAAAATAGTTAGATTTAAATTTATTTGATCTTAAGTAATCTTAAAATAGTTAGATTAAAATTTATTTAATTCTAATTAATCTTAAAATAGTTAGATTTAAATTTATTTAATTCTAAGTAATCTTAAAATAGTTAGATTTAAATTTATTTGATCTTAAGTAATCTTAAAATAGTTAGATTTAAATTTATTAAATTCTAAGTAATCTTAAAATAGTTAGATTTAAATTTATTTGATCTTAAGTAATCTTAAAATAGTTAGATTTAAATTTATTTGATCTTAAGTAATCTTAAAATAGTTAGATTAAAATTTATTTAATTCTAATTAATCTTAAAATAGTTAGATTTAAATTTATTTAATTCTAAGTAATCGTAAAATAGTTAGATTTAAATTTATTAAATTCTAAGTAATCTTAAAATAGTTAGATTTAAATTTATTTGATCTTAAGTAATCTTAAAATAGTTAGATTTAAATTTATTTAATTCTAAGTAATCTTAAAATAGTTAGATTTAAATTTATTTGATCTTAAGTAATCTTAAAATAGTTAGATTTAAATTTATTTAATTCTAAGTAATCTTAAAATAGTTAGATTTAAATTTATTTGATCTTAAGTAATCTTAAAATAGTTAGATTTAAATTTATTTAATTCTTATTAATCTTAAAATAGTTAGATTTAAATTTATTTAATTCTAAGTAATCGTAAAATAGTTAGATTTAAATTTATTTGATCTTAAGTAATCTTAAAATAGTTAGATTTAAATTTATTTAATTCTAAGTAATCTTAAAATAGTTAGATTTAAATTTATTTAATTCTAATTAATCTTAAAATAGTTAGATTTAAATTTATTTAATTCTAAGTAATCGTAAAATAGTTAGATTTAAATTTATTTGATCTTAAGTAATCTTAAAATAGTTAGATTTAAATTTATTTAATTCTAAGTAATCTTAAAATAGTTAGATTTAAATTTATTTGATCTTAAGTAATCTTAAAATAGTTAGATTTAAATTTATTTAATTCTAAGTAATCGTAAAATAGTTAGATTTAAATTTAATTTGATCGTAAAATAGTTAGATTTAAATTTATTTGATCTTAAGTAATCTTAAAATAGTTAGATTTAAATTTATTAAATTCGAAGTAATCTTAAAATAGTTAGATTTAAATTTATTTAATTCTAAGTAATCTTAAAATAGTTAGATTTAAATTTATTAAATTCTAAGTAATCTTAAAATAGTTAGATTAAAATTTATTTAATTCTAATTAATCTTAAAATAGTTAGATTTAAATTTATTTAATTCTAAGTAATCTTAAAATAGTTAGATTTAAATTTATTTAATTCTAAGTAATCTTAAAATAGTTAGATTTAAATTTATTTAATTCTAAGTAATCTTAAAATAGTTAGATTTAAATTTATTTGATCTTAAGTAATCTTAAAATAGTTAGATTTAAATTTATTTGATCTTAAGTAATCTTAAAATAGTTAGATTTAAATTTATTTAATTCTAAGTAATCTTAAAATAGTTAGATTTAAATTTATTTGATCTTAAGTAATCTTAAAATAGTTAGATTTAAATTTATTTAATTCTAAGTAATCTTAAAATAGTTAGATTTAAATTTATTTGATCTTAAGTAATCTTAAAATAGTTAGATTTAAATTTATTTAATTCTAAGTAATCTTAAAATAGTTAGATTTAAATTTATTTGATCTTAAGTAATCTTAAAATAGTTAGATTTAAATTTATTTAATTCTAAGTAATCGTAAAATAGTTAGATTTAAATTTATTTGATCTTAAGTAATCTTAAAATAGTTAGATTTAAATTTATTTAATTCTAAGTAATCTTAAAATAGTTAGATTTAAATTTATTTGATCTTAAGTAATCTTAAAATAGTTAGATTTAAATTTATTAAATTCGAAGTAATCTTAAAATAGTTAGATTTAAATTTATTTAATTCTAAGTAATCTTAAAATAGTTAGATTTAAATTTATTAAATTCTAAGTAATCTTAAAATAGTTAGATTAAAATTTATTTAATTCTAATTAATCTTAAAATAGTTAGATTTAAATTTATTTAATTCTAAGTAATCTTAAAATAGTTAGATTTAAATTTATTTAATTCTAAGTAATCTTAAAATAGTTAGATTTAAATTTATTTAATTCTAAGTAATCTTAAAATAGTTAGATTTAAATTTATTTGATCTTAAGTAATCTTAAAATAGTTAGATTTAAATTTATTTGATCTTAAGTAATCTTAAAATAGTTAGATTTAAATTTATTTAATTCTAAGTAATCTTAAAATAGTTAGATTTAAATTTATTTGATCTTAAGTAATCTTAAAATAGTTAGATTTAAATTTATTTAATTCTAAGTAATCTTAAAATAGTTAGATTTAAATTTATTTAATTCTAATTAATCTTAAAATAGTTAGATTAAAATTTATTTAATTCTAATTAATCTTAAAATAGTTAGATTTAAATTTATTTAATTCTAAGTAATCTTAAAATAGTTAGATTTAAATTTATTTAATTCTAAGTAATCTTAAAATAGTTAGATTTAAATTTATTTAATTCTAATTAATCTTAAAATAGTTAGATTTAAATTTATTAAATTCTAAGTAATCTTAAAATAGTTAGATTTAAATTTATTTGATCTTAAGTAATCTTAAAATAGTTAGATTTAAATTTATTAAATTCTAAGTAATCTTAAAATAGTTAGATTTAAATTTATTAAATTCTAAGTAATCTTAAAATAGTTAGATTTAAATTTATTTGATCTTAAGTAATCTTAAAATAGTTAGATTTAAATTTATTAAATTCTAAGTAATCTTAAAATAGTTAGATTTAAATTTATTAAATTCTAAGTAATCTTAAAATAGTTAGATTTAAATTTATTTGATCTTAAGTAATCTTAAAATAGTTAGATTTAAATTTATTAAATTCTAAGTAATCTTAAAATAGTTAGATTTAAATTTATTAAATTCTAAGTAATCTTAAAATAGTTAGATTTAAATTTATTTGATCTTAAGTAATCTTAAAATAGTTAGATTTAAATTTAATTTGATCTTAAGTAATCTTAAAATAGTTAGATCTTAAAATAGTTAGATTTAATCTTAAGTAATCTAAGTAATCTTAAAAAATAGTTAAGTAATCTTAAAATTTAAATTTATTTAATTCTAATTAATCTTAAAATAGTTAGATTAAAATTTATTTAATTCTAAGTAATCTTAAAATAGTTAGATTTAAATTTATTTAATTCTAATTAATCTTAAAATAGTTAGATTTAAATTTATTAAATTCTAAGTAATCTTAAAATAGTTAGATTTAAATTTATTTGATCTTAAGTAATCTTAAAATAGTTAGATTTAAATTTATTTGATCTTAAGTAATCTTAAAATAGTTAGATTTAAATTTATTTGATCTTAAGTAATCTTAAAATAGTTAGATTTAAATTTATTTGATCTTAAGTAATCTTAAAATAGTTAGATTTAAATTTATTAAATTCTAAGTAATCTTAAAATAGTTAGATTTAAATTTATTAAATTCTAAGTAATCTTAAAATAGTTAGATTTAAATTTATTTAATTCTAAGTAATCTTAAAATAGTTAGATTTAAATTTATTTAATTCTAAGTAATCTTAAAATAGTTAGATTTAAATTTATTTAATTCTAAGTAATCTTAAAATAGTTAGATTTAAATTTATTTAATTCTAATTAATCTTAAAATAGTTAGATTTAAATTTATTAAATTCTAAGTAATCTTAAAATAGTTAGATTTAAATTTATTTGATCTTAAGTAATCTTAAAATAGTTAGATTTAAATTTATTAAATTCTAAGTAATCTTAAAATAGTTAGATTTAAATTTATTTAATTCTAAGTAATCTTAAAATAGTTAGATTTAAATTTATTTAATTCTAATTAATCTTAAAATAGTTAGATTTAAATTTATTAAATTCTAAGTAATCTTAAAATAGTTAGATTTAAATTTATTTGATCTTAAGTAATCTTAAAATAGTTAGATTTAAATTTATTAAATTCTAAGTAATCTTAAAATAGTTAGATTTAAATTTATTAAATTCTAAGTAATCTTAAAATAGTTAGATTTAAATTTATTTAATTCTAAGTAATCTTAAAATAGTTAGATTTAAATTTATTTAATTCTAAGTAATCTTAAAATAGTTAGATTTAAATTTATTTAATTCTAAGTAATCTTAAAATAGTTAGATTTAAATTTATTTAATTCTAAGTAATCTTAAAATAGTTAGATTAAAATTTATTTAATTCTAAGTAATCTTAAAATAGTTAGATTTAAATTTATTTAATTCTAAGTAATCTTAAAATAGTTAGATTTAAATTTAATTAATTTTATCTAATCTTTTTTTATTTTATTTATTTTCAAAAAATTACTTATTCGATATTTTATAGAAGATGTATTATATTAAAAATGAAAGATCAAAATTTTCTTTTCTTCGTTCTCTCCTTATGAGTTTTATTTTTTTCAAGCAACGTATATTTCAAAGGACATTAATTATTCAGAATTATTCGACAATTATCTTTCTCTAAATAAAGAAATATTGATTTTGCTAGAAACTTGAATATTCAGTGAAAACTGCTTTCATTTTAAACTAAAGGAAATGAAATCGAAGAAAATCAATAGTACAATTTTTTTAGAATCTACTGCTGATAACAAGGTAAACTATATGAAAAAATACTACAACTAAAAAGTTAACTCTTTTTTCTAATAGGCGGTTATCGAATTCAAAAAAAAGTGCCTGTGATTCGACCTATCGGAAAGTATTAGAAATAACAATTCTAAAATCACCAAAACCTATGATAGACAAAAGCCAAACAGATTTGAAGTTGATACTTGTACCTGATTTTAAACTTAAAAAATTGATTCTTAAAAATGGCAGACCCACTATAATCAATTATTTTCTATTATAAGAATTATTTTATTTTAGATTCACTTTGCTATTTAATAAATAATCAATATGGATAGCAAGATATTTGAACTATCTAATTCTATACAAATGAATTCTTTCGAAATTAGAACCTTAAGATGAGTGATTTTTGAAGAAGCAGATTTCGTTTCGCTATTTTATAAACTTAAGTAGAATATTCATTGGTTATAGGCTTAGAGAAAGAACTTTATAGAGTTATAAGTTGATTAATCAGATTTCAAAAAGACCCAGTGATTTTCAATTGAGTCCTAAACTATTTCTTATTTTTTTCTACTAATTTAATTTAGAATAATAAAGGATCACATTAAAGCAAGGATTACTGCATTATTTTACAAGTAGATATACAAAGTAGCCGTATAGAAAATAAGATTGCTTACTTAGATATAATTTGCTTAAATCAGGTCACTCGAGTTTAATGGTATAAAAAACGTAGCTTATAAACGGTAATATGTCATATATGTTAGATAAGAATAAAGCATTCCTTGAATCAAATAAACGAATACTTTAAAAAAAGATACTAACTTCAGATGCAAATACACTAAAATAACTTAGAGGCATATGTCAAATGTTTTGCTTTGAGTAGAAATTTGCGATTTTTCAGTTATATAAGTTTAGCTAAATAATAAATAGTTAAGCTTAGAAGTATTTTTATCTGGTTTTCTCAATTTAAGATATATAAAAGCTTTAATTTTCGTAAATGATAAAAGAACAAGCTTTTTAAATACAACAATAGAAATATTAGTTGTGTCTTATTCTTTTTGACTAATACGATAAAATTATTATAGCATTATAAAATAACTTGCATGCTAATTTTAATATCTCTGGGTATAAATATTCTAAGAGTAATTTAAAGCTCAAAGTGGTAAAGCTAGTATAAATTAAAAGGAATAGAAGCAACGAGAAGAGGAAATATTGTCTGAACTTGATATCTTATTTTTAAAATTTTCTCTCACATTTTATTTTTGAATACTATATTCAGATGAAGTTCAGCATATACAGTATTCTAAAAGTAAACTTAAAATAAGCTTTGCTAATCATTTTAAATCTTGCTTCTTGTTTTTCGAATTCTTATTTGGCACGTTTAAGACATTACTCTTCTGCTTAATTAGATCTAATCTCTATTCCAATCTTTTAACTCTAGCTTCCTGATTAAATCAAAGATAAAAGGTATTATATTCCTTTATTTCAAGCAAAGTCTAAGTGAATTTCTTAGAGGAAGAGGAATTTATCGATCTATATTTACTAACTTATGTTTAAAGTTCTGAGTTTTAATTAAGAGCAAGTAGAAATTTGTTAAATTTAATTGCTACACAAGTAAGAAAATAAGTATCGCTGATTTAAAAGCTTTATTGATCAAAACCTCAGAAACAATTCAATATATATTAAATTCCTAAAACGTCTAGAACAAAGTATATTGAAGTTCAATGGTTATGTATATAATGCTAAGGTTAAAAATTATAAAGCTACTTTCAAGGCAACAAATGTTGCTAGTTACAAAGCTGGAAGAAAAACCGGTTTAACAAACCCATCCAAAAGTAGATAGATGTAAAAAAGTCAGTTGGAGTTCGAAACGAAAATCTGAACAATTATTTATTAGCAGTCAAATATAATAAATTTGTTTTAGATTGTTAGCCAGTTAAAGACATAAAATATAATATTTTCATCAGAATCATTAACTGAAACTCCAACTATTCTTATAGCTCTCTAACTAATACCACTCAAAAGGGATTCGAATTCTTAATAAAATCACTTATTCATTGTGTATTAAACCGAAAAAAATTCTTTGAAGTGAAATCATTTTCATCTTTATTAATCTTGAAGACTACTCGATAAGCTTCTTTTAAGTACTTACCGAAATTCTAAATATTGCCTGCTTGGATTCTAAAATTTATAATCCTAAATATGAATTTAAGGTTTTATGCACTCATCAAGCTCAAACTAACTGCAAAAAGCTATTTATTGAATTTTTTTTTTAAAAAAGCTTATTTAATAACTTTGTGCTGCCTTCATTTTCATCTAAGAATTAATCTGGTAGCCTATTAAAAGCCACTCTTTTGCTTCTTTACCTCTTTTCTTAAATATTAAATCTGAACCTTTATTTTATAGACTTCTAGCTTTAGAGTCTCTTACTTAATTGCAATCAAACTATTCTATTAGTTGATAATATAATCAAAGCTTTAAAAGAGAAAACTCTTGAACGTAATAATCATATTCTAGTTTAACAACTGTAAATCAGTACTAGCTTGCTTCTTCCATTTTCCCTAGTTTATTAAGGAAAGGGTATTTATTTTATTGAGGTAAAGAAAAGTTAGGATCATTAAGAGCTACTTATAGATTTCAATTAATTCTAAAATTTTCCCAAAATCCCAATCCCTTTTACTATGCTTGAAGCTAATCTATTAAATTTTAAATGCAAAAGCTTAAAAGTAACAACAGCTAGATTTTAAGTTATTTTATTTAGATAAGCTAGAATTCAAGGCTTTCAAAACTTCCATCATGCTACAAATGTCTCCTCTAGTAAATTTTTAAATATCTAACTAAGACATATGTTATGCAATGCCTTATTGTCTAAAAAGTAAGTTTAATGAAAAAGATCTGATTTATTACATAATAGTAAAAAGCTCGTAATTAAAACTCAAACTAGAGGAATTTGAGAATCCTTTTTAGTAGCATAATTAAGAGAAACAGAATTCTGGATTCAGCTATATTTCAAATATTTTTAATTAGTTCCTCGTATTTCTTAATTCAATCGTATAGAGAAATAGAAATTTGGTTAGTTAAAAATATACATGACTTTGTAAAATCTAAGCGGATCGTTTTTCTTCGCATGTTAAATAAAAAAATAATTGCTTAAAGGATAATTTTCACTGGAAATAATAAGCTAAGGATTCATAATAAGTGAATGGTGATATGATCAACTTTTTTATAAATAAGATAATTTATTTGATTACTAGTGTATTATTTATCTTTCTAGACTATTAAAAAAGGCTAAAAAAATTTAAATACCTTTAATGGACTAAATTTTCATCTTTAAAGCAAAAAAACCAAAATTATAGCTTCTAAGTATTTTTTAATTCAAAAGAGATAGCTATACGAAAAAGAATCTATTATATATTGAAGGAATTAATATACTAATAAAAATGGAAACTACTAGGAATTGATAAAAGTGAGTAGAGTGAGGTTGAAAGTTCTTTAAGGATAATAAATTTTTTCTCAAAGCTTCAAAAAATAAAGTGGCCGCTGTAGCTATATAATTTTCAAACTTAATTAAAAAATAAAGAAAATAGAAAATTAAAAGTTTAGAAATTTTATTCAAAACTAAATTCTAATTCTACTCTTTTTGTAATTGCACAAAGATATTTAAAATAAATTTTTTAGAGAGGTTTCATTCTGGGGATATTATATCCATAATATGATAGTATACTTAATACGTTTTTTATAAATGGAATGATGAATCAATAGCTATTAAAATCCATTTGTTCAAAACTAACTAGATATAAGCATAAAAAGCGTCAAATGTATAACAATAGCTATATAATGAGAAATAATAAAAGAAATCAACCAAAGATCTAACTTATTAATATAAGAATACGATATATCTTAAGATCTAAATTTTCAATTAGCTAAGTTTAATTTTTTCTCTTTTATACATAATAATCTTTATTATTATTAAAATAATTAAGTTTGGCAATTTTCGAGGATTTTTACCTCTTCATGCCGATCCCAGATTACTCCGGGATTTAAAAAAGGTTTATAGATCTCTACTCCTCTCCCACTAATTTGTTCTTGTTGTCTCTAACTATGTCTTCTGTTCAGCAAAGGCTTCTTCCTATAAATATTTCCAAGCTAGTTCATGAATAGTCTCTCTCTAATTTTCCTTTGTTATAGTTGTCTCATTTTCTTTTGCTATGCTTGCTGTTTCCTCTATTTTCTCCAATACTGGTTCTTAAAGTTTAGAAATTATTCACATCTTCTTCATAGGTGTTTCTCTGAATTACAATAGTAGCGTCTTTTAACTAATTTGATTGGCTTAGCCTTCTTCTTTTCAATTACCTCTATCAGCATTGGATCACCTCTTTACTCATTAAATTTCATATGCTGTTGTAGCTTCTCTTCTATTTCTCCAAGCTTGTTGCCCAGCTCCGTCTGTTTCTATTGTAAATTTTAGGATTAGCAGTTCTGACTCTGTGATATGTTCCAAAATACACTTAATTCCATTTCTTAGGACATAAGTCTTGACTCGATTTTCTCTTGCTTGTTCAGATTCTCCAATAGCCTGTCGTTGACCTTCTTTAGTCTCTTGACCTCTTCCTGGAGGTTTAGTACAACTTGTATAAGTTGTTCCATGCTCATCTGGCCAGAAGGATTAAATTCCAACACCTCCTGGTGTAAAGCAGACTTTGCCTGCTTTCTAGGCTTCTCTAATGAAGTCAGTGTTTCAGTATGCTTCCTTTTCTTAGCCTTCTTCTGTTCTTCTTGTTAAATTCCAGGTTATTAAGGTTGTTAATATTAAGAAAAAGGTTAAAGTTGTAAAGAAGACGACATCCGAGAAGTGGTTTCCTGCTTCCTCCCTTCCTTTTGGCTTAGGAAGAGGTGGTATAGAAGCCTTTCTTGAAACCTTTCACCATTTTATTTATTTTTTCCATAATAACCTTTATAAGAATAAAAAAGCATTATAAAATGAATATGAGTATAATCTAAATAGTCAACAGAGCAGATTGAACAAACCTTAATTTTAAAGAATTGTTTAACTTTCTGAACAAAGCTATTAATTAATTAATGCAATCTCAAATCAAGGATAAGTCCGTGATCTTTATTAAAACACTTCTCTTTGAAAGCAGTGAAGGTATTTAGCTTTTATTAAATCATATTTATTTTTCAGTTCTTAAGAAAGATTCAAAGATTCTGCAAATAATTGTTATGAACTGGGAAGAAAGAAGCAAAAGCCCTCTACTTCTTCTATCAAAAGATTAAAAGAAAATGAATATCTTAATATAGGGACCTGGTTTGTAACTTAAAGGAATTTTCAAAAGAACTAGTAATAAAATCAGGAACAAGCTTGAAGTATCGAAATATATTCTAACTAAAACGCAGGTTAAATTCTCATTTAGCAATTATAGTTAAAACTACAATAAATAAATGCTCAATTATAACAATCTTGAAATTTGCAAGGTAAATGGATAAATTCCACGGTGTAAAATAGAAAAAAACTAGGGTAAATTAAAAATGTTTTATAAACCTTATCTTTACCAAAAAGTAGAAATAACAAGGAGAAATTGCTTCAAAAATATAAAATTTAGCTGAATGCATAATAACAAAATTCTTTGATAGAGATCTTAGAGTTATAAATGAAAAATTTATTAGCTAATAAAGCATTAATTAGATGAAATCTAATGATTGACTTATTTAAATATTTTATAACTATAAATACTTTCATAACTTAAAACTGGAATGATAATTTACTACTACAGAAATTTTATTAAAAATATCTGAAAAAAACAAGCGAAATAAATAATTTCCATATAGTAAGAGATGAGGTACTTAATATTTACAAAATAGAATTTATAAAATGTTTCTTGAAGACTTTAATAAGATAATTGCTCTGAAAAACATTTACAATAGCTTTACATTAAACATTAAATATATTCAGAAGAAAAAGTTGGATTTTTTCTTATTATATGGTTCTAAAATAAGATCATAAGAGCAAAATTTGAAAATTAAAGCAAACATTTTTTTATTGAGTTAGAAAATTTTTCATTTGATCAATCATTTCCACAAAAAAGATTTTAGTCTGATTATATAAATATTTTTTACATTAAATTTATTAAAAATTTAAAAAGTTTTATTATGAAAAAATGAGTTAAATTCAATCATAAAGAGTCGAAATAAAACATTAATATTCATTTAAAAAAAGATACAAAAATATCATGCTTTTCTACTTATTCTTTAAATTTTTCTCAAAATTAAAATCTAGAAAAAAGTTTTAAAAAGGAGCTCATGGAAATATTTTTAAGGCAATGTGTTATAGAAAATAAAGTGAATAACTATAATAGTAAAAAAAATTTTAAATGTAAGTCATTAATTTAAGAATAAGCAGAAAAAAGGATAAAAAATTTAAACTATTTTAAAATTTCAAAAATAATCAACTATAAAACTAAAAATGTAGCAAATGAAAAAAGTTAAATCATATTAAGAGGATTTTAAGAAGAATAAAAAACGGGGAAAAAAATTTGGAAATCGAAAAAATCCTACTTAAATCAAGAGAATAAAAATGGGAAAAAATAAATGAAAGCATAAATAAAATATTTGGAAACTCTTATTTTTATTTTTATTTAATAATAATTTTGATAATCGAGATATTTTCGAGTAGTGCTTAAAAATGTTTAGGAAAATAATTTAGAATATCCTTTTTTATTTATTTAATTATTAAGACTTAATAATTTTAAAATCAGAAGAATGATTTCAACTTATCTTTTTAACCATCGCTCTTAAACTTCCACTCAAGTTTTCGCATCCCTTTAGCTAAATATTTTTATAGGGAATTTCATAAACTTATTCAAATCCATTCTTCTCAAGAATCTTAGAAGCCCATTAAGATGCACTTTCTGCAACTAAATATTTGAACCCTCTTTCTATTGCTAATGTTTCATGCAACTCAGCTATTTTTGAAGTAATACCCATTTTTAAGTATTCAGTTCGTGTACCTGCAAGAGCTAGATGGCACATCATGCCTAATTGGGGCTTAATAATTAAAAAAATTGATTATCTCAGTTTATGTAGCTCATCAAAAATAATTAATCATCTTTCATCAATTTTATTTACGCTGCTTTATAAGAAACTTTCTTATGCTTTATTGAATAAATCAGAATAGTAATCATCACATAGCATGCAGCCAGCAATAACAGGTTTTCCAATGCTACTATTCTAATCCACTGCAATGTATGACAAATTTTGTTCAAGGTATTATTTCCTCATACCGTTGAAAATTTGCATGAAGATATTGGAAGGCATTTAAATGGCTTTAACCAAAGGATTATAGTTTGCAAAAGCATCAGAAACCATTCCAAAAACTTCGTCTATATCTTTCTCTTTCATCAGGCGATATTATAAATTTGGAACTATTTTAGGAGTTGGACTGGAAGAGAACTTACTAGCACTGATGCTGGTATGAAATGAGGAAATTTATATGCGATTTGCTAAAAATTGGCTAATTGTCTTGGATGTCGCCATTTATAACTTAGAACTGAATAAAAAGTTAAAGATGAAATAGTATTAAATAATCATTAAAGCAATCCATTTTGAAGGCTAAGTTTATAAAAGCTGATTAAATAAAAATTAGAATAGAACCAAAAGAAAACTTAGAAGAACTTAGATTTGTAGAATAAATAATACTAGAAGCTCGTTAAGTAAATATAAATAGAATGCTAAATTTAATTATGATGCAAATAAAAAAGATAAACTTTCGAATTTATTTGAGAAAATCCGAGGAATATAAATTAAAAATTTTAGATCGATAATCATTTAAATAAATCAACTCTTCATTCCAACTTAATTCATTACTAGTGCTTAAAATTTTTTTATATAGACACTTCAACTCTTAATGATCTGATTTCCTCATTTCTTGTTTAGAGTAATTTTATTTATTACTATTAATATATTTAGTTAATAAAGACTTGATGGAAAGTTTTTTTAATGTCTTCATATTTAAAATTATATACACAGTAGTGAAAATAATAACCCACAATAAAGAACTAAATTTATTCGAGGTTTGGATAATTTTGAGATTCAGAGGTGTTACACATAAAAGAAACCTGCTGATTTAATAAAGATCAAATGGAAAAATATTGCTAAACTTTTTGTGCTTTCTTATAGCAACTACGACGAATATTCAAGTTAAGAAATTTAAGCTATATTCGTCATTTTTTAAAAACCTTAGAAAAATAAATATCATGAAGAGCGAGTAAAGCGTTAGTGATCCTAGAATAGTAAAATTTGGGTGAAACAAAAATCTGTTTTAAAATTCTTTGCAATTCATTAAGGATGTAAATTAATAGACGATAAAATACTTCTTAATATTTTTCCTCTTTTCTTAGATATAAATCGCAATTTAATTAAGTAATTTAAAACATTTATCTCATTTCGATATAGCTATTTATTTTTCTCCAATTAGTCTACTATTTAAAAGTGACTGAAATATTTTATCTAAGTTAGAATTGTTGGGTCTTTGTCATACTCCTAAATATCTTAAAATTAATTACGAAATTTATTTCTAAAGAATTGCTACAAGGAAATCTTAAAGAAAGATAGATGATTATCTTTAATAATTTTTTTGATTTAGAAAACATTAATTTTCTATAAGGATTAATTTAAAAAAAGTTGGCAAGCAGTTTGTTTTCTGTTTTTATATTTTCTCAATAAAACTTAATGAATGAATCCTATAACAAGTTTTTGTTTAGCCATATTTTTCTAATAAGTATTATCACTTTGCTTTTTCATAATATTTTTACTTCTTTTCTAATCTAAAAAGATAAATACCTTTCATAAAGTTAGAATGCAAAAGATTAAGAAAGTTGATTACTTTGCAAGAACTCAGCAAATTTTTTAAAATCCCAAACATAGAAATGCAATATATGTTAATATATTAGCGTATATATGATTTGAATAAAGTTCGATTATACCATTTAAACTTTAAGTTTCTATTTCAAAATTACTTAAAGCTATTTGATTATTTTTAATAAACTAAAACTTTATAAAATTAGGATTTAGTTTGATTGCTGTATAACACCACCCGTTTGAGTTTTCATATAGGCCTAATCTGTTCTGAACGAGTCCTTCATTTTTTAGAAAGATGATTCCTAGAATTTAGCTTTAAATTATTTTTTATTTGCTTTGTTAATTTGAAAGGAAGTTATTTTCTTTAATAGACTTACCATATTAAAGGTTAAACTTAATAGCTTAGTTCCTTCAATTTCTTCTTCATCTTTACCCAGCAACTTCAAAATATCTTTTTTGCTGATATGCGATTTATTCAGATAAGGATCTATTTTAGAAGACATATCTAGAAATTCTATAGCTTCAAAATATCTAGCTAAGCTTCTGGAAGTGTTTCCTTCATTATTTCAAGAAATTAAATATTAAGATTTAGTTAGAGTTCTGCGCTAAAACACTCATAATTTCTTAATAAAGATAAAGTGTAAAAGCACAATCAAATACTCAATTGCTTATTCAAACTTTCTAATCTTGATAAATGCGTTTTTTTAAGACAATTAGTTCTAGCAGAATTAGGAAATAGCCCATTCTTCACTATAGTATTAAATAACTTCTTCATAATTTCCATAAAACTTATAAGAAATCTTTATATTAAAGTATTCTGCTTCTGTATTAGGATTAAACTTAATGGACATGCTGAGGCATTCAACAATTTTAACATAAAGCCTAAATTACTAGAGTATCTCCTATTTTATTGTAGAATATACTGTTCTTAGGATGATTTGCTAAGATAGATTATAGCATAGGATCGATCGCTTGTATCAATTAAGACTTTGAAGGCAGTCAGTTCGACATTTTATATTTTTTAAAGATAGAGATTGATTTTATAGTTATAGTTAATCTATCAATAACTTCACGATTGTTTTCTTGATAAAACCACCTTAAATCCTACATTTTATTTTGATCTTATCTTAAAACTAGATATTTTATTCTTTCTATTCATTAATTAACGTACCATGTATAAGACAGTTTATATACTATAATTAAAGCATTTCCTATTTTAATTAATTCAGCCATCTTCTGAAATAGTAATTAACTAGGCTATTTACTTTTCTTGGTTCTTTAGCATTTAAAGATTATATGCTGATTTGATTAATAATGGATATCAATTGATATTTGGCAATTATGGAAATTATTATTGAGAAGATGTAGTATGAACTAGGTTGCTTAAATTATCTTAGATTATTAATTTTCACATGGGAGTATCATGATTTTTTAGCTGTCTTCTTCTTAAATAAATAAATAATAAATAAATGAGATTATAGAGCGCGTAGCACCTCAATGGTACGTAGCTCTTTAATAAAGATATTTAAAGTTAAAAAATTCCTCGTTGAAGTCTTCCACAGTGCTAGCATTTCCCTGTGAGTTTTGTCTTCTATAGGGCCGCGATCGGAATGCTACCCTAAGAGACCTTAGTATTTGGCATCTTTCGTCATTAATGCTACTTGACGTCTCTTCGATCTTGTCTTCTCTTCTCTTAGCTAGTTCTTCACCTATGGGGTACTTCCTGGTATCAGAGTTTAAGTCAGTTTCAGTTAGAGGATTGCTCCTCCCTATTTATTTATATTTAATAAATAGGTTCTTCTTTTAACAGATAATTTAAGACTTACTATATATGAAATATCTGTCATTAATTCTGTAGCTTTTAGAGTAAAGTTGAGTAAGATCTATTTAAAGAATTATAGAAATTAAAATAGAAACAAAAACTGATAAGCGAGGTTTAGAGAGTTAAGAAAGCCCACGAGAAAAAAGAAAGAGTAAAACGAATGAAGTTTAAACTTAATCTCTTCTAAACTTCCTTTCTTCTAAGTAAAATTGGTCCTTAATGCTTGATATCTTTTATGCTATTATGTCTATTTTATTTGATCCAACCCAAGGCAAGTTAAAGTTCAAATAGTTTAGATGGTACCAATAATTTTAAGATATGAAGATCTATACTTGCACAAAGGTATATGATGAAATAAAATCTTAATGTATCTTAACTTAATTGTTGCATAAGGATATTTTTATGTCCTATCAGTCAACTTCTACTTTTTTCTAGATCACTCAAAGCAATCTTACCAAGAATTCTTCGGTTAAGCAAAAAGTTAAGGGGGTTAAGGAGCTGAAAATTTAATGTCTTTGAGGCTAAATGCATGTCTAGTTTTGATATCATTAAAAAAATATAGAATAACCTAATTAAAGCAATATCTGAGCCGAGTCAATCATTATCAGTATATTTATATAAAACCTACAAATTCTCTAAACTAATAGTTACTATTGATAGAAAATAAAAGCTTTTCTTTAAGTAGATTAAATAGTTTTAATTAAAGACTTACAAAGGGCAGTTTATTGAATCATTTTTAAGTTAAAATCATAATGAATAAAAGTATAATTCATAAAGGTTATTACAATAGTGAGTAGCTTGAATCTTTTATTGTGATACTTTGCTTTTAGTTCTCTGGTACTTAGATGCAATACTTAGATTTTAGCGTTAAGATGTATTGTTGTTAATCTTTTTGCACTTCAAGTTTATTCTTGCACTTTCAACTTTTATTTGTCTTAAAATAATTCAAGTTTAAAGCTAATAAACCTTATTAATCTCTTCAAAAGAGATTTTCTTTTAAGAATTTAACAATCCAAATCCTTAAAAAAGATGTATAAGCATTTTTAAATTTAGTATTTTCAATTAGAAAAGACATTATTATTCAAATAGACTCGAGGTTTTCAGCTAAAATTGTTGCATTTTTTTTCTGTAATATGTCATATATTTTTTAATTCCTTGTTTTTTAGACTAAAGAAATCAGAAAATTGTATAACTAACTTAAAAAGCATTTATATAAGGGAGTAAAGAAAGTATTATCTAAAAATTTTGTAATGCGAGCCTTTGCTAACGAATTAATCCAATTGTCCTCTTCCTAGAAAAATGTCTAAATCTATTACAAGCTATATCTACTGTTTTTGATTGAGTAAAACTTACAATTAATGTAGCCAAATGTGAAGTAATAGAATTCTTGGAAAAAAATCAATGAAATGAAATCTAACTTTCTATTACTCTAAAGCTCAATAGGATTCCAATTGCTTAAAAAGATGAAGTTACCTATTTAGGATATTGGTTAGGAATAAAATAAAATTACAAATTACATTGTACAGCAGTAGCTACCAAATACAAAGTAGCTAATTAAAAAGCTACTGCAATACTTTCTAAATATGGATTAGTATCCCCTCTCAGCTTCAAAACTCTTTGTAGAACTTTTATTTTGCCTAAAGTTGAATATGGAAATGATATTACTCTGTGATAAATTTCTGGAATTAAAGGAATAAAAAGCAAGATAACAAAATCATAAAGACTTATCTCAAGATAGACGTTAGATCTTAAGAATTCACATTCAATGATTCATGCTTTAATGATCTAAACTGGCTTCCTTTTACACATATAGCAACTCAAAATGTAATGCACTTTTATTAAAAATTAATGTAATATAGCAAAGAAAATCCTAACTCAGATACTGCTTTTTTATTAGAAAAATGCACTAAATTTAATTTACCATACTAGAAACATATAAAGAAATGTATCGATTTGTATAATTTTGACATGTCACATGTTTAGAATATTATGGATTTTTATAAACTCACAGAATAAAAAATAAAACATAAATTCTTATCGGAATGTACCTCAAAGGAATATACTTATGCCAACAGCAAAAGAATTATAGACTAAATAGAAAATAATTAAAGTGTATTTCCTGAAATTACTTTTACCAAATATAATAAACACTATATTAGAAAGACTATTTCTATCTATAAACTGAGGACTTTTTTCTTATAATTTTCAATAAGAACTTAGTAATCGCCACATTAACGTTAGATATAGCATTATTTGCTTATGTGACTAGGACTTTGATGAAACTGATCATATTTTTGATTGCTAATACTATGCAGACATTATTGAGGAAATTGAAAGTCATAAAGCTTTTAAAGAAAAAACAAGAAGAAACTAATTCTTTATGACTAAAACTATATAAACAAACATTTTTCAAAGAATCGAATTCCTAAAATAGACAAATTAATCAAAAATTTTCACTCTAAATTACTAAAAAAGTGTATTGAAATGTTTGAACTACAAGATTAGCTTTTAGAAGAGTTTCTAGAAGGAAAAAAAGACAAATTTCATCAAGAAAATAAATAAAAATATATAATAGAGAAAGAACAAGAAGAAGCTTGATTGACATTTACAAACTTTTATCTTTCAACATATTTGTAATATTTATAGTCTAAGCTATATTTATTACAAATATGTCTCAATATTCTTAAATATTGAAACTATTATAAAAAAAAGAAGAAAAAAACCCGGGAATCTAAACCTTAAGTTCTAACCTTAAAGATCAATCTTAAATCTCAGTTAACTAACAAGAACCAAGAATTCAAAAAAGATAAATCTACTCCTGCTAAGGATTGGGAAATATGGAATTTCCTAGCAAACTGAAAAAGATTGAGAAACCCCACGAGCAAGACATTATTTAGCTTTATTCATTAAATGAGAAAATTAATACCGAAATATAGATCCTGAAGGCGGAAAATTTGAATCTTCGGGTTCTTTTGTAAGATAGAAAAAAGGAAGATCAAGACTTGGTAAGTAAAGTTTAGTTTTAAATTGAAGCCTTAATTTCCTAATTTGAACTATTAGAAAAAAACCTAGTAGCAGATCAATAGAAAATTAAAGAAGAAAATCGATTACCAATCAAAAAAAACTAACCTCAAACAAATAAGATGGAAATTGAAAAAATGCAACAGAATCAAAATTTTAATTCAAACCTTTAATAAAACGTTGCTATTGTTGTCAAAAGACTGAACATTTTTGGAGGTAATATCCGAAATGAAGAAGAGTGTTTGAGCAGCACCGTAAAGAATTTGGAACATCGAGGAAGTTATATTGTAACTACTCTGGAGGTATTTACAGAAAGAAGCTGATATTAAATGATTCAAGTGTGACACTAATCAAACAGGATCTTGGTAATTAATAGTAACAAAATTAATAGCTTTAAAAGGACAACAATGACCTTAGAATTTGTTTAGAGAAGCTGGAGAAAAATTACAAGAAGATGGAAGAACAATTCTATGAGCTTATTGAAGAGAAAGAAGAATTATCTCAGTTTGAAATTGATTCAGATGAAGACATGTACAGTTGAGTATTAAATATAAAAACTTTTATTGTCTTTAATTTGAGGAAACATTTCCTCTAATTAAAGATGACCCTAACCCATATAGTTAAAATTAATTAAATATTGAAAATATTTTATTTTAATTAATTAATTAATTATTAATAATAGGAGAAAACTACAATGAAAGTAACTATAAAAAATAGAACTTAAATAATCAATATATGAGTAACTTACAATGAATAGGAAAGCAAATAGTAAGTTCAAAGTTGTAAATATTTCTGACAAATTTAAGAAGTAAATTTGTACAAAAATAGCGAAATTTAAGTTTAAGCATTATCCTAAATAGAACCCTACCACTATTTCATATTAATATAAGCATAGAAGTTTTTGTAATACTTTAGCATTAATGAATCACTAACTTAATATTCTAAATACTAAACTCAAAGTAAAAATAGATATTATTATAAAAACAGAATTAAATGAGTTAGCTATAAGTAAATTAGAACTATATTTAAGCATTTTTCAGATCTACTAGCTGACTTTATTTCTACTTCATTGTAGATCATAAAAATCAGCATTAAGGCCTAAGGTAATTTCAAGTTAAAATTCTAGTAATAATAGTTGTTAAGATAATCAGGTCTAGGAACATTTATATAGGCATTTAACATTATCATTTAAGTAATAAAGGCCACAAATCAAAATATTTAGAAGCAATTTTAAGCAACTTCGCTTTATAAAATAATTTAACTTTAGCTGAGGCAAATCCTATATATTAAGATATATACTAAATATTTTAGTCAAATCAGTGAAAAATTGTTCTATATCAGTTACTTAAAATTCAAATGAATAATTAGATATATTTAATTCAGAATTATTCTTCTAGCATTATTAGATATTCTACTCACATTTCAAGCAAGTAAAATTTTAATTATAGTAGTTATTATCATTACCACAATTATCTACACATTAACCCTCAAGTAGAACAAAAGGTTCCCAGCATTTAAGGCAAAAATCTGCATTTTAGTTACAAGTTACACAATTAATAAATTATTAGTTGCATCTTAAACATTTATAATTTTAAATGTAGTAAATATCATATCTGATACTAAAAAAATGGATTAATCTCTTCGACTCTCAAAGAATTAACTTAAAAACCTAAAGAGAAAAGCGGCAAAAGAAATTTAGAAAAAACAATAGCAACGAGAGGAGTCAAGTTCGTCATCAGAAGGTAAAGTGATGGTAGGATCTATAGAGATAAGATAACCTAAGAACGAATCTGATCAAAAACTTTAAATTTAACTAGATCAAATGTAAAAATTAATTTCAAAGTATGAAGAAATAGCTTATAACTAAGGAGAAAAAATAAGGGAATTAATGAATAGCATAGAGGATTAAAACAACAAATTACTAATACTTAGAAAATAACTTATTTGTAGCAAATTAATAACGGAAGAATAACTCTGAACTTAATCATAATAAAATTTTAAATATGACACAAAAATGGAAATAGAAAAAATACCAATAGAATTAAAAACAGAATTGAATCCAGAAAAAGAAATGATTGCTACAAGTTTCATTAAAAGATTAGAAAATATAGAAAATAAATTATCATAAAAAAGAACGAAATAAAGACAATAATACAAACTTTGTTGATGTTGCAAATCAAATCAACATATTTTAAAAAACTGTTGATAATGAAAGAAAATAAACGAATAAGAGCAGAAAAGAACATGGAGACAACTCAATAAACTATGAATAACTCCAACAGGGATCTGCAAATAAAAGCTTTTTGCAAGACCACTTGAACGGTTACAGTGGTAACCTTCCACTTAATAAAAAGGTCGTGGATCACACCCACGTTAAAAAAACTGTCCGCAAGAACTGGTTGCAATTCCAGAGAATGCAAAACTCTACTAACTTTAAGTATATTATTATTATTATAAGAATTTGGAAGGGAGTTTATAAGTCTTTAATCATATATTATAAAGCGTCTTAAGTCATAATTCTCAATCTTTTACGATAGTCAATCTCTTGTATTAGAATAGTATATGCATTTAAAAATGTGCTAAAATGTACCATAATCTCCACACATACAGAAGGGAAAATCAATAGGATAATGACGATCTTAAAGATCTTATTGAAAATTATAAGATTGGGTTCTAAGTTTATATATACTGATAAATTCTTGTCTAAATTATTTGTTCAACTTAGTGTAAGTAATTACTAGAAATTGGTTAAGTTAAGATTACTAAACTGCTTAGTATATATTTTAGCTCATTCTCTTAAACTTTTGAGTAGCCGTATTATAGAAATATTATTGTATTTTGTTCTTATATATTTAGTAAACATTTTTTAATTTGTACTAATCTTGGAATTCTACAGGTAGATACTATAGAAGTCTGATAATTGCTTAACTTGATCATAACATTGAAATCCTTTTTTTCAGTTGGTAATGAAAAGAGAGCCGATTGTCAATGTTGAAAAATCAATAATTTCTTATTTAATTTTATAATAGAGTTTAAAAAACTTTATTGCCATAATGTGTTTGAAAGATAACCAGTTTAAATCTATGAAATATAACTTGTTGATGTTGGAGTTGCTGCTTAAAATGCTTTTCTTGAAATCATTATCATATTTTATTCAATTCTATTCAAAACTCCAGTTATTCCTTTCTGAATACACCATGGTACTAGCTCTCCTTCATATTCTGCTTTAGGTAGTGTAAAAAATCTGCATAGAGTTTTAAAATGTCAAGAAGTCACATTCTTACATCTCATTAGTTAAAAAAACAGCTTTTTTCATTGCAACTAAATACTTGATCGCGACTTCTCTACAATGAGGGTTAAAATTATTCTTCTAATGTAGCATTACATCTAAATATGTTACTTTTTCTTTTTAAATAATTGGCTAATTTTCTAATTATATATTTAAGCTTTGATATTTCTAATGTTTCTTTAAAATTTAGATGCATTCAGATTTGATAACATTGATCTTTAATTGAGTTTATGTAAAATGCTTACTTCCTTCATTTATTAACTCCTGCAACTACTTTGCAGTTTTGAAAAGAAGAATCAGATCATCTGCTCATCGTCTGCATGCGAAGTTAATACCCCAACCCTGGCATTTGAATCCCAATTAGTTACTTTTACTTTCCAAATATCTAATTACTGTGTCATAATACAACAATGCTAAAACTGGTCCATGCGAACTTCCTTACATAACTCCATTGTTGTATTATAATGTTCTGGTGTTCTTTCCATCTATTTTAAATGAAGAATTTAGATTTTTGTAAAACAACTCTAAGGCTTTTATTAGCCCAAGTGGTAATTTAACTCTCTTTAATTGATCTAATAAAAGTTTTCTTTCTATTGAATCAAACATTTTTTCAACATCTATCAGTGTTGCTATCAATTTAGTCTTACTTTTAGCACATTTCCGATAGTTATCAATTATTTGTTATATTATTCAAATTTATTTAGTTTTTTATCTGATTTTTATAAATCCCATTTATGAAGGGTGAATTAAATTTCTCTAATAAATCAGATTGTATAGTCTTTTTGTTAAAGCTTTGTCATATAGTTTTATAATAGTATTAATAAGAGAAATAGGTAGTCAGTTTTTCCAGTCATCTTTATTTCCTTTTTTAAATATTGGAATTACCGCCAATCTATTTAATTCCTAAGGGATTCTTCCAAATCTTAACATTTATTCATAAAAGAGTGAAGAATTATTATCAAAAAATATTAAATATAAAATGGCTTCTGAGAAATAACAGAACTTTGAACAAAACATTTAAACAGGAAAATTCTCTAAAAAATAAAAAAGCGAAATAATTACAATGAGTGAAAGTGAGAAATATGATTGATATGACGAACATTAACTACTTGGAAATCCAGAATTAAAAAAACTTCCGACACAAACTCAAATAGAAATATTATCTAAGTCATTAAAAGAGTTTATGTTTAAAAATAGATACCTCACTGATAAAGTAGAAAAATTAGAAAAACTAATAACGTCTTTACTTGAGAAACAATATTAATAATCATAAGAAATATAAAACAAACTGGAACAAAGAATTCTTTAAATTTAATAGTAAATTCAGGTTACGCCATTTTCGATTTAACAGAATTAATCAGATCCTATGGAAATAGAAAATGAAGCCTCAAATTAAAATAAACATTAAACGCTTATTTAAAATAAGTAGTAAATTTAAATTAAATAAGTGTTACAGGAATAATAGTTTAAAAGAAGAATAAAATGCTACGTGTGCAATAAATAACACCAATGAAAATACTGCTACTAACTAAGCGAAATTTAAAGAAAGAATAAATAAGATATTTTTAAAAAACTATTTAGGATATATCCAACATAAAGCGGAAAAATTTATAGAAAAAAATTCTTTAATTCAAATCTTAATCCTTGGAGAAATAATTAGGAACGCTACATGCAAGATGAAAACTATTCAGAATATTAAAGGATGGTGCGCTAATGAAGTGCTACACCGCCTAACTAAGCCTAGTAGAAATTCAAGACAAACTAATGGAGACAAGCTGATAGAATAGGTCAGATGGCTGACCACTAAGGCTTTAACAAAGCTTTTTAACTTTTTAACTTTTTTAACTTACTTTTATCTAATTTCAAACTTTCTATGGTTTTATTCATCTTAATTTTTGAGTAAGCGTTAATACTAAAATTTAATGCTTAATTTTTTTAATTAAAGCTATATCGATAAATTAAAATTAAAGTTCCTACTAAAATTACTCTTCTATTAATATAAACAACTTTATCCTAAAATTTAAGATATAAGCTTTAATGCTTATTTGATAAATGTATTCCTACTTAAAAAATATAATAGAAGTCTTTTTTTCTAAGCAATATAATAAATTGTTCAATTATATTAATTTCATAACTAGATAAACTTAATTATCATAATTTATTTTCCATCTTTATTTTAAAGATCTGCTAGGTACTTATCTAATTTTAAAATTTTAGTTTTTTTCATTGCTTAATTTATAAAATCCATTTATTTTCATTATATAAATAAAGAATATCTTTAATTTTAAAATTGGAGTATGTCTTTAGCAAGGTTTTCTTATTTATTCCTGTAATCTTATGCTGCTAGTTTCATCAAATATTACTCCAATTACTAAATCATATACTAAAACGGAAAATTCAGAATCTGATATATCTCTCAATTACTAAAATATGAAATAATCAAAGAGATTTGAAGGGGATGTAGGAATTAATAGTGGAGATTTATTATATATCCAGGGAAACCTAATGATGATATTAAATAATTACTTTAATGAAATTTATTTATGAGACCAAAAGTAAAACTCAAGAGTAAATTAATAATTGCATTGCTATATTAAAATTCATTAAGCTATCATTAATTTTTCAGAATTATAGAGTTAGATATTTTTAGATACCATTTAAGTTTAAGAAAATTTCTTTTATATTCAGTCATTAAGTTTAAAAAAATAGATCTATCTTAAAGATTTAAGGTAGCTATTTTAATAAATATCATCTGACTTTTTAATTCAAAAATTTAATTTAAAAGATGTAATAATAAATTTTAAAGTAGTTTAAATTTATCTAGATAACTGGCACGATATTCTAAAAAAGTATTCAGAATTGGACATGAAAAATATTAATCTCAAGTAAGAAATTTATTAAATTATCTTATAAAATCTATGTTTCTTTCTTAATTAAAAAAGATAATTATAAAATAACTTGACTTTTCCTAAGCAAATTAGAGAAGCGAAAATGCTTTAAAATTTTATTATTTAAATTAAATTAAAAGAGATGTAATCAAAATTAATATTTATCTAGACAACTTCCAATGGATTTAAGAATCAAAATATGAATTAAAAGACTAAAAACAAATAAAAATTAATATGCTCTTATTATTAGTGCTAATCTTCAATAGCTACTTATTAGTTATTTTCCTTAGTAAATTTAAATTTAAGTCATTAGCTTTATTTAATCTTATTAGCTAAAAACTAATTAATCTGAAGAGAATCATGCAGGTTAAATTTAAATTATACTTTACAATGACTGCTATAATTAAAAGTTAATCATAAGATGAGTTATGCTTAAATGAAAATAAAGGTAACTTTATTTGTAATGTATCTAAACAACTTTAAAATCTTAAATAGTTAAAATAAATTATAAAATAATTGTAACTAAATAAAATAAAATTTATTTTGTTATAGTCTAAGTTTTGATTACTGAAAAGAACTTATAAAGAGATACACCATAATTTCAGTTTATTCTTAGTTAATAATTAATTTTATAAAATAAAAAGAAAAAGATAAAATTTAAATTTCTATATTCGTTATTTTATGAATTTTCCTAATATTTTAAAAAAAGTTTATTTAGAATAAATTTAGATTTTGCTTTAAATGCCTTTCGCTCTATAATTTAGCACGAAGAAAGGAAATTCATTTTAGATTTAATTATTATAAATAAATCCATTTTCATAAAAGCTTTCACAATGTTTCTTTGTTTATTTTTCAAATGAATAAGTTTTATAATCTAAAATATCTTTCTATCATATTCATTTTTAATATTATTAATTAAGCTAGGGTTTTTAATTTATTTGCCAAATTTATCTATATAGCTTGAATTTTAATCTTAGTAAGATTTTTTTCTTATGATCTTCTTCAAATAAGTAAAGCATTAGAAAAATTTGGGAAACCTTTTTGCAAATTTTTAGATTTTAACTAGGAATATATTTAATTTTTACTTAATCACTTATTAATAAGTATAAATTATTTATATATTATAAATTAAAGCAGCCTAAATTCTCAAGTTTAATTAAAGACTTGTACTTTGTTTCTTCAATAGAAGTTAAAGTTTTTATCTATTTTATAGCTTAATAATTAGTTAGCTTATATTTGGTTTCTAATAAATCTATTAATACAAGCTTAAAACATGTACTTAAACTTCTGGTATTCTCATATAGGATATGTTTGTTTTTCTTAATAGCTTTTTTTTGTTAGTTAAAGCTATATTACGTTTCTATCTTTTTTCCCTTTGAATGTTTAGGACTTTACTCATAATTTAACGCAAAGAGTTCATTTTCTATTAAGTTATTTTATATATATTCAGCAATCATTTATTTTTTGTCTTAGTTGACTTATTAAAAATAAAAACCTATTGTTTTTAGTAATTAAACTTAGCTATCCTTATAAATCTACACTCCATAATGATTTTTCATATTTTTATTATTTTCCTATTTCTCTGAAGTGATTTTAAACCTTTTAAAAGTAAAAAAAATAAAAAGTTAATTTTTTCTAAAAGATCGCTTATTTAATAAATAGTTAGATAAATTATAATATTTATAATTATTGCTACTAGTATATTTATAGCTTACTCTTATTATAAAATAAATATTCTTTGATTTTCTTATATTTTGCTATGATATTTGTGTATTAAGATTGTTTTTATTCTATTTTATCATATTCTTTTTGCTTCCTTTCTTCTTTCCTCTTCTATAAAGCATTCATAAAAAAGATGTAGATATTTATTTATTCACTTTAGATATTCGAATTCTAATTATTTTTAATTTTATCCATTCTAATTATAGTAAGATAGCAAGAGGATTATTCTAAAGCTTATCTTCTTTTGAACTAACTTTGTATACTTACGAAAATAACTACTTAATAGCCTTATAAATTTCAATCAATGATTTTTATATTTTGCTTTCATGATCTTCAATTTTCGTGTAATAGCAATTTTGATTTATTTCCAGTTGAAATTCATTCACTTAAATTGAAAAATAAAGAAAAGAAACAAAAATTGAAGTTTAGTTAAAATCTATTATGCAATACCAATTAGACTTATATTTTAAGTTCATGCATAATTTAATCATCTAACTTTTAAATTTCTTAAAAAGCTAAATATTTATAAAAATAATAAATTAAGAAGAAAGTCTCATAAGTATTTATTAATACACTACTTTGTTTATTTTATTGATTTAATATGATCTAGATATAAATAAAAACCTTGCTCTGCTAATTTTAGTTATATCGTTGTCTTTTTTACTTTTATGACTAAAATGTTTTGAAAAATTATTAATTTTATAAGAAACTATTGCATCTAGAAATTTAATTAGGACTATTAGACTCTAATGATATGTTAATTAAATTTAAAATTGTAACTATTTAGCTAATTTATTTTTGAGCATTTTATAATTTATTTAAATATGAATCATTTAACTAATAAAGAAAGCTGATTTTTCTATTTGCAAGCCAAATAATTTTATATAAGCACTTCTTTCAAAAATTTAGTAAAGATATTGACAAAAAAATTTACAATAAAATGCCTTAAATTATCAAAGCTTAATAAAAAAAACGAAAATTACGTTTCAGATTTAAAAATTATTACGAAATGCTAGCATATTTATAATAATTTTATTTATTCATAGCTTATCTTAAAATAGTTTTTATTTTTATCTGTTTTAAATTTATTTTCATAGCAATAACACAAGTTTATTTAAGAATATTTATCTCTCTTTATCAATTTTATTTTCAATCTTAGTTTCTTTACTCTAAATGTTCTAAACAATCGATAAAAGCAAAAAAGCTAAATATTTTAAAATATTTGTTTAATAGTTATTTTCTATTCTTTTAGTGATTTATTTCTAGTTGTCATGCTACTTTCTATCTTATTTAAATCTATAGTAAATAATATAAGGAAATAAGCAAGTTAAAATTTAAGGAAAAAGATTAATTTTTTAAACTGAAGAAATTAATTACATAATAGCTCTAAGCATTTATATTACTCTTTCATCATAGAATATAAATCTCCTATCACTCTTTATTCTTTTTTAATTTACCTTGCTATTATAACTAAAATAAAATATAATAGTTATTTTAAAGCAATAAAAAAGATAATAAGATCTTAGAGAAAAATAATTAACTAAGCTTTAATTGTAAATAAATATTGCAATAAACTAGTAATTTAGCACAAAAAATTAAAACAAAAGAAATAGAATATAATGAAATAGATTTAAATCTATTTAGTTATTACTAGCTTTTTTTGGTTTATATTGCTTAAGGTCTATAAAAATAATAAGTCTGTAATAATCATTATAAAAACCAAAGCTGTTTATACTCATTAATTTAAAAATAGAATAGAATAATTACAGTATTCTATTCTATGATTTATGAAATTAAGCTTTATTAAATTAAAGAAATAACTCTATTAATGTATAAATAAAAATATCTATATAAATTAAGAAACTTCATATATCCTTGATTAAAAAGGTATAATTGTATAGTAATTTATTGAATTATCAAGGCTTTAATGTAGTTATTCATTATTTCTATAAATATAATAGCTATCCTAATTATTATAATTTCCTTTTCTTCTAAATTTTATTATTTTTTATCCCAATTTAATTTTTGGTATTTTTTAATATTTTATTTTTCTTCATTGCTTAAAATTAATCATGCAAAAGATTGCGCTAACTTTAAAGTTCTAACCTTTAAGAGTTAATTAATTGATTTATTTTAATGTTAAGCCTTATCTTTTCTAAATTTTAATCTTGCTAGGGCTACTGCTCAATATTTTTCGATTGCTAGATTTTTTCTTATTAATCTTTTTCAAAAAATTTTGAAATAAAATATATAAAAAACCAAGCTAAAAGATGATAAAGTTGATTGAATAATCTGAATATAAAATCTTACCAGCTATATAGTTACATTTTCACTACTTATAGTTGAGAAGAAACTTTTTCATATGATTTATATTTTAAGAGTCAAGCATTTATTTAGGTTATCAAATATTGACTTAAGTGTTATTACTTCAAATTGTCTTTGTTGATTATTTAAAAGGAACATAAAATGTTTTGTACAATTATCCAAGACAAATCTAACTAAAATTTGGTGAATAATTGTTTTTTTAATAATTAGTCTATTGATATATTCTCAAAGTAATAGCTTTATTGGGCAATCTTATATAATTTATCTGCTTTTTCTATTTTCTTTCAGTTTCCTTTGTTTATCTCTTTGTAGATAGATATAATATCAATTAGTTTCAGATTTTAGAAGCTCTGCTCAATTAAAAGTTCTTATTTTCTAAGATAACTAACTTATTTAAGCTAAGCTCTAGGTATAACTGCTAAATTTCAAGGGCTTGATAGGCTTTTAGAGAAAGAAAGTTAAAGATTTAATTTAGGAGTCTAGCTCTTGACAGACTTTCTTAGGTTATAAAATATTAATTCGGTATGAAGAATTATAAATCACACCTAACTTTAGGGAAGATTATCTTAAGAAAAATAAAGGAAATTTTTGTTTCTAACAATTAGAGAGTTGAATGAATAAAATGGCAGGGACAAATATAGTTAAGCATAAAATCTATTTATTGTTAAACCGAATTAGCTTGTAGATAGTAGTGATAATTAAAGTAGATAGATAAATAAGTAACTTTCTAGAGAATAACCTATGAAATTTAGGATTTAGTTTGAATGGAATTTACAATTTATACTCTGGCTTAATAAACCCTAGATATTTAGAAAAATCAGTTAGAATTCAAAATAGTTCAGAGTAGAAGCTCTAAATAACCTCAACAGGCTATTTATCATTTCAATTTAAACATAAGGAGAAGAAAAATGAAGGGGAAAGGAATAATTAATTAATAATCTGATAATAAATAAAAATATAAATGTAAGCTTTAGAACTAAGAATAACTGAAAATAAAACAAGGATTAAGGAAATATGATCAAATTAATTAAAATTTTAAACAAAATACTCTAATAAATTAAGCCAAATCTAAAATTACTTACACATCAGTATGAAAATTAAGAACTCAAACTTTCAGAAATGAGTTTTTAAATTATATAAGTAAGCAAAAATATAGCATGCAAACACTGATAAAAGTATTTAAAATAAAGGAAATAATTATTAAATGATTTAACTATAAAAGATAAAAAGTCAAGTTATTAAATAAAATCTATCATCTATAATAATTAATAATTAAGCATTTTCAGAACTGCATAATAAAAATTCAGTCAAGCAGGCTATAAAATATTTCATTATCCATATTAATATAGTAATTAAAAGCATTACGCTAATTATTTAAAGGGAATTGAAACAGTTAAGATATTTAGATAGACTTTAGAATTTAAAATAAAATCTATTTAATCTTTTATTTAATTAAGAGTAAATAGCGCATTTCTTAAGCAACTTCAATTAAACTTTCGTATTTAATAATTATATTTTAGATAGTTTATAATAAATTGATATTAATCTAACTTTAATTTTATACATCATAGAATTAGAAAAATTTAATTATATTTCAGACTTCCGAAAGCCAATATATCTCTTCATTTTCTCTTCCTTTGTAGTTTCTTTGCTCAACAATCTTTTGACGAACATCCGGCTCTTTATTCTCTTCTAACTCTTCTAGAAATTATCCCTAAAGATCTTTTTCTTTTTCTTTCCTTTAATTTTATATTATAGTTTTTTGCTATTATTCGAAATGGTCTCACATTAATGACTGATCTTGTATTGCTTAATCTTACTATTATTATTAATCAATTTTCTATTATTAGACTTTAGTTTTTTATTCATTTTTGCAAGATTTAAACAAATCTACCAAAGATAATAGAACTGATATAGTTAGAGCTACCAATGAAAAAATACTGCATAATAGAACTATTATTACTCCATATGTTTCTATATCTTAAGAATGTGCCTAATGGCTGCTAGTACTGAAATAGAAGTTAAAGAAATAAATAAAAATGAGTACCATTTCTCCACTCAGTTCTACGATATACAGTACAAAATTTGAAAAAGGATTGAAGTAAGCTATATAAAAGAACCAAACTAAGCAATGACATAGGTATAGTATGATTTAAGCCACTTATACCTCTACTAATATAATAGCTACAAATGAAACAAAAAGTCTTCTTACTAGAAAGAAAGTTTAGTATAGTGTTTGCGACTAGTTATTCTAATTCTTTTGATCAAAGTAAACAATATACTTTTCTTTTATTTATATCATCTATTTCTCTACCTTCTCTTCTTTCATTTCCTCGAATTTAATTTTCAAGCTAAAATATTTTTTAAGCACTTTATAACTATGAAAAATACAGGCTATTTGAATAATCTAAATATAAAATCTTACAAGTACTATAATAGCTAGCAATGAGTTCAAACCAGAATAAAAATCTGAAACAGTAAAATGATAAAGTTATAGCATAACAGCATTATTAATCTAGAGAGCTTTGATACTATAAATCACTGTGACGTAGTTTCTGTTTGTCAATTTAGTTCTTATTTTCTCTATTTTAGTCTTGCAAAATTTGATCCCAATAATCTTTAGTAGTAAATCAATAAATAGTAGAATAAATATTGGGAAAAGAGCTTCAAATAAATTAGATAACAGAGTGTAACTTTAATAATTCAGTTAAACGTAAATCTTTTTATCTATTTTTAGTTTATCGGAGTTTAGATTTAAACCTAAAAAGTTGTTGTTACTTAGTCTAGTTTATTCTTAATCACTATCAAAATTAGTAAAATAGTAAGCGTTTAGAACTTCAGTCTGCTAGATATCAACATATCCATTCATAAGTATGAGTTGAGTTATAAAAATAGATTATAATAATAGAGAAGTGCTCCCTGAATACTTTGAATTAATAAAAAAACTAGTTAAAGTAGAACTTAAACCGACTGCTGCAATAGTGTAAACAAGAGCAGAAGATAAATCGGAAGAGATCTATAAAAAATCTTTTTCTGTGTTAGAAATCTAAAAATCACCAAGACTATTTTTTATATCTGCATTTTAATCTTCATTTTATTAGGTTTAGTTATTTTCTGGGGCTTTTTTAAGAATTTCTAAGACATTAATCTAAAATTGCTTAGCGGTCTGTGCAATTTTTTTTCTGTTTGATACAATCTAAACAAATTTCTAATCTCTAATCACACTTTAGACAAGTTTAATCCTAAATGTAATATGTTTAATCAGGACAACTTCTAACGCAATTACCATTAAGCAAGAGAAAAGGTTTCATACATTAATTGCAAGAATTTTCTTCTAAATCACATTACATGCATTTGCTAAATTTTTAGTCACATTTTAAGCAAGTCTTGTTATATTCGTAGTATTCTTGGCTAGGACAATTTTTTACACACGATTGTTCTCACAAAAAAAAAGGATCCAAGCATTCTTCACAAAAACTTCCGTTATGATCACAGTATAAGCAATTTTATATCTTAGAGTTGCATTTCACACAAGTTTAGTTTTAAGCAAAATAAGATTAGTCAGAACATTTAGCCACACACTTCCTATTTAGTAAAAGGAAATTCTCAAAGCATTTCAAGCAAATATTTCCTTCTTAAGCGCAATATTTACAATTATCAATACTTTTATTACAGTTTAAGCAAATTTCATTATATACGAAGTAAGAGCTATCAGACGAGCAATTATTTACACATCTATTATCAAGTAAAAGATGTGGATATTAGCATTTTAGGCATGCTTATCCTTCTCTATCACAATGTAAGCAATGCTCTATATTTTATTTACACTTCAACCAAATTTAATTATCTTCGAAATGAGTTTTATCTGGGCAACTTTTAACACACTAATTATCTAACAAGAAATAAGGATTTTATCACTTTAAGCAAATATTTCCTTTAGTGTCACATTCTTAGCAGTTATTTAGTTTTGAATCACATTTAGAACACTTATCATTTTCTATGAAATAAAAATTGTTAGGGCAATTTTAAAGACATGAACCTTCGAATAAAAGATAAGGCTCTAGCATTGTAAGCATATTTATCCTTCATTGCTGCATGATAAGCAATTTTCTAAATATTCATTACACTTCTAACAAATTTAGTAAGCCACAAAATAAGTTTCATCAGGACATTTAGTAACACACTGATTATCTAAGAAAAGAAAATTGTTCTTGCATCTCATGCAGATATTACCTTGTAAGTCGCATTCTAAGCAATTATTTAGCTTCTAATCACATTTAATGCAAGATTAGCTTTAAATAAAATAACTATTATCAGGGCAATTTTAAACGCATACATTTCCTAGTAAAAGATAAGGTTATTAACATGAAATGCAAGCATCTCCTTGCTGGGTGCAACTTTAGCAATAAGGAATAACTTTATAGCAAAATTCACAGTTTCCATTGTTATCTTAGACTTGCTAATTACTAGGACAACTTGATAAACATTTTTTATCTACTGAAATTTTTTAATAGCATATACACTCATCATTATCAAATATTCAACCTTTGTAGCATTGTAAACAGTTTAAGCTTGAATTTCCATAGCACGTAAAGCATAATCATAGCATTAAATTTGATTTGCTGGAATGTAACCTTAGTATTAGTTATTCAAAATAGAATATAAATCATTTTAGGTTAGGTAGGTATTTTTATAAAATTTTGCAGCATGCATTCAACCTGTATAACTTCAATCAGCATTAAAAGATCCTTGATATATTGAGTCTGAGTTAGCAAAGATTATTCATTCGTTTTAACTCTATGAGATAATAATAAAATTACTACTCAAGCTAGAGTGAGTTAATGCTAAAAATCCTTGCTATAAGTCATTTAGAGAATAACCTACAAAAAGCCAGACATTATAGAAAAAATCTATGGAAGCAGTCAAGAAGTTTTCATTGCTTTTTTTTAATTTTGCACTCACTTTTGTAAGTCTGTTCGACTCTTATGTAACAGCTAACTCTAAATAAGCTTAATTACTTTAATATATTTATAAAAAGACACCAATCTATGAAGTTTAGTTAAATTTAAGTCAGGTTGTTATACTAAATTAAGTTTAGGACTAAGGATCATAGTTGTAACTATTGAATTATTTTGAAGGGGCTTTGTTTTTATTTGAATAGACCTATGGATTGCTAGTATTCATAACATCAATTAAATTATACTAAGATAAAGAAATCTAGAAGGTAAAAAGAACTTGAAATAGTAAGGTTAGCTTCATTTTATTTTATTATGATATTGAAATAATTAAATACATTTTCTTTATGAATTTAACAATTATTTCATTTAATTTCAAGTAACTCTTTTCTTAATTTATCTTCTTAATGATATGTGAGAGTCCTTTAAGAGTAAAATAAACCTCTTTTATCATTTTGCTTGAAATTTAGAAATTTTTCCGAAGCAGCTTTTTTGAAGAGTGTATTTTAGTTTTGATTTGGCTGTTTATAAATTTTTTCAAACTAAAATATAATAGACTAATGATTTATTTCTAAGCTATTAGTTAAATTTGAAAATCTAATTTAGATAATTTAATAAGACGAAATGATTTAATTAAAAGAGCTCATAATATCCAAGTTTGCATAATATAAGATACTGAAATTAATTGTTTCATTTTTAAGAACTTTCTTCCTTCTTTTTTCAAAACATTAAGAATCTAGAATTTACTTTGTGTTATTTCGCTTTTAACTAAATCTAATGAATAAATATTCCTTTATTCTTACAGTAGTTATTAAAATGAAAATAATTGCTCTAATTTATAATTCTAGTTTTAGCATCTCTTGCTAAATAAATAAGATCAATTATCATGTTCTATAAGAAGCAACTTTTGCTTATATTATTTTTATTGCAAGAAGCTAACTTTATTTTAAGCTAAATTGCTTTTAGACTATTTTTTATAAAGTTTCTTCTGATTTTTCCTTTTATAACTGACTATTCTTTTACAATAACTCCGCTAAAAGAAATTATCATATTTGGAATTAACGCATCATTCCTATAAAATTGTAGTATCTGATTTTGTTCTATTAAGATCTGCTATTTCTGGGCCATGATACTTTAATAAAGCTTATAAATAATAAATATTTGGTTTTATTAGTAATTTTCTCTTTTTTTAGATTTAATTATGTTTTTATCTAAAAAGGAATTTAAGTTGAAGCTTAAGCTAAAAAGTTAGATTTCTTAGCATTTTTCCTTCTTTTAATATTAAGAAAGAGACTAAATATTCTAACCTAATTCTTTCATTTAGAAAGATAATTTGGAACTAAATTAGTTTTTTTACCTTCCTATCATGGTAATTTCCATTTCAAAAACTTCTCATTCTTCATTTAATGTATACTCCCACTATCTTTTTGCTATTTTTTCGTTAAGTTAGTAAAAATTTAATCTAGTCACTACTTTTTTCTATTAACTTCGAGAAAGAAAAATAAATTAGATCAGATAATTTAAGTCCAAAAAAAAAGAAAGTAATGAACATTCAGACTTAATACTAACTAATAAAATGATAAGCTACTTAATACTAAATTTACCTTTCATTGCCATAAACTAAAAGTGCTCTCTTTAAATACTAATATAGAATAGAGGCTCTATAGAAACTGAGTAGCAATATACAATTAACTATTAAGGCAAAAATAAATTTAGAATCTTAGCTAGGGAAAATATAGATAAAATGATATTAGGCAGAATATTTAGATATGCATAGTTCAGTATATGGAAATTATAAAGGGCAATAACAATTAAAGGATTCATTCATCAGGTAAATTCGTATCTATGACTGTAGCGAGTCTTAAAAAAAGAAGCGAAATTGTTAACCCTTCATAATTAAATCTATTAAATGAATAATTTAATTTAAAAAAAAATGGACATGTACAAAAATTCGCAAAATTTCTTTCTTAGCGACTCTTCTTTATCTAAAAATAAAGAAGCTGCTTTCTAAAACGATGAGCATAGGTAGATGTTCAACTACTTTTATGAAATAGACATGGAATCGCTGCAACTTAAATCCGTTGATAATATCATGAATTACTAAGAAATTTGCTAAAGAGCTGCAGTTAATGCCAAATTAATAGATATCTTCGAATTCCACTAAGACAGCTTGGCAATTCTTTAAAACGTGGACATTAATTGAAGACTAATCTCAAATATAGGAAATATACTTATAGGTAAAAAGACTAGCTTGTTACTTCAACCTCTACGATGGTATCTAAAATATCCAATATACAGTAAGATACTTTAGGTACTTAGGATATTTAAGATATTTCTTTAATTAAAAACTAAAATTAAATACAAAATTAATAAGAGACTATAAAAATTCAACAATTCAATACGCAAAATAACATAAAAAGTCTATAGCAGATTTCAATAGACATTTAAACTGATTACTAAGAGAAGTTTGATGTTACATACTTAACTGATCTTGAGATTTAAAATGCGTAACTTTAAGAAAAAATTGCAAAATTAAAATATAAAATTTAAAGCAAGATAGAAGAGGCAAATACTTTTGAAAATTAAAGTCTAAGTGAAAGCAAAAATCTTAAATTTCGAATTTAAAAACTCATAACTAAAAATAATTCTCTGTAAGAAAAGCTAATACATATATATGAGTAACACAATAAAGAAACTTTAAACATTAAATCACAATATAAAATACACTTAGAATAATACCAAAATTATTTATTTAAAGCTCAAAAGTAAATTAAGAAAATCTAGAATAAAAATTAAATCTTAAGGTTTGATAATTAGTAGAAATAATTAATGCTTTAGTCCAAATAATTTGTAAATAATGCTACAAATAAATAATAATCAATATAAACGAATACTGATCTTTCCTTAACTTAAATATAAGAATTGGAAACTTAGAGTTAACTTCTCACTTAGACTTAATAGCAAAGTATAGTAAAACAAGCTATGCTTAGTGAGGAGCTAATGAATATGAAACAATCATTTAAACTACAAGATGAGGCAATACTTACTTCCAAGTAAGAAGCCCAAAATATTATAAACAACTTGGTTACTCAAATTTAATTCATTCAAGCTGAATTGAGTAAATGTAATTTAAGACATAATGAAGTATAATAACATCTTAGGGAGGTAGAAACTCTTAACTAAAATCTCAAAGGTGAAAATTTTCATTTATTAAGCAAAATAGATCAGATCGACTAAAAGGTACATTCACTCACAGTCAATTGCCAGTAACAACAGGCTTAGTGTTAATTATTACAAAATGAGAATTATTAAATATCATAGGAACTGAGCTTTCAAAAAAATTAATATGCCAAATCAGTCAACAACATTTTTACATAAACAATCACTCCTCAGGCATAGAATGAATAAACATAAATTGAAATTCAATTCAGCAACTAAATTTCTCAAGCAACTATATCGACTTTAGATTCAACTACTGGTACAGACTTATTATTCTTAGATCAATCTACCTAGTGCGACTTCGTTGAATTGAAGTATACAAAGTTGTAGAATTTATATGATAAATTAAACAAATAATTTATCAATTAAGATATATAGAGTGTCTACTAAAGGCTTGTCTCGTGTTAATAAAAATAGTTTTGAGAAAAGGAAACACAAACCTGTTTAAAAATTAATAGCAAAGATGCTTGAACATGAACAGAAAAAGGGAAATTAATAAGCAATTATAGTTAGACAAGAATCATGGAGCTAAAGAATTAGGTTATTTAGACTTAAAATTCTATCAATGCTAAGGATGAAGGAACAATAACAGTAGTTACCAATCATTAGCTAGTTGCTTCTTAACAAGAACTATAAATCACAAAATAGAATAATGGAAAATTGTAAGAGTAATATAATGAATTAAACGGATTATATGTTTAACTCATGCAGGATTATGAGCATCAAGTAGAATTGAAGCTAAATGTTTATGCATAAATTTCAGAAATATAGAGAAAATAATAAGTTGCTAAAACTCAATCTTACTTGAAAGAAATAAAATGAAACGCTTCAACATAAACACTTTTAATTGGTTAAATTTAAGAAGATTAGCAGATTGAAATTTTAGAAAATTCAAATATCTAGACATCATATGTGATGAATTGGGATAGCCAAACAAAATTTGGAAAGAGAAGTTGAAGAGATGCCAAATTTAACCAAGACACTTTAAACTTAAAATAGTCAAAATTTGGGTTTAATGAAATAAATATTGAAGAGATTTTAAATAAATACGAATTTAAAGACGCCTAACTAATTCAATTTATAAGGTCCAATAAATGATGAAATTAGAATCTTTTCACTTTAGTAGGCAATAGATTTATAACTTTATCTTGCAAACTAAACCATGCTACGTGTGATGGAAATGAAATAGATATAAAAATCGATAATAAATTGAGCGAAAAGTACGATTCATTGACATTATTCATTATAATAAGTTACAGGTAATATATCAAAAATTGCCCCAAATTGCTTAACATATAAATTCATCAAAATGAGAAGATTCTCTGTATTTATGAGCCAGGAATAAAAGGAGGAGTTTTGACTTCATCATAAGAAATTCATCGATTTATAAAAAACGGAAATTATATAGTTAAAACGCTGCTATAAACTGATTTTAGAATTAACTATATTGTCCTTTAAAAATAACTAAGACTCAAAGGAGGTGTAGAGAACAATGTAGAATAACCATATTAATGCAAACAAGAATTTGGGAATTAAGAAATAAGGATGCCTATCGATAAGCAAAGAGAGATAGGCATAATAAAGCTTGGACATATTAACATAAATGGAATTGGAAGCAAGCAATTAAACGTGGAAGAATTTATACGAAATAATGACTTAGACATTTTCTCAATTAATGAAACGTGATAAAAATAAGACTATCCTCCAATACTTATTAATGGATATAAGACCTATTTCAAGAACTCAGGAAAAGGAGGAGGAGTTTGCTTAATTGTTAGAGATTAACTTAATAGCACGGAATAGAATAGCATATAACAATTAGCTCAAGAGAGGTTCGTTACAATCAAACTAGATAATATATTCATAACATCTTGTTACATGCCAGATAACAGCAAGAGTGAAAATATAAAAGACGAAGCATATGAATATATAAATGTATTCCTTAATTCTTTTCCTGACAACTCACATATATTATTAGGAGATTTTAACGCTCTACTATAAGGCTTTGGGGATAACCCTATTAACAACTATGACAATACAAATAGATTCTAAGAATTCATTCTCTAAAACGATTTAGAAATAATAAACGATGCAAATATGAACACATGCTTACATAAAGGGAATAAAAATACGATTATACTGTCATCAGTAATCACTTGAATATGAATTAATTTAGAAATTTTCAGGTTCATAATTATAGCTTATTTTCAGATAATATTCCATTCACAGTTGAATTTGTATACCATACTCATCTTCAAACTGAAAAAATAAAAGTGAGAAAGTACAAAATAAGTAGACTGTAGGATCCTATTGATAGATTTATCTATTAGAATTCATTCAAAGATTAAGTAGAAGTATTCTTCCTAATTGATAGAGATAACTTAGAAGATTAGTACACTTATACTAGAGACTGGATTTAGAACAATGCAGATTAAGTTTTAGGCTCATTTATCCCAGACCCGAAGTATAATAGACTTCCTAAGGACCTCACATAAAAATATATCGAAGCAAAGAGAGCAAATTAATTGTACAAAGAAACTTTAGCATATATAGGGAGGAATAACTAAGAAATCATTGATCTTCACTAAAGAGCGAACACATTATGAAAAAGCTTTTAGCATCATTTATGAAAATTTAAAAAACAAAAGGCCAAAAACAGATTCCTACTCCTCAATGAAACCACAAAAGATATGTTTTCTTAAGCAAAGAAAATACTTAACCCTAGACAAAGAAATTTGATGAATTTTAATAAGGAATTGAAGGACTAATTTGTAGAAGCATGGGAAAATTAGTTATTTAGCAAGCATTCGAATTTAACTAACCAATAGATTGAACTAAGAAACTAGAAAATAGATGCAATTTATGAAAATAACATAGAAATTCAAAATTAACCCTTTTCTTACTTATAAAATTTCGATCCTTTTACAATAGAAGAGATTATCTAACTTATAAGTCTAATTCCTAATGGTAAAGCAGCAGGGCCAGATGGAATAAAAGGAGAACTGCTAAAATATGGAGGATATTATCTAGCGTTGATGCTTCATTCTTTTATAAATAACATGCTTAGAATTGGAAGGATTCCTGAAGAGCTTAATACTTCTATCATAATCCCCCTTTTCAAAAAAGGAAGTAAAGACGATTGAAAAAACCGACGCCCTATTTCCCTTATCAATACTATTTTGAAATTATATGATAAGGCCCTTACGAAGAGACTCTACTCAATAATTTATGAAAGACAGTTAATCCACTCAAGCTAAATGGGGTTTAAACAAATAAACGACCTAATAAATATGAGTGATCCAATAAATCATAGATCTTTATCGAAAACAAGCGAAAGGAAAAACTAAATTGATTGCAACTTTAATTGACGTAGAGAAAATGTTTGATTCTATTGAAAGAAGAATTCTTTTTAAATAACTAAGAAGAGTCAAATTACCACTAGGTCTCATCTTGGCTTTAGAATCATTTTATAATAACTTAACTACTTCCTTTATTATAGACGGAACAAATTCTTAGAAATTGAAATTTAGCAATGGAGTGATGTAAGGAAGTTCGCATGGACCTGTGCTTGCATTATTATACTATGACATTGTCATTAGACATATAGAAAACAAAGGAGAAATATTAGGATTCAGATGTGCTAATTTTAAGAATAGGTTCACTTGTAGAGGTTGAGCTGACGATTTAATCCTATTATCGAACTCATAAAAAAATATGTAGTCACTTATTAATGAAGCAAACTCCATTTTCAATTAGACATTTCTTAAAATAAATGTCTCCAAATGCGAAACGATATAGTTTTTAAAAAAGAAAAGCAAAGAAACAAAACTAGACTTAAAAATAGGAGACCAAGCAATAATTTAGAAACAGCAAGTCACATATTTAGGGGTGATCCTTCACCAAAAGAAGAATCTAATTAACCATTGCAAATACGTTGCTGCAAACTATCTTTCAGCAATTAAAAAGGCAGTATTTGCATTATCAAGATATAGAAACGTAACACCTTGAAACTTCAAAATGCTTTGTAGACTGTTCACGCTTCCTAAAGCAGAATACGGTGGGGACTTAATACCTTGGACTGTTCAGTATGGAATAAATGGAATCTTGAACAGAATTGAAAAGAGCATGAGGTTAATAGCCAGAAAAGCCTTTTAATCAGCAGGAAATACGTTTAATGAATCATGCTTTGTAGACCTCAACTGGATGCCATTCAAACACATGATGGCTCTTAAGTATTTCAGGTTTTTCTTTAAGATTAGAAATGAAAGCTAAAATCAACCTTAATCATCTATTGGAATATTGTTTGAGAACAATTATAAAGAGGGATATCAATATTATGATGAAGTTTAGAAACTGGCCTCATTTTATAAAATAGAAATTGATAATAAAGAGCACAATAACAACTTAACTTAATTCAGTAAATATGTGTAGGCATAAATATAAAAGACATATTTTGAATTAGCTCTTTCAAGATTCAGCAGAATGCCTACTGCATAAATATATACAGAACAATTTTAAAACCTAAGATAATTCCCCAAAATAACATACACAAAATTAAACAAAAAATATTTGAAAGAAATAATTTGCATCTATAAGATTAGAAGCCAGTCTTACGCATTTCGAAAGACTCTGAAAGATCGAAATTATATTATTGAAAACCCTTTTTGTATATGCGGAGAATATGACACTCTCCAACATGTAATGGAATGTATATATTACATTGATATAAGAGAATGATTGGTCTCCAAAATTGGTTAATGTGATATTTTGAAACTAATAAGTTACGATTAACTATATATAAACTCTTTTTCTAAGAAAAAAATAGAAATGGTGGATGAATAAATAAAAATATTCATTCAAATGTTTATCAAAAGGAGGCGAGAAATTCTATAACAAGAGAAAGAAGAAGAGCAATACGAGAAATAATAAAAAGAAGCAAATCTAAGAATAGAAAATTTTAATGAAGAGAATGAAGAATAATAAAAACAAGAAAACAAAGAATAAGATGTCCAACAAAATTAGATGAAAAATGATGAGGAAGAAGAAGATTGGAACGAAGAGGAAAACGATAGCGAAGATGAAGAAGAAGAAGATTGACAACAGAAAATAGAAAAAAATGAAAGTTAGTTTGAAAATGAACAAGAAAGGAGATACTTAGAAGAAAAAAAAAACCTAAACTAGAAAATTAGTTCTGAAGAGCAATAAACTTGATATATAATAACATTTAAAAACAATATAATACCTTCAATTTGAAGAACATATTCTGAAAATTGAAGGTACCACAAATTTTTTTTAGTTAAATTTAATTTAATTTAAATGAATAATTTATATGAATCAGATTCAAAATTTATTAAATTAAAAGATGAAATAAAGCAAACTTCGTGAAAATGAGTCAATTTACTAATTAAAATTTGAGAAAATTAATTTTTCTTTATAAAATTCATAGATTTTTAATTGAAAATTTTTCTTTCTTTAATATTTATTTTCTTTGCTTATACTTATATAATAGGCTATTATTTATAGATAAATAAAGAATAATCAACATTTTTTTATTTTCATTAGTTATGAGATACTTTAAAATTGTATTATATCTGCTTAATAATATTGCTAGGTAATCTCAGCTATAAATTCCGCTTATTCCTTTATATCTCTGAAAAACTTTTTCCCACAATAGTGTATGTAAAAATAATTAATCAAAGTATTCTTATTTTCTAATCTTCAAATAAATCGAGAATAATTCATAGATGACTTTTTGTTATATATTCTATCTTGGTATATTAAATCAAGTTTTAAAATAGAATTAAAATATGTTTCATCTAAAAATATCAGAACAATCATAACTATTTTGCTTGTTTAACTTACTTCATCTCTTCATTTTATAATAAATTCTTAAGAAATCCTTTAAAATACTTTTTCTATTAATTCCTTTAAATTACTTAATGATCTACTATTCTTTCAAATTGAGTATAAATTGATATTATTTTAGTTATAATAGCTAAAGAAAGCTTTAATAGCTTTCAAATATAAATAATTTTTGAGATTAAAGAACTTAGTTTTTTGAATCTGTTTATAAAGTTATAGTTCTTACTGAAGGTAAATATGAAGATTTATCTAATAAGATGACATTAAAGAATATTTTAGTGTCATTAAGCAATACAATAAATAAATAGAAGCTTTAAACTATTAAAATTTAATAATAAATAAATAAATTTTATTATAGAGCGCGTACCACTCTCGTTGGTGCGCAGCTCTTTAAAAATGTTTCATACTGACAAGAATGTTTGCTACTGATAAAATTATCTGATACTGATAAACCTTGTTCAATACTGGTATAATTATTCAGTACTGATAAAAATGTTCAATACTGATATAATTTTAGAATACTTGTTGGAGGTTCAAGGATATGGCAGGGTTGCGTCTCATTGCATCACCAAAGCAGAGGACGAAATGTGTCAATTATGGGTACTTAAATACCCCACCTCTGATGAAGCTCGCTAAAATAATTTCC
Source organism: Loxodes magnus (assembly GCA_946699065.1). Lineage (NCBI taxonomy): Eukaryota > Ciliophora > Karyorelictea > Loxodida > Loxodidae > Loxodes > Loxodes magnus. The sequence continues at coordinate 72,468 of CAMPDV010000042.1, forward strand.
TTTTATTTCCAGAATTAAAAATTCAAATAAGCCAGTGCCGAAGGTCAAACTAGCAGATGTCTCGATGCCAAGCCAAAGTAGAGGAAGACATAAATTCTATTATGGGCACTTAGCTTTCCCAACCTCTGATGAAACCGTCCCTTGTTGTTCACTTTCGAACAACTATATCAATTTAATTTATATATAAAAAATTGTTTAATCCCTATTCCTAATCTTTAATAACTCAACAAATTATAAAAATTGAAAATAAATATAAAATCTTTTGTTTATATTAAAAATAATAAAAATATTAAAAGATTTAGAAATCATAAAAAATTAAAAAATAGCATATAAAAATGCTTTATATTTTTGTAAAATTATTAGTTATATAACTGTATATTATTTAAAAATTAAATACAGATAAAATAGCTTTATTTAAATATAGAAGCTTTTTAAATAAAGTAAAACTTTAGAAATTTAAAATTACATTTAGATAGGAATAATAAATAAATTTGTTTTTTAGATATAAAATGTCTATAGTTTCATAAAAAGAAAATAATTTATCACTGAAAAGCATTATTTTAATTTTTATTATAGGCAAGTTAAAATTTAGTAATCATTAGAGCTATAAATTTATTTTGGTAATGCAAATGATAACAATTTTTTAATTATTATTATTTAATAATTTATAAAAAATAAATAAAATCTATTATAAATAAAAACTAAATAAGAGCTTAGTATTTTTAAAAAGCATTCAAATTTCTTTAATTATAAAATATAAAAGTATGCTTAAAATGGTTAAATTTATTAAGCTATAAATAAATCAAAAAAATTTAGCAATGTAAAAATTTAGAATTATAAATATAAAAGCTCTATACTTTAAAAAAATTTAGCTTGGATGTGTTGGAAAAAGTATTTTTATTATACATTTACGTGAATAACATTTTTATTTGACAAATTTAAAAATATGCTTTAAAGAAAGCAATAATCCTTTTGCCATTTTTTAAATTTTATAAAGCTCAATTGGTTGGAAAATTTGGGATGAAATAAATTAACTTATCTATGACTCTTTTAAATAATATAAAAATATAAGTTTTATTTTTATAAAATAAATAACTATTTTTAGGAAAATATTATAGAATTATTTATATATTTTATTTATAAATAAAACTTAATTTATGGAAATTTATAAATGATCATTGTTAACTTTTGTCAATTTGTTAAAATTTTATAGGTATCAAAATTTAAAAATATTCCTAAATAGTAATATCAAAAATACTTTTGACTCTTTAATTGATAAATGAAAATTAAAATATAATTTTGATAAGATTAGCGCACCAGTGAGGTACTACGTGCTCTTTAATCTTAGTTTTTTTATTAAATTTTTTTAATATTTTCTTCTTTTTTAAATTATTGAAATAAAAAATGAAAAGTCATAAGTTTAGATTAAAAAATAATTAAAATATATGAAATCTTTCTTAGATATAAAGATTAACTCTTATAAAAATAAAATACGAAACTTTAAAAAATTGGAAGAGAAAATATCTTTTGTATAAATTTATATTTCCTTTATATCTTCTCGTGCTGATTTTAATATTTAGCTCTCTACTATTTTTAGTTGCTACTATGTACCTTTAATTATATAAATAAATTGGATAATAGAGCGCGTAGCATTCTCAATGGTGCGCAGCTCTTTAAATTAATTTTATTTATTGTTAATAAAAATTTCTCATTGGAAGTTTCATACAGTGTTTCACTCCCTTGAAAATTCTGTCTTCTAATGGTTCATGTTCTGAGCTATGCCCTAAGAGACCTAATCGTCTTGCATTTTTTATCATTCGTTATTCAATGCCTCCAGTTCTTTCCTGCTTGGCTCTCGCCAATATTTTCGCTCAGTTTATCGCTCTGAAGAACTGTCTGTCACTTGAGTTTAAGTTAATCACAGTTGGATTGCTCTCCCTATTTAAAACATATGTAATATATTTATAAATTTGCTTTTTTATATTAATTTATTATGATCAATAATTAAGAAGCAAAATTGTTTTTTTTCGTTTTAAAAGGATTTTATTAAAAAAGAAATAATCAAAATTAAGTTTATTGTTTTATTAAGCTGCTCAGGACTTTATTTGAGTAATTAACTTGATAGTTAATTAATTTTAACTAAAAGGGTTAGGTCATCTTGATTAGAGGATACGCTTCCTAAAATTAAAGGCAATAAAAGTTTCCATATCCATCGCTCAACTGTACATGTCCTCATCCGAATCAATTTCAAACTGAGATAATTTTCTTTTCTCTTCTATAAGCTAAGCGAATTGTTCTTCCATCTTCTTGTAATTTTTCTCCAGCTTCTCTAGATAAATTCTAAGGCCATCGTTGTCCTTTTGAAGTTGCTTATTTTGTTACTATTAATTACCAAGATCCTGTTTGAGGAATATCTCACTTGAGTCTACTATTATCGACTTCTTTCTATGAATACTTATAAAGCAGTTTCAATATAGTCTCCTTGATGTTCCAAATTCTTTTCGGTGCTGCTCAAGCACTCTTCTTCTCTTTAGACATCATCTCCATTAATTTCCAGTCTTTTGACAACAATAGTAACGTTTTATTAAGGGCTTGAAGTAAATTTTTTATTATGTTTAAATGTTTTGTTCAATTTTCATCTTAACTGTTTGAGGTTAGTTTTTTTAATTGGTAATTGGACTTCTTCTTCAATTATCTATGGATTTGCTGCTAAGTTTTTCTATCAATACAAATTTAGAAGTTAAGGCTTCAATTAAAAAAAAACTTAACTTACCTAGCCTTTATCTTCCTTTTTTTATCTTACAAAAGAAGCTTAAGATTCTAGTTTTCTGCCTTCAAGGTTTAAATTTCTGCATTCATTTTCTCAATTAAGGTATAAAGCTAAATAATTTCTTGCTCATGGGGTTTCTTAAGCTTTTAAAGTTTGTATGTAAATTCAGTATTTCCCAATCCTTAACAGGATTAGATTTATCTTTTTTGGATTCTTGGTTCTTGTTAGTTAACTGATACTTAAGACTGATCTATTAGGTTATAATTTAAGTTTTAGATTCCGAGGTTTTTTCCATTATTTTATAATTAACTTAATATAATATGGTTTTAGATTTATATTAAGCATAATAGTCTTACTCTATATCTATAAGTTTCTTTAATTCTTAAATAATGGCAAACCTACTTTTAATTATAGTCTGTATTTTCCTTTAAAAATATGAATTAAGGATGTATTTATTGAAATGAATAATAGTTAGATTTGATAAAGCTAAATTATCTAAAATATATTAGTTTTAATGGTGTATTCAATTAATAAAAGTAAATAGTTTATCTTATAGATAGATATCCAATTTCGTCATTTAAACCACTCTTCATCTTCATAGCTGAGTACCGAATTCAAGTTTAAAATAGAAATCTTAAAAACTTTAAATCTTAAAGCTTTCCATATTATTAAATAAAAGAGGTGAATAATATGAGCTTCATCATAAATATAAGATTTAAGTTCAAACAGAACATAATTTCCAAGATTTTAATAGTTATATAAATAAAAATTGAATCAAAAGTTCTTCTAGGAAGGATTTAAAGAAATGACCTCATGTCTTTGGTGAAGGGATACATCGATTAAGTAGAAAATGATTAAAATGTCTTTCCTTAGGTAATTTCTAAGAAAATAATAAATACGTTATTTAAAAGAAAATTTCCATTTATAAGCTGAGAAAATAATAAAATAGCCTTAAAAATGAACTTTAAATTACTCCTAAATTTCTTAGTATGTTCATTTTATGCGATTAAGATTTTGCTGAAAATATTTAATTATTTAAGTGCTTTTTATAGGGAAAGTTTTAGGAATTTTTTAGTTGTAAATGATTACAGAAAAGATACTAAAAATTAATTATATAAGACTAAAATTTTACTAACCAAAACTAAATTATTAATTAAAGTCTTTAAATTTACAAATTAAACAAAGTATTTCACCAGGAATTAATTAAAAGGCACCTATAGAATTTCAAGATTTAAAAAGAAGAAATTAATTAAGATTATTAAATGAAAAAAATTCAATTAAAGAATTTGTGATTGTAATATATAGTAAGATGATTGAGATTAAGAATGTCGATAGAAATAAACTTAAATTTTTAGCATAATTTGGGAATATTAGACATAATTAAATATTTATGTCATATTATTACTAAATATTGAATTTATAAAAGTCTATTATTATCGAAAATATATTATCCTGTTACTCATATTACAAAAAATGAGGGAGATCTATATATGATATTTTAAATAATACAAATTATAGCATTAAAAAAAATTTAAATATCCTATGAAATTCTTTTTTCATTATTTTGTTATTAAAATAAAGGAGTTTTCATAATAAAAAATTGAAAAAATCAAATGACCAAAGTTTTTTTATTTTTTAATTATTTCCTAAATCCATTAAAAATTCTAAGTCTTTGTTCAGAGGATACAGCAAGATAAATGAAACTAAGAAATTTAAAGATTTAAAGATTATAAAATTTTCGTTTTAGCATAATTTGTGTGATATTTCTATACGTTTATGCAATTATGCCACAATGTTACTAACTATTGAAATTCTTATAGTTTATTATTATTATTAATTTATACTCAATTTTTTAATTTAATTTATGTTAGTTTTATTCTTTAGCTAATAAAATTAATTAGCAATTCATTTTTTAAATTTAAAAATATAATCTACTTGATTTATTTTCTAACTCTAAAGAAAACGGGGTGAGATATTTTTCTAATAATCAAACTGTCAGAAAAATTAATTCCATATATCATACTCAAAAATTAAGCATTTTAATTTTAGATCTGACATTTTACTATTTAGGATATTTTTAAACTCTTTCAAAATTATAAAATTTCAAATATTACAAGATAAAGTAATTATAATTATAATAATTTTACTATTTTTAAGTAAAAAGAACTTTTAGAAGCCAGCAAAAACACAAAAGCATTATAAGTATAAATTAATTTATATCAACTTTTAGTAAACTATCTATTATTATTTTTCAAATGATTTTAGAAGCAAATATCAATTTTTTTCTGCTTAAATTTAATTTTTTTAATTTTTTAATTAAATTTTTATATATAAATGATCTTTTTATTCCTTTTCACTTGCTTGAAATAAGCAAGTATAAGATTAATGAGAGCTTAATTAAAATAGTCTATGCTATAAGCTTAAAATAACTTAAAAATTTATTTATTATTTGGAATTTTTTTCAATTTTCTTCAATCATTTTTTAATTACGAATTTTCGATTTTAAAATACTTTAGAATGTTAAGATTATATATTTTTAATTATTCGTAAATATTTTAGAGATGATAATAAAGAAATAAATTATTTCTAAAATAATTCTAATTGAAGCTGCTATCAAATCAATTGACATTGAATCTAATTATATTATTTCTTTCTAAATAGCATTATAATATCATATCAATAAAGCCAGTACTTATATATGTAATCCATTTTAAATAATTTAATTTTAATTCTACCGTATCTGTCATATAAGCTTCCTTTGTATATGATAAATTTAGATTTTTAAATTAAAATTAATAAAAATTTCATATTTCCTTTTTCATTTTAAAGCATGTTTTTTCTATTTTAAACATATCTAATATATTGATATTTTTTTATGAATAAGCAAAAGTTTATAAGCTACAAGGCATTTTATTTTGATCATTTTGAATGAATTTTTATTTTTGTTCTATTTATTAGAAATAACATTTAAGAGAAATGTAGTACTTTTATCCTTAATATTTAATTATTAACTAAGTTTACAGTTCTTATCATAAGTAAATACTTATAGTTCATGGTAACTTATTTTATAGTACTTATCTTACTAGAAATATATCTTCTTAAAATAAAAATTTTTATCTTTTTCATCTTTCAGTTTACCATCACACAAAATACATTACTTCAGATTATAGACGCATCTCTTTCAAACTAGCATCTTTATTATATCTTAATCTAAAAAGCACTAAAAACAAGTTTATTCAGATAGGTAAATTTTTATTTTGACTAAACTATAAAAAATTAATTTCCTGACTTAAAATAGTTTACAACATATGTATCTATTAACGTATAAGATTATTATTTGTTGATATAGGTTTTTAAATAAATTAATTAAAGACAAAGAAAAATATAGCGATTTATTTATTAGCTTATATGGATCAAGTGATAAATATAAATATGAAGGCTTTAAGATTAGATTAGATATATTTATAATGAATTGCATTTTCCATATTACATTTGCTTTGAAAATAAATTAAATATAAATTAAGTATTAACATTATTATATTTTAAAGCCGCCATAGTTGTTCGAAGGTGAACAACAAGGTCGTCTTCATCAGAGGTTGGGGAAGTTAAGTACCCATAATCGATTTTATGTCTTCCTCTGCTTTGGTGATGCAATGAGACACAATCCTGCCATGTCCTTGGACCTCCAGCAAGTATTAAAGATTACGAGTATTCTAAAATTATATCAGTATTGAACATTTTTATCAGTACTAAATAATTATACCAGTATTGAACAAGGTTTATCAGTATCTGATAATTTTATCAGTAACAAGCATTCTTGTCAGTATGAAACATTTTTTTTAAAGAGCTGCGCACCAATGAGAGTGCTACGCACTCTATAATCAAATTTATTTATTTATTAACAGTTTACATATATAAATTAAACACTTCTAAGACAATAGTGTCAAAGTAATATGAAAAATGAAAACCTAAATTAAATGATAAATAGGAAATATAACTTATAACTGAGGCATTCTTAATTCTGAAAATGAACTTAAATATTATATAATTAGTTTATATAATTTTGATATAAAGCTATATACTATAGTACTCACTGATTCTGAATTTTCATGTTTAAGTTAACTTTCTTTTGTTTTTTTAATTAATAGTTTTTAATTTTAGAAATAAGATTAGTTAAATAAATAACTTTAATATTTGTATTTCTACTTTCAAATTTCTTTGGCTTTCTATTTAAGAACATTAGTTTATTTATTTAAATTTTATTTATTAGATCTAAATTAATTCTAATATTTATAAATTATTAACAATTTTTATATTATATGGATATAGACTGCGATCAGGATAACTATTAGATAGACTGGTGAAGTGTATACTGCATTAAGAATAGTCTCTCACTAGATGTCACCACGGGGAAAGATGGACGAACTTGGAAGAGACAAATCTAACTTGCCCGCGGTTTCTCGCTAGTAGTATGAAAATTTGACTGATGGGCCTACTAATGACTTAACAACTAATTCTTATTTGGATCTATTCAAGAAGACACGAACATGTGGTTCAAGATTCGAGAATAATCATTAATAAATAGATTCCCCATCTGTAGAAGCTGTTGCGACTCATTTTACTACTAGAATATTAACAAGAAGTATGGGAACATTTTTTATCAGTACCAAATATTAATGTTGAAAGAGCTACGCGCTCTATAATCATCTTTATTTATTAGGATTTTCAATTTAACTTTAACGATTTACAACTTATACTATTTATCCCGAGATCATTATACAAACTTTTCTCTTCAAGCAAGATTAATTCATTACTTCTAAGTAAAGGATTCATCTAATTAATAGTTCATTACATTCCTTTTTGTTTTATTAATAAGATTGATTAAAAAAAGTACTTAATAGTAATTAACAGTTAGAAGTGAAAAATTATTTTTCTTAGCTCAAATCAAAAAGAAAGGTTTTCTAGGAAATAAAACATTTTTTTTTAAAGTTCTCTCTCCCTCTAAGTAGCGATCAGGTTTAAAAATTCCTTAGTTTAAAGCAAGTTCAATTCAAATTTTTCTTGTCTAAGATATTTTCTAAATCTTGAAAAAATATTAGAATAGATACTATTATCTATTCTTAAGTTAAAATAGATTTAGTAAATTTATATTATGATCGATTATTTTTATCTAAACTTGCATATTTTTAATTTTTCGTAACTCCAAAAATTAATAAATGGAATAATTATAAAATTCAATTTTATTTTATTCTCTTTAATTAGTAAAATGGATATAAAAAACTAATTTTTGAAATCAAAGAATATTAAATTAATTTATTATTTTAAGTCTAAAATAAAAAGTGAAGAATATCAAAATTAATCATTAATCATTAAAATAATTAATTGCCTTTTAACTTAATATAGAAGTGTTCTCTCTAGTGAGTAAAGGGTATCCTAATCATTGAGCACATTATCTTCTTCTTATATACTTCATTCGGTGTGATTCATAATCTTATTAATTCTCTTCAGGTCTTCTCGGCTTCATAAATTAGGCACAGCTTCTTAGCAAATATCTTTAAGAGTGGTAGAAATAGTATTTCTTATTTCTCTCCTATTTGGAAGTTTTGTTTCTTTTTAGTATTTTTGGCTTTATTTCTATCCTAACGATAGTTTTTTGTTTTATTCCTAAGGAATCTATCCTCTCCAACATCATTTGCAAAGTCTCTTACAACTCGAATCCTCTTTTTCCTGTTAATACCCCAATATTTCCCTTAAGTTTCCAGAAATATGATTATTTCATTATAGAGTATTCATAAGGATAATCTTATTCAAGATGGCAATCAAGTTCTTTTTGTAGCGCGTGCATTTTCTTCTTAATTGTCCAAATGCTTCTTTTGATTCTTAATATTAGTAATAAGTTCTTCTTTTTCAAAATTTTAACTTTCCTTCCTTTCTTTATTTAGGGATTAAAATAATTAAATTTTATGGCCAGAAGTATTCAGTTGTGTTATTAGAGTTTTCTTTTTAAGATCTTCAAAATTCAGCAGAAAGATGCTCATATCTTACTGGTACTTTATGAGGATTAGTTTCAAGAGTACCTCCTACTCTTTTCTTCATTTTTACCTTCTCGAGGAGTTGTTATAGAAATCACCACCATTTTTTCAAATTGATTAGAGTAAGCTTATTTTTAAATTTTTCACATATAACTAAAAAAGTTGATTTGTAATATTTAATAGCTAAAATTTAGATTTAATGCAATATATTAAGGATAAAAAAAATGGTGGAAGGTTTCAAATCTAGCTTCTATACCACCTCTTCCTAAGCCAAAAAGGAAGGGAGGAAGCAGGAAACCACTTCTTAACAGTCGTTCTTCTCATAACCCTAATCCTTTTCTTCTTCTTAATAAACTGGAATCTAACAAGTGGAACGGAAGCAAACCTCAAAGACAACCCACACGGAAACACCTGTCTCAGCTGAGAAATCGAGGAAGCAGATGAAGTCTGCTCTCCACTAGGAGTGTATCTGAGTTCAACCCTTCTGGTCAGATGGGCGTGGAATAGCTCATCCAAGTGGTGCTGAACCTCCAGGAAGAGGTTAGGAAACTCAAGAAGGACAATGAAAAGCTTATGCAATGGCTTAACATAGCTGAAGAGATAGAAAAAAGACTAATGTCCTAGGAAAGAGAGCTAAGCGCCGTTTGGAACATATCCTAAGATCAGAATAGCTAATCCTAAAATTAGCTTCGGAAACAATCGGAACTGAGCAATAGATTGGAAAAATTTGAAGGAAAGCTAAGCAAACAAAAGGGGGATCAATGTTGATTGAGAAAACTGACAAAGAAACGAAGGAGAAGCCAATCGAGATAGTCAAGAGATGTTACTACTGCAACTCGGCAAAACACCTATGAAGAAAATGCAAGGAATTTCTAAAGTTCAAATAAGAATATTGGAAGAACTAAAGAAAATAGCAAAAAAAAAGTAGATATAAATCCAACTGCAACAAAGAAGGTAGAGAGAGATGCTTTATATGAATGCACTTGGGAACGTTTACAAAAAGAAAGAGGACTAGAGGAATTGAAGAACTCAAGAGAAAGCAAGGCAAGGTGATGAGAAGTAGCAACATTTAAACTTTCAATTTTAACTTCTGGAGAAATCTAGAGGTCGGTGTGAAGGGGTTGAAATACCCTCATGATCACCAAACTTTAATTTATCTATCTATCTATTAATAATATATTAAGTGAAATCACCTTTATTTAACTTACCCCTAATTAGAGTTTGAAGAAGTTACCTTTCATTAATAGATTTCGAAGTCTTATTCCTCTAGTTTTTCTGGATAATATATCTTTATAACTTGTTTGTTTTATCCTTTTGCCAAAGATTGGAAATCAATACCATACTTTAAATTAAATTTAATAGACAAACTATTTTTATAATTTTTTTACTTGAAACTAAATATTAACTCGCAATACTTTCTTCCTATTCAAATACCTTTAATTATAAATTTTCTCTTTTTTACACTAATAAATTAAACTGAAGCATGCAAAAATTAATTAATTAATTAGCAAATTTATAGATTAGATTATATAAACTTAATGTCGCAGAAAACGGAATATTTCCTATTTATTTTTTTCAAAATATAGCTTTAAAACTTATTAAATAAGCTATATTTATAATGTCTTGACTATTTAAAAAATCTAAATGAGATTTCTTTAATTTATACTATTAAATAAATTTAGGTAGACTTCAAATCTTGTAATAAATATTAAGGAATAATTACAAGTTTTAGGTAATTTTGAAAGTTAAATCAAGCAAATTATTTTTATCAGCTTGTATATTTAATAAAGCTATTTAGCATTCGAAGGTATCAAGTTAATATCAGTCAAATTTTATCTTTAGTGTATATTAAGAAGAAACAAATTAAAATAATATTGGAATCTATATTTTAATTTATTTATAGTTAAGCTTATTTCGATAATTATTTAATAAATTAAAAGTACTTAAAGAAGTGAAATTTATTTATACTCTCACCTTTAAATTTTAAAAAATACTTTAATGTCTTACAAATTAATTTTTTATTATTATTTCCAAATTTTTTAATTCATACTGAAACTTTATAATTTTTATGCATTTCATAAGACCTACAAAATTTTGTTTTCTACAATTTTAAAGAGTAGATTATTTAATTAATTATACTATCTTATTTCTTGCATTTAATTTTTTAAGCTAGTTATTATTTAATACTTTTCTAGTTCTTATATATAAGTTTTAAAATATTTTCTAATAGTTATTGTATAAATCACTAGCACTAGAATATTAAGAAATAAGTAAAAAAAGTATTTTATTTTCTTTCTTAATAATAATAATAGTATACTAATTAAGTTTTTGCGGCTTTGAGCTATCTCAAGCTCATTTGCACTGCGGTGATCGTTCCTGGAGGCTTAAAATAAAAGTTTGGATCATCCAGTTTTTTCGGAGTTCTGGAACTAGATTGAAAAATTCTCTTTCTGTAAATTATTCCGTACATCGTCACATAAATTCTTGTTAATTATCTTCATATTTCTTCGCTGTTTCTCTTCATCTGTTCCTTGCATATCTTGCATCTCTTGTAATTATGGAATCTTGATTTGCACAGGTAACATCTCTTGAGAATCCTTCTAATATTAGTTGTTTCTATTTGCCTATCGTCTTCTACTTCCAATTTTATATTTCTTAGATTAAAGTTTCTATTCTTTTTTGTCCAATGTTGCTTTATTTCGTTTTTTATTTGACTAATTTTTCTTCAGTATTTTAATTTTTTTCTAATAATTTTTTGTTTTACCTTAATATTTCGACTTCTTCTTACAGAATTTTAACAGATTTCAAAAAAGTTTAAATTAATATTTATTCTTCATTTTTCTGTTTTTGCATTATTGGATTTCATATAGTTTATTGGTCTCGGTTTAGGAAAAAATCAATATTTTATTATTCGATTTCTTCTGTTTCTGTTTATTTATGTTCTTATTTTATTTAAAATTGTCTTTAAGTTTCTACTGTTGGAGGTTGATAAGATTAAGAAAATTATTATTTATTAAAGAAGGACGTTATGGATGAAGAATTAGAAGTCTCTGGTTTTTACTCCTTTATTTATGGAGTCTGCAAAAAACCCTTCTTGAGACCTTCTGCCATTTTTATATTTTTATTTTCTTTCTTCTTATTGCTTTTTTATTTAAATTACACTTTCTTTTCCTTCCAAGCCTCTTGAGCAATCACTTCTTGTTTATCTCTATTATTTAAAAAGCATGTTTTTTTCTATCTTTTATTAGAGTTATGGATAAATTAAAGGGTTGGGCATAATTTAAATTATGAACTTAAGAATTCAAAATTTCCAGAAATAGATAAACAGAAAATATAGTTATACTCCACAAATAAGTATCTTAGTTAGGTAAGTCTATTTATTTTGCTTGGAATTGCTACACTAAAAGATAAGCAATACAGAGTAAGACAAATTAAAAAGGATAAAAAGAAGAAATAAAGGAAAACAAAATTTGGGCTATAGTTGAATAAGCAAATATCTAACAGCTATCTATAAAATATTAAGTATGTAATATCATTAAAAAACTCTCTGCTTTGTTAAAATTTAAGATATATTAATGATTTCAAGCTAGTTTATTAACCAAAAGCATAAATTGATGGATATAGAAAATTAAAATTAAAATTAACATTATTTAGTTATTTAATCTTGGAAAATAATAGTAGAAAATAAAGAATCTTTTAGCTAAAATAAGGATTTATTTTAAACAAAATTAATTTCAAAACTTAGAAAATTATTAATGTTTAAATGATACCGAAATTGTTTAATGAAAGGTTTAAATAAATCAAATAAGTTAATTTAAATTAAACTTATCCGTTAGCTTTATTTATTTTAAGTTTGCTGATTAATAATAAAATGAAATTAGCGGCACTAATGCTTAGTCTTTAGCTCCTCAAAATTACTTTGGCTTAACTAGATTTCTTCGATATAATTGATCCCAACTTTCCTAAAGCTTACTCTGATAAATAGTAAGCTTCTTAGAAAACTTTTTAAGAATATAATTTTGATCCTAAGAATTAAACTAAATTTAGTATGACAGTTTGACTTAAATTTGACTAAAACGCATAAAATTCAGTATTCTTATAATTATATCAAGATAATATGTATAATTTAGAGTTTTGACTGTATTAATCAAATAATGAAACGAAGATTCAAATAAAACTAAGTAAAGCAAAAAAATATACTTCGACTATCTCAATTGACTATATTTATGATATTTGAGTGTTTGTTGGATATTCTCTTAATAACAAAGTTGATGCCTTTTTAACTTTAACCCATTCTAAAGTTAATAATATCTTTATTAATTATTGGAATTAACTTGGATGACCAAGTTTTACTTAAAAGGATTCTATATATTAAGGAAACAAGAATTAGAATTAGAATTTTAATGGGTAGATGTACTCAGCTAGATTCTATAAAAATTAGTATTTAACTCCAAATGATTTTAATCTTATCTTAAGCTATTAATTCTAAGGCTTTACTTCAGCTAGTATAATTTAATGCTTTGATTCCTGTTTTAAATGCTATGATACTCTGGATAGTACTTGCTTATAATGCTATAATGGTTGAGTTTTTCAAGAGGGCTTATGTGCATGCTCACTAAAAATTTCGAAAGAAAAAGAATGTTTGAATAGTTGTCCAAATAACTAGTATGCTAGAAATAATAATAAAGCATGCGATTATTGCAACTAAACTATTTCCTTCTGTTTAAATTGTACTTAATAAGGAGAGGATTGTACCCAATGTTAAGATTCCTATCTTCTTATTGACAATTAATGTGTTGATAATTGTCCTAAAAATACTTATTATGCTCAAAATAAAACTTGCGCTCAATGTGATTAAAAGATAAAAAATTGCTTAGAGTGTGAAATATAAGGAGTTACTTGCACGAGGTGTTAAGCTCCTTGACTTCTATTAGATGATTAATGTGCTATAAATTGTCCAAATGAAACTTATTTTGAATCAAACTAAACTTGTCTAAAATGCAACTAAAGTATAGAATATTGCTTATATTGCGATAATGAAGGATAAGCGTGTCTTTAATGTTAATAGCCATATCTTTTACTTGATGGAAAATGTGTAGTAAAGTGTTCCTCTGATAATAGCTATTTTATTTATAATTAAACTTGCTTAAAATGCAATGTAAGTATAGTTAATTGTATAAGTTGCAATATTGAGGAAAATAAGTGCAGCAAATGCTAAGATCCTTATTTTTTATATGAAGGCTAATGCGTTTTCAAGTGTCCATTCTAATTCTATTTTGCTTAAAATTAGAATTGCTATAAGTGTGAAGAGAAATTTGATAATTGTGCATAATGTGATTTAGCAGGATAAGGATGTATTAAGTGCATGGAAGGAAATTACTTGTTAGATAATAACTGTGTGTAGAGCTGTCCTTTAGATGAATATTTTATTTCAAATTAAACATGCTATAAATGTGAATTGGTTACCTATTAATGCTTAAACTGTGATATAAATGGAAGATAATGCACTAGTTGTCAATAATCATTTCTACTTCTTGAAGATCAATGTGTTAAAAGTTGCCCTAACTAAACTCATTTCAAGTAGAATTAAACTTGCTTAAGATGTAATTAGAAAATAAAAGGTTGCTTAAATTGTATTGAAGAAGGAGAAATATGTTTAAAATGTGAAAACGAATTCATTTTAGAAAAAAAAAATTGTATTTAAAATGCTCTGAATGATTCGCAACAAAGCAACTAAAATAAAGAAAATGAACAAGATTGGGATTAATTTAAAGATATTAAAAAAAGTCTTGATGATTTTTAAATTTCTAACACAGAAAAAGATTTCTTACAAACTTCTTCTGATTTATCTTCTGCTCTTATCTACACTAGCGTAACAATCAGTATAAGTTCTACTTTGACTAGCTTTTTTAGTAACTCTAAGTACTCAGCAAGTACTCCTAAATTTTTATAAGGTATTTTTATAACTCAATTGATGCTTATGAATGGATTTGTTGATGTTTAACGAACCGAGGTTCTAGATGCTTACTATTTTACCAATTTTGATAACGATTAAGAATAAAATGGACTAAGTAACAACAACTTTTTAGGTTTAAATCTAAACTCTGATAAACTAAAAATAGATAAATAGATTTACGCTTAGCTGAATTATTAAAGTTACACTCTGCTATCTAATTTATTTGAAGCTCTTTTCCTAATATCTATTCTACTTTTTATTGATTTACTACTAAAGATTATTGGTCTCAAATTTTGCAAGACTAAAATAGAGAAAATAAGAACTAAATTTACAAACAGAAATTACATCTCAGTGGTTTACAGTATCAAAGCACTTTAGATTAATAATGCTGTTATGCTATAACTTTATCACTTTAGCTTGTCAGATTTTTATTCTGGTTTGAACTCATTGCTAGCTATTATAGTACTTGTAAGATTTTATATTTAGATTATTCAAATAGCCTGTATTTTTCATAGTTATAAAGTGCTTAAAAAATATTTTAGCTTGAAAATTAAATTCGAGGAAATGAAAGAAGAGAAGGTAGAGAATTAGATGATATAAATAAAAGAAAAGTATATAGTTTACTTTGATCAAAAGAATTAGAATAACTAAATGCAAACACTATACTAAACTTTCTTTCTAGTAAGAAGACTTTTTGTTTCATTTGCAGCCATCATATTAGTAAAAGCTTAAATAGCCTAAATAATTTTATACCTATGTCATTGCTTATTTTGGTTCTTTTATATCATTTATTTAAAACCTTTTGGAAGTATTTTGTTGTATGCTGTAGAGATAATTGGAGAAATGATACTTATTTTTATTTATTTCTTTAATTTCTATTTCCACGCTAACAGACATGTAGTATAAACTTAAGATAGTGATTAAAACAGACAAGCTTTAGGAGTAGTGATAACAATAATATGTTGCCTTTTCACAATAATAGCTTTGGCTATATCCCTTATAATATCTTTGATAGATTTATATAAGTCTTGTAAAAAAGTGAAATAAGATAAAATATAGCCGTAATAGAAGACTGGATAGTAAAACTAGTGAGATTTACACAAACAAGATGAATCTCAACAAAGAGTGAACATCAATCTCCATAATACAACAGGTAATTAAAGCCAACGAGAAGATAAGGATATACTTTATTAGAGCGACGGAAATGTAGAAGAATAAAAAATACCTCAATATCATAAAAGGCATGTCAAGAATAAAATGTAAAAAAGTCCTAAATCTAAATAAAATAGCAAACAATAAACATGAAAAGAACTCTTAAACTATTTCCTTGAATTTGATAATCTTTCTTTATTTTATTTAACAAACAATAAAATAAATTTCTACAAGTATTTAATAATTTCTTATTCTTTATAAGAATTAATATAAAAATAGTAAAAGCTATTATTAATTATGAATTTAATTATCAAAATATTTTATAAATGTAGATATTTAAAAAAATGTTGGATTTCAGAAAGAAATTCTTCCCTACATATAAGAAGTAATAACCTGGCACATAGCAACACAATGAGGTATAGAAAAGTTTACCAAAAAGATGCACGCTGTAACGCCAATTTTGTGGGGGAGGTCTGGGAAGCGGCGGAAGTCTGCCATACACCAGAAGGTCTCTAAATTTAATTTTTCTGGCCAGATGAGCATGGAGTAGCTCTTCAAATTTGTCTTAAACCTCCAGAAAGAGGTTAGAAAATTTCATAAGAAGTTCAAGAATCCAGTCGAACAGATTTATGAAGGGTCGCAAGAGATTTTAGACCTCAGGATGTAAAATCAAGAGAGAGAACTAGAATCCTTTTGGATATACTAAAGAGAATATCTTAGCAAGACGAATTCGCTAGTCCAGAAGATAAAAAATAAAATTAATAGATTGAAAAAAATTATGCAGAGTTAAAAAACTCTTAAAATCAACAAAATTAACCTGATAAATGATATTTATTGACAAAATGGAATTAGAAAAGACTCTATAGGGAAAGAAGAAAGCATAGAAAACACCAAAATTAAAGAAATTGTGCAGCTAATGCATGAGTTAACAAAATCTATAAGGAATTGCGTCGTATTAAGGAAGACCAAAAATAGTCAAGAAAGAGACAAATAGAATAATCAATAAGGAAAGAAAAAATCTTATTTTACTTCTTTACCTGATTTTGCCTCGGAATGTTATCATTCTAATTATAAAAATTCTTAACATAGCTTAGACTATTCTATATTGACTTCTTTCAAACAGATTTTGCAAATCTTTAACTTATTTTACTTATTTACCTTACTTTTACTAGATATGTTATCATTATTACATTTTTCAATCTCATAAAAATATTTTTGATCTTTTTTATATAGCTCCTAGAGCTTAAAAGACTTCATTATATCTTTTTTTTTTTTCTGAATCAAAATTATATATTATATTTTGTCTTTTTTATTTCTTTGATCACTTTTTTGAAATTTTTGAAATTATATAATTTTTTTAATCTTTTTTAATTCATTTAATATTTCTTCATATTTTTTTACTTATTATTTATCTCTTCGCTTTCTCTTTTGTAATTTTATTTTTTCTAAATCATTATGTAATATTTTTTACATTTTCGTTATGATAAGTTTCTTTTTTTAATTAAAATCTTTTGGTTTTTATATTTTATTAAAATTTTTAAATTATATTTATGCCTTATAAGTTATACTTAAATGATATTTTTTTACTTTTTTTATTATATCTCTTTTTTTTCAATGATATATTTCTTTTTTATACTTAAATATTTTTTTAATTTCTTTTTTTACAGATATCTTTCATATAATGATTAAAAATTTTTATTTTTTAAATAGATTTTTAAATTTTTTAATTAAAAAAAATGTATTTTTTAAATTACAAAATTATTTATTCTTTTTCTTGAATTTTTAAAGATTTTAATGTACTTTTACTTATTAAATTTTTTAAAATTAGTTTTTATCGTTTTAATTAGATTATTTTTTTAATTTTTTTACATAAATCTTTTTAAAAGATTTTTATGGGTCACTTTTAAAAATCATTTTTTATACTAATTCTCTTTTTAAGCTTACATTTTGCTATCCTTAGATTTAAAATTTAAATTCCCAAAACATAACCTTTATAATATATCTTTTTATTTTAGATTGTTTTGTTTTAAAGTGTTATAAGAAACTTTTATTTGAAATTGATGTTCTTTTATTCAATTTTTCAAATTTTCATTTTTATTTTTTATTATTTATAACTTTTGCCAATAAAATATTTTATTTATATTACTTACTGTTTAAAAAGATTTCTAAATTTTTCAATCAAAAATATTTATTTATGATTTTTCTTTTTTTTCATTTAAATTTTAAATTATATAAAGATACAGGAAAACCTTTGCTTTCTTCAATCGATTTTAATTAATTATTCTAACCATGTTAACTTAAAAAAGTCGAATCTTTTTGACTTTTGAAACAATTTTTTTATTTTCTTCTTCTATTAAAAATAAAAAATTAATTCCATTCCATAAATCTTAGGTAGTATAATACGCAGAATAAAAAACCAAAATTTTTATTTAAAAAAAATTGTTTTCAAAAAATAAAAATATACACTCATAAAATATAAAGCATAATATGTCTAAATCTAATTTTTTTGTTAATCCATTTAAAATAAAATTTAAATTTTAACTTTATTAAAAAAATGGAAATAAATACAAAATAAATTAATAGCAAGTTTTACTATAGAAAATATACTACTAAAAATATAATTAAAATGAAACAAAAAGAAAAATACTTTAAAATATAAATAATTTTACAATTTATAAAATAAATTATAAATCCAGTTCGCGAATTATTAATACTTCCCAAAATTTTCTTATAGTTCAAAATACTGAGCAAAGAAAGGCCTTTAAAAATTTGGAAAATTTTATACTAATTTGCAATGTGAGGTAAATTTAAAAAAATTGAAAAGTCTTTTTGAAAAAAATTGATTCATTGATACTTTTATTTAAAAAATAACTAGAAAATTTCAGTTATTCATCTTTATTTTAAATTACTAAAAACCAAATTAAAAAAAAGCAGTTATAAATTGATATAAATATACAAAGTTATATTCTAAATTAATTAATCTAAATAACTTAATATTCTTAAATTTAAAACAACAAACAAAAAAAATTTATGCCTCAATAACAATCATAAACATAAAATATATACAGAACTTTAAAAAATAAAACTAAAAGACATTGATACTTTAAAAAAATAACTTTAATAATATAAACTATGGATATAAAATGGAAGGCTTAAAGAAAGGTTTCTACACCATCTCCAAGAAATAGGAGAGGAAACCAGAAGCCACTCTTAATCAGTCGTCTTACACTTAACCCTAATCTTCTTCTTAATAAGACTAAACTCCGGTGAAGTAATATTAATCTTCCTTACCCAGGGAAGAATATCCAATTGCTAGGACAAGCCATGAACTCACTCCGTCAACGCAGGAAAAGCCAAGGAAGCAGCCTAAGTCGGCTCTACATTAGGAGGTGTCGGAAGTCTATCCATCAGGGTAGTTGAGCATAGAACAATTAATTAAGGTAGTCATAAACCTATAGGAAGAGATTAAGAAGCTCAAGAGGGAAAATACGAAGCTAATGGATTTAATTGAGCAACAGGACTCAAGAGAGCTTCGAATGGCAAATTGGGAAAGGGAGCTTGACATTCTCTGGAAGTATCAGTAGGAAGAGTTGAAACATATGAGCGCCTCAATAAAAACGATACAAGATTAGAATAAGGAAATAATATTAAGTTAGAGACAAGAAATTCCTTAGGTCGACAAAATGGAAATAGAAGAAGAGCAGGTAATCAAGATGGAGCTGGCTAGAAAGATAAAGAAGAAATGTTACTTTTGTAAAAGCCAGAATCATCTGTACAGAAAATGTAAGAAATTCTAGAAATTCAAGAAAGAATACTGAATTAAAGAAGAAAAGGAAAGGAAGAAACTGTATTGCAATAAAGACGGACAAATATACAAGAAAAAATAAAAACAATCAAGAAATTCAAGAATAGAGAAGATGAGAGATGGGACAAGAGAGAATCAAGAAGAAAAACCACCAAGATTAAAAAACTTTTATTTTATGGGGCGGCTTGAAGCTACTGCACTACATTTAAATTGAATTGAATTGAATTGAATAATATAAATTATGTTTATTTAGCTTTATCTACTTTTAATAATCCTATTCATTTTTTGTTCTTACTCATACTTTAGACCAAATTCCTTATGTACGCCCTTAAAGATTTTATATGCATTCACCCGCATTAAAATTCCATATCTTGATTAGTTTATCCAAAGAACCATAAAATATAACGCTTGGATCAGTACTAAGTTGAATACTACGTACATACCTCGTATGACTTTGAAGAGTACGAATACATTATCCAATTGAGAAGTCCCATATCTTAATTGATTTGTCATAAGAGTCTGATATTATATACTTATTATCAAAAGACACAATAACCGATCAAATATAGGCTGAATGACCAGATTGAATATGAATTAACTGATCAGTCAAGAAATCCCAGATCTTTATCATATTATCTACACTTCCCGATACAATTCATTTTTGGTTACTTGCTTTTTCTGAAGCTTTCTACCTTGATTTTCATTAATGAAATGAAAATAAAAATAAATTGAAGGTCTAAACTTTTATATAAAGTGTGTTGATGATTTTATTATAATTTGTATATAAATGCTAGCATTAATATAGAGCTAACTAACTACTAGTTGTTTTTCTTGTAATGTCTTTTTGCAACTAAGGATTATATATATTAGGATATGATTATAGATGTAATATTAACTGAATGATTAAATTTTATTATCTCATTGTAATTAGCTAAAATATACGAAAAATAGAATGTGAAAGTGCTCAGTATTATTTTACAGTTATCATTATTAAAGCTTTTACTTTAATTAACTTATATGAGGAGAGGAACTTAAGGATTAAGTAAAAATTCTAGATAAAACAGTAGTGGAGTTTAGAAATTCAAGCTAGATTAACAGAAAAATCAGTAAGTCAAATCTAATACTCTGAAAAAATCAGCTGCTTTATCTATGCCTCAAAACTAAGTATAGCCTACCTTTCTGATCATAAATTGCTTATAAAAGAAAAATAAAATATAATTGAAAAGATGGTGGGAGCTGAGAATGACCTTCGTGACAACACTTTCTGGTTTTATGGCTAGGAACAAGTTCCTTTCCTGTCGCTGAGAAAGTCCCTGGTCAGAGTCATTTTCTGAAGGGAACACTGTCTTTGAAATTATCCGCTCTTGGTAGGGGCTTGAAGCCTGGCTGCTCATAGCGATGGAGCTCCCTAGCAGCTGTGCCTGGAGCACAACAGGATATCCCCGTTATTCCATAAAAAGAGAGCGTCGGGTCGTGCAATTGGAAAGGAGTTTCCGGTCCAAAAACTTTTTTAGTTGAAATTAATTAATTAAAGAAAAATAAAATTGAGATCTAGAATCAACAAAAGCATTTGGTGTTTTGGTAAAATAAGTAGGTACTAATGAAAGATGCAAACTAAAATCCTAAACAGCCATAAAATAGTAAGCTAAAATAAAAAAATCCCTTAATAACCACTGGATTAAAAAATGATCCTAAAATACGAAAAACTAACTAAGCAAATTAATTCAGTTAAGTTACTTTATCTAAGAATTTTTTATCTAAGTAAAAAGCTAAAAACAAAACCGCTTAGCTGTTTTCTAAGCTTCCTTTACTTATGAGCAAATATGAGATTTTTCCAAATTTTGGAACTGAAGATTTACCTAATAAATGGAATTTGAAACAAGGACAGAAGTTTAGTCTTTTTAATGAGGAAAACAATTATTCCGATAACTAAAATTCCTATTGAATTATGCCTCTAAAATGAAAGAGTGAAAATAAGCTATTGTAGATAAAAAATTAGATACATAATATATGTGCATGAATTGCAATTCCTAAACTTATTAAATTTATAATTATTAAGGATGTTTAGTTACTGAGCATTCTCTTATCATTACAAATCTGCTTGCTCAAATTTTAAATCTAGACTTTATTTAGAATATAGAGGGAGAGGGGATTGAAACTCTTATAGATTTAAAATTATAAAGATTAACTTATTTTTGTTATTATCTAAAAATAAATCTATTCAGTTATATCTACATTTTCTATTGCTACTGAGATAACAGAATTCGAATGTCCATTCAAAGTTTTTAGGAGATGGCAGTTTGGAAGATCCAGATTTTTATTGTTTCATCAGGTCAATCTGAATCAGACACAATTAAATCAGAAACAATTAATTTATGGTCACTTGATATTACTATCAAGTTAATGAAAAAAGTATGTCTAGTCAAAGCTTAATCTAAAATAATTAAAGAATTACCTTGATCTTAGTCGTAAGCTATTTTTTGCAAGTTTTTAGAAACAAAATTTGGGTAGGGTTTCATATTTAAATGCAAGGAGAGGAATTCTTCCAAGAGCATGATTTCTTTTTCTTAAGAGTTTTAATAAGAAAATATTTTTATTAAATTGTACTTCTTTTTGAACTTTTTTTAATAACTTATTTGATTAATTTCAATACAGTCAAGTAATTAAATTTTTTATTTATTACAGTTAAACTTATAAGGGACCTATTTCTAAAACATTTGTTTTTAATCTCTAATCATAATGAAGGAAATTAGAATTCACTGGTGACTTTTCTTTAATTAATTTCAGAGAAACTGCAAATTCTTAGGATAAGCAAAGGCAGGTGCATAAAAAAGCCATAAAAACCTCAAAACGAAAGATTTGAGGTCACTACAAATTAAATAAATAAGCTTAATAATGAATTTGTTAAGGTAACTACTTAAAAAGTGTAGTAAAAACCTGAAAGCAAATTCATACTCTTTCCATTAAAACTGTTTAGAAACTCTCTTCAACGTGGACATAATTGTAGCATATTATAAACAGAAACCAACTGTAGTAGATAAACAATTTAAACGTTAAAATAGTCTTGCCAACGATAAGAAAATATTATCCTAGATAATTAGAATTTTAAAGATAAGCCTTCAAATCCTAAAAAAAATATCCTTTTATGGTAAACAAAAAGAACATAAACTTAAACTTTATTTTGTAATAATATTAATTATAATTCTGTTAAATTTAAAGCAATCAAATTATTCAGAAATATAACAATATTATTAATCCTGATAATTCGCATAATCACCATTTAACTTATCTTTAAACACACAATTTAAATCTAAATTGTCGACTTAAGAAATGTAATATAAAATTAAGTAATTAATCATTAGACTAATGAAAATCTATTTACTTAAAGATATTAAGAATAGTATATAAAGACTAATAGATAAGAACCATTAAATGAAATGCTAATTCGTATAAAGCAAAATATGTATAATGAAATGATATTCAGATAATGAATGATAGCAACATTAATACATGCAAAAGCAAAGAAACAGAAAAAACGTATTGTAATGAATATATCATTATAAGCATCCATTTGACGTTAACTAGTTTTTAGATTTTATTGCTATAATAATAGTTTATTTTCTGATCAAGTTCCAATCAATGTCGATTTTCTCTATAATTCTATAGTCTATTGGGAAAAGATAAGTCACATAAAATATAAAATTATTAGGTTATAAAATGCAATAGATAGGTAAAAATATTACGAATCTTTCTTGTAAGCTTATCTAGAGTTCTGTTAAATAGATTAAGATAATCTTGAAAATTAATATGAATACATTAAAACAAAAATTCAGGATAAAGCAGATTTAACATTAGGTTCGTTTAATCCAGACTAAAATTATGATAAACTTCCTCTTGATCTTACTGAGAAATAAATAGAGGTAAAAAAGGCTAATTAAAATATAAGAAATCTCACATTTAATTTGCAAGAATAAATTAATAAGTAACTAATCTTCTTGAGACAGCGAAACTTCTTTGAAAAGACTTCAAATATAATCTGTGGAAATAAAAAAAATAAAGCAAAAAAGAAATTTCTACTTCTTAATGGAGATGCTAAGGATTTATTTTCTCAATCTAAGAAGATTCTAAATCTATGTAGAAAAGAAATATGAACTTTAATATAGAAATCAAGATAAATGCTTTGATTCATTGAGAAATTTTGTTTTTAGCAAACATTCTAATCTAACTCAATAATAGGTAAATCTGAGTATTAAAAATGGATAAAATATACGATAGTATTTAAGAATTGAAAGATTATCTACTCTCATATTTATAAGGATTTAATCTTTTTATCATACAAGAAATTAAAGAAACTATAAAAAAATTCAAAAAGGGGAAGCAGCTGGTCCAGATGGAATAAAAGGTGAGCTTCTATATATGGACGATAATATTTGATAATAATTCTTCACTCTTATCTAATTAATATATTAAGACTTACAAAAATTCTTCAAGAATTAAATACTTCGGTAATAATTCCAATACTTAAAAAAGGAAAGGAAGATAATTGGAAAAATTGAAGACCTTTTTCTCTTATGAATACTATTCTAAAGTCAAATTAAAACTTGGACTATCAAAAACCTTAAAATAATTTTATTAAAATCTAAATTCTTAATTTATTATAGATGGAATTAACATTAGAACATTATAATAAAAGAATGGAGTTATGTAAGGAAATTCACAAGGACTAGTTTTAACCTTGTTGTAATTCATTTCTGGTCACTTGCTATTGCAATTGATCTAACATAACTTGAATCTCCAGTCAAAGTTCTCGTACAGCTTCCAGTCTGGAAATCCCAGATCTTTATCGTTTCATCTATACTTCCTGATACAATAAAGTTTGAGTCATGGAAGATGGCCAAACAAGTGACAATGGAGGAATGTCCTTAGAATATATAAGATTATTCGGTTACGATTGAATTGAGATTAGCATTATTTAAATTGCAATTAACAAACTTGGTGTTTCTTAAGTTGCATTGTCTAAGATTTATATTGATGAAGTCGCAGTTGGTAAAAGATGTATCGGATAAATCAGCTAATACTAAGTTCAAAAATGAGAAATTTATTTGGTTAAAGCTAAAATTCATATAACTCATTAATGTAATAGCATTTGCAGATGCTTGCTATAAATCTTAAGATTATTTTGATAATTCTAGTACTTAAAGTAGTTTTTAACTTAATATTTAATCTTTAACATACTAAAGCTAGAGTAGAATATTTGTTTGCCCTATCAATTCCGATTTATTCAGAAAGCTCTATCTTATTTCTTAGATCGATACATTTTATGTTTTAAGATGGTTTAAAAATTAACTTAAATGATTGAATGTGATATTTGAGATATTTATAGAGTGAGAATTAGGTATGATTGAGTGCTCTTATACTTACTATATACTTTTTTAATTTTCAAAATCATTTACATTTCTTTACTAAAGCTACTATTATAAAAAGCGATTTACTAATGCTTACATCTCTTAAATCGATAATAATTTTCCCTTTGACTACTCTTTAAGGAAAAACTAATGTTGAAATATAATTCTTAAGCCATAAGTTTCGATTTGCTAACATCAAAATTTGATTTTTGACTCTCATTGAGATCATTTACTTTTTTTATTTTCTAATTGAACTATTCTTAAAAATTGATTTGATCTCTTTGTCTTTCTTGATGAATTCTGATAGCAAAGCGAATAGAAAAAATCAGATTGAATTGGATTTTTTGTAAAATGAATGGAAGCATGTACAAAAAGAAGAAGATGGAGATATAACCAAGACCCGATAGAAATGTAGAGATGAATACCTATTAAACAAACTGTAAAAAAGAATGCATAATTTTTCTGCTACCTCAAGCATTGAAAGGAACAACAAGGAACTTAAACGATTTACTTCTTTTAGAGTGAAATCTTCTAATAATGGAAAAAACTGTTAGATAAAAAACTATATTATAGAAAATGTAGCACCACAATGGTGTGCATCTCTTTTTTAAAATGTAAATAGAATTAAATCTTTTGGTAAATATATTCCTCACATATTTTTCAGAATTCTTACTCCATTTTTTCTTTCTATTTCTTTGAGATCTTTTGTTCTGTTTATCTCTTCTTATAATTATTTATTATCAAGCAGTTTAAACTTTTTCTTTTATTAGCTCTGCATTTTCTTACATATATCTTTTTATATAGTAAATTTTTATATACCCACAAAAATTATCATCTATCCACTATATAATATTTTCCTTTTTCTTTTTGTCACATAGTTTTTTTTTCTTGGTATCTTTTTCCTTTATTCTAATATGTTTCTTATAAAATCTTTTACTATTGAGTCTGTTTATATTCTCTTTTCCACTTCTTGTTTCCTCATCAATCTTTCAAATTTAGATATACCTTAAATAACATAATAGTTGCAATCTCTATCTATTTACAATTATACCTTCTAGACTATTAAGGGATCTTTCTCTTCCTTCCTTGTATTCTTTACATTTTTGTATTATATGAATTTCATCTTCCTTTGTGTTATTACCTAGTAAGCATTCGCTCTTTGTTACTAAATTTCTTTCTTTTAAGCAATTCTAGCTCCCATAATATCTTTTCCTAAGCCTAAAGATGAAATACATTTCTTCTTTACTGTTCTTGTTATATCTCAGATAGTTTGTTGAATCTTATAAGAACTCATAAAATCAATAAATTCTGTATATTCAAGTGCTTTCATTTATTCCATTCTTCATCTGTCTTCCTCATAAACTCTATGTTCTCAAATTGCTCTTCAATATTCTCTTTGACTCTATTATTATATCCATCTTTTTCACTTGCATCTTCATCTTTGATTTTTAGTTATTATTTTATTATAGTGCAATACTAACCAAATATATAGTTTTTCCCTGTTTAGTACAAACATAGTTTCATCCAATGTTTTACCTTTGTTGCTTAATAACTCGCTCCTCATTCTAAAATTTTTTTACCATAGATAGTATTTAAATTTATGAACTGCAGTTCATACTCAAGCATCTCATTTTATACTCAGAAAGGCACATAAATTATATCTCCCAATGACCTTCTTGCATACAATCTAATAGTTGCATTATTTGTAATATAACATACAATATGTTTTCTAACTTAAAATAGTTACATTCAGTAAATAAGATTAATATTAAAAGAAGATGAAGATTAAAGTGTGAAGAAGTGAAAAGCTTTTAAATAACACTATAGCATCTTTAATTGAAAGAAGCAATTCCAACAATGAAAAGATGTTACAAGACTCTTTTAGTTAAAACTAAATTTAAAGAAATTAATCTATCTTAAAAGGTAATTTTTTAGATAATAAATTTGCTTATAAATAATAAGATTGGCTTTAGAATAAGATACTAGCTGATTACATTTTAATCTTAGATTTGATAACTGTATATATATTATAATAAAGCTTTGCTTTTTTAAATAATCTTAATTAATTACATCTTTTATATATTTTTTGAAATATGCTAAACTTAGCAATTTATTGAATTAGTATTATAAGGTCTGTTTATGAAGTCATATAGTGGTTTTATTAATTGGATTATTATTTAAATAAAAATAAATATACTAATGCAAAATAATAAGTAACTCTTATAAAAAATTATGTTCCCTATATTTTCTGATGGTTGATGGTATTAAAAGTGCTAAATTTAATATATATAAGAGCTTAATATATTAAAAAAGCTTAGACATCCGAATATAGTTTTATTATATGGATATTGTCCTTCTCCAATGTGTTTGGTTATGGAGCTAATGTAATAGTAATTGTATAAATTTTTGCGTAGTAGAGAAGAAATTGAATGAGAGTTAAGGTATAAGATAAGTTTATTGATAGTGTAGGGTTTATAATATATTCATTAATTGAATATACTTCATAGAGACTTGAAAAGTAATAATATACTATTAGATGCTTATTATAACGCTAAAATTACTGATTTTGGACTATCAAAAATAAAAACTGAATTTAAAACGTTAAGTACAGTTTAATAAGTGGGAATTGCACGTTGAATGGCTCCGGAATTAATGATGCTCAAACCTAAATACAGTATTTAATCAGACATATACGCTTTGGGTATGGTATTTTGGAAAATAGCAAAAAGGGATATTCCTTTCAAAACAGCGAACGATTAATTTCTTATAAATTATATTTTGAATGGAGGAAGAGAATAAATACCTTAAGAATGTCCAGAATAGTTTGTATAAATAATAAGAGGATGTTGACAATAAATGCCTGAAAATAGATTGAATATAGAGTCTATAAAGCAAAAATTAAAAAACTTACTTGAAATGCCATAAATCTAAGTAATTCCTGTCACAAATCCCGAAAAAAAAATTCTTGTCAATAAGAATAGTCAAGAAATAAGATAGTTCTTATAGTAGTTAAGGGAATAAAAAATTACTATTGAGTGGATAAAATAAAGTATATTAAATGACAAACATTTTATAGAATAAACTGACATCTTATAATAGTTAGAGAGTGGAAGAGACAATAAATTAGAGTAAAATTTATTAGAGGTAATAAAAGCATCTAAATGAAGTGATAAGATTCTGTAAGCCTCAGGAAATGCGATAAAAATGTTGAATTATTTAGGTTTTGTGTTTATTAACTAAGATATGAGTAAAGTAAGAATAAAAGGAGTTGATTTGAGAGAACCATGTTTTGTGGGTTGTGATTTCAGTAATTCAAATTTATAAGATATCAGAATGACAAATGCTGAGATAAGAAAATGTAATTTCGACAAGGCAAATATCGCAAATATTTCAAATATATAACTAGAATAAACAAATTTATTGACTGGACATACGCAATGAGTTTACTCGGTAGCAATAACAAGTGACCAGAAATTAATTGTATCAGGTAGTGGCGGATGAAATTCTGATTATACGATAAAGATCTGAGACTTCCCGACTGGAAGCTGTAAGAGAACTTTGACTGGATATTTGGATTGAGTTTTATCGGTAGCAATAACAAGTGACCAGAAATGAATTGTATCAGGAAGTAACGATAAAATGATAAAGATCTGGGATTTCCAGACTGGAAGCTGTACAAAAACTTTGACTGGACATATGAGTTCAGTTAGATCGATAGCAATATCAAGTGACCAAAAATGAATTGTATCTGGTTCAGCATTTTCTGATAAAACGATAAAGATCTGAGATTTCCAGAATAAAACCCTTATGAAAACTTTGACTGGACATACAAACTCAGTTAGATCGGTAGCAATAACAAGTGACTAGAAATGAATTATATCGGGAAGATACGATAAAACGATAAGAAAATGAAATTTTAAGAGAATTATAGAATTGACTTAGAAAGGATAATAGGAGAAGGTAAGTTAAAAATTTAATAAATGACTAAAGATATTCGAGTGAAAGGATTGGAATGGTATAAAAGAAAATATTTTTAATGATATAAAAGCAAGTGAAGAGGATAGGAAGATATTGGAAAGTAATTGTGCTATATTTTGAGAGTTCTGAAGACTAAATAAACTTAAAATTTTATTTAATTTATAAAGCGAAGCACCAAAATTAAAAGGCGTTTCTAAAGTAATTTTTAATTAAAGAAATATGAAATTATTAAGAAAATATTTATTGAATGTGATATATAAACAGATGAAGATTTTCAAAGAGTTCAAGATGAATGAAAAACAATGGAGAGAGAAGAAAAGTATATATAATTTAGTTTTTAATTTTCTACCTTTTATATGAAATAAAAAATGGCTGGCTTCAAGAAGGGTTTTTATACCACCTCCTCAGAACAGGAGAGAAAACCAGAAGCATATATTCTCACCAAGTCTACTTCAACTTAACGCTCTTATTAATAAAAATAACCAGAACTATCCAATAAATTAGAAGAACTTATAAAAAATACTAACTCCTACAAATTAAAATAAACCAGATCTCTTCCTCAAACTACAAGTAAGAACTGAGATAAAAATTCATGACAGAAAAGTTACACAGCTATCAACACCTCCATTGAAAACCGAAAAAAGAGACCACTCAACTGAATCGCTAAAAATAATAACGAAGAAATAAAAAATAAACGAATAAGGAAAAGTACGATAATTCAATATAGATCCTGATACCCTTGATTTAGACATTATTGAAATAGAACAAAATAACTCTGAATAGATGAAACAGCTGATTTATTAACTTATTAAAAACATAAAAAAACTAGAAGAATTTAAACTCCCAGAAGCAAGAGGTATTTGTAATAAGTCAGGATTTGATAAATCATTAAGATGATGAAGTTAGTATGGTAGACCGAAAAGCTAAAGCCGGAGTTTATGAGCAGATGGCAAGTTTAGAGAATGATATTTGAATAATGCAAGAGCAAGACGAGAAAAACTGAATAAAATTGTATTCGAGACTCCAATTAATAGAAGAAAACCTCCAGAAGCCTTCATTAGGAACTCCAATAGAAATAAAGATACAAGAAAAGGCATTTCCGTGAGAAAGAAAAAGCGCTACATTTGCAACAGCACTTGACGTTTATGGCGGAAATGTCCCCATTAGAAATAAATAAGAATTAATATAAGGAGAAATTTAACTAATAGCAACTGAAGTAGTGAGCGACGGGATTCTTCCCATCGGGAAATGGGAAAATATGTAAAAAAATTTTCAACTCAGATTATATAAGAGAGAAGTCAAGGAAAAGAGCAATGCAAGTAACAAACATGCAGGAACGGAGATTTATACATTTAAAACTTCAATTAAACCGGAAGGCGAACAGTTATTTTAATGTATTTAACTTTTATATGAAGATGTATTTAGGATTTTATTTAAAAAAATGTATTAAAGTATTTAAAATAATAATTTGACTCAACTAATAATTTTTCTTGAGTATAAGAATTTTCAAATAACATTAAATTATTTAAAAGTTTAAGATATTAGCAGTAGTTACTAATTTATTTAAATAAAAAGGTTTTAATGTTTAATTATTTAAGATTATTAAAGTTTATAAGATGTGTTGAATGCGAGTAAGACAATGATTTAGAGTAGATTATAAAAAGGTGCATATGAGTTTTAAAGTAAGAAAATAAATAAGTAAGTAATATAGTTATATTATAAATTTTAAATTTTAAAATTAATTAATTTATCTTAGGAATGAATGAACTATATTAAGATTTAACTAACTTATTTTTTTTAATGCTAGAAAACGTTTTTATTTTTTTGCTCAGTTTATACTATATAGAAGTGGAGATTAAACTGAAAAATTTAATTTTCGGGATAAAATATCTTAAGAAATGTATTTTTTTAATTAAAATTATCTTTTTAAGATTATATATTTATTTGCTTGATATTCATTACAATTTTTTTGATATTAGTTTAGAATTTATTTTTTTATTTTAAAGTTTTATAAAAGTAAAAAGTAAAAAACTTTATTTTTATATCTTTAGAATGAAAACAATATAATAAAAATAATAATTTATAATTTAATAAAATGACATTACTATTGTTAGGTTTGGAGCAAATTAAATTTGTAAAAATCTTTATATAAATAAATTTAGAAGTCATATTACTCTGGCTTTTCTGAAACGTAAGTCCTTATAACTTGCTTGCTTTTCCCTATTACCAAAGAATGAAAATAAATTCCATACTGTCGTTTCTCAAATTTCCTCAAATGTCCATAATTTTTCGAGATTCTTAACGTGACTAGAATCTTTTTTACTAACAACTTCCGCTCGGTGAGCGAAAAATCTTGAATAGGTTTTAAATTCCTCTTTCTGTTTCTTAACTATATTTCTTTTTAAACCTAAATAACTAGATTAGCTTCTATTCTTTTCGAAATATCAATATCTAACTTTCTTTTTTTAGAGGATAAACTTAAGGATGGAATCTATTCTCCTCTTGACTCTGGATCCAACCGTAAGTTGAGCTTGGCATACTTCAGCTAACTGATTTTCTAGTCAAAATTTTATCTTAAGCTTTATTCGGGTAGATTTATCTATCTTTCCATCTCTTAGGAAATAGTCTACTAATCAAATTTTACTTATGCTTCTATTAATTTATCATCTCCCAGTGGTAAATATAAGAAATTAAGTTATTTCTTTAGATCTTAAGCTTCTTTTGCTATTTTCTAATTATCCAATTACAGCAATAAAAACCTTTAGAAAAGTCTGTTATTTTTAAATTTTTCGTTAGAGATACATATTTCTTCAATATCATATTTTTTATTATGATATTTTTTTTTAAACCGCCATAGTTGTTCGAAGGTGAACAGCAAGGTCATCTTCATCAGAGGTTGGGGAAGTTAAGTACCCATAATCGACTTTATGTCTTCCTTTGCTTTGGTTTGACTTCGAGACATAAGATTCTTAGACCTTCGACACTGGCTTGGCTTCGTTTATTTTTAATTCTGGAACTAAAAAGAAATAATATTGCGAGCTTCATCAGAGGTGGGGAATTTAAGTACCCATAATTGACACATGTCTTCCTCTGCTTTGGTGATGCAATGAGACACAATCCTGCCATGTCCTTGGACCTCCAGCAAGTATTAAAGATTACGAGTATTCTAAAATTATATCAGTATTGAACATTTTTATCAGTACTGAATAATTATACCAGTATTAAACAAGGTTTATCAGTATCTGATAATTTTATCAGTAACAAACATTCTTGTCAGTATGAAACATTTTTTTTTAAAGAGCTGCGCACCAACGAGAGTGCTACGCGCTCTATAATCAAATTTATTTATTTATTTTATATTTATTACAAAATTTGACAGACAAATGTTTGTAAATTCTAGAAAGTTTGGATTATTTAATTATTTAAGTTAAAAATACTTTTTTAAAAGGTATAATTATATTAATAGTGAATAAAAAAGCGTTTAAAGCTTTAAATTAAAATAGTTACATTTAATCTTGCTTAGTAACCAAATTTAATATAAGTGCTAGTTATTTTTTAAGAATAAATATATAAAAATTAAAAAGTTTTGAATGTCTCAGATTTTTAAATGCCAATCTTGCTAGTGAATTTTCGATAGCTAGGATAAAATTCCTGTCATTCTACCATGCTAACATAACATCTGTTATATATGTGTCTTTGATCAGCATTAGAGAAATAAGAGTATTTAATGCTTTTAAGAAAATTGCTTCAAAACTCATAAAATTCATCCTGTAAAGTTGCAAGAGGACAATTAGTTATTGAAACGCTTAGAGCAAAAGATAGCACAAGAAAATATTGAAATGTTAGAAAGTTATTAAGCTAAAATAAGATAAACTTAGACTTAATTGGCTAAAGCACAATATAGTTACACTTAGTAGTTGCTATAGTGTCTCAACAGCTGAATATTTAAGGACAATTTTAATTTATAGAGAGAAATGTAATAGCTAGCTAAGGTTATCACATAGTAGATACACCTCTTCAAATTTTATTAGTAGTCTAAGTAATAAGGAGATTGATAGTTATAATAAGCCTTAGATAGTTAAAAGATATAAGAGAGAATCTAAAATTTGTTAGCCGAATCATAAAGAGTCATACTATAGAACTCTTAAGTATACGCTTAACTATAATAAGAATTAACTAATATAAAGAGCAATTTTAATCTAGAAACTTAAGCAAATAATTAGAATTAGACTTAGTTAATCGAGCTGAAATAGTAAATAAGTGATTTATAATAAGAAAAATAAAAGTTTTAAGAATAGATAGACATCTTATCTATAGAGATATAGACACTTAAGTTATAATTGAGTGATAGTTAAGCCAAATAGATTAACTAGTAGTAAGAGTAACAAGAAAGTTGCAAATATTAATAGTAGTAATACTTAAACATTTCCTAAGTTTAATAGTAAAATATATCCAATTCTATCTAATTTTAATAGTAATAGAAGGCTTAAAACACTTAGCATCTATAAGAGGTATAATCTTCCTTCTAAAATAGTTAAAACTAAGATTTATAAATCGTAATAATATCCCCGAATAATAAAGCGGTTTAAATTTCAGTTTAATAAGACACAACTATCGATAAGATAAAATCTTAAATATAGTAGCAAACTAAACTATACTAATGGTCATTGGACCTATTAAAGAACAACAAAAAATTAGATGATAAATAAACAATATCTTACTATCATATATAAAAAGGTGAAAGAATATAGATGAAATGGAGTAAGTTACAAATTTAAAATAAATCAATTTTACAGATGGTAAAATAATCTATAGTAATTAGGAAGTAAAAAAAGCGTTAAAATTTAATTAGGTAAGTTAATATTTAATGTGAAAATGAAGAATGTAATCTAGCGCTTAATATGAAAATAAAGCATGTAAGCTTACAATTAAAGTGAAAATTAAGAAGGTAAATTTACTTTTTAGTGAAAATAAAGGGGGTATAATGAAATTAATATGAAAATAAAGCATGTAAGCTTAAAATTAAAGTGCTGCTGAAGGGGGTAATTTTACGCTTAATGTTAAAATGAAGAGGGTAAAGTTAAATTTAATATAAAATTAAGCTTGTAAGTTGAAATTTAATATGGTAATTAAGAATGTAAAATTAAAATTAATATTAATAAAGGAGGTAATTAAGCATTTAGAGTTAAAATAACTTAGGTTAATTAAAAATTAAAGTAAAATAAAGGGGGTAAAATTATTTTATCGTGAAAATGAAGGAGGTAAGTTGATATTTATTGTAAAATAGAATATTGTAAAATGAAATTTAATGCTAAAATTAAGAATGTAAGTTGAAATTTAATTTAAATATGAAGGAGGTAAACTAAATTTAATTTGCTGAAGCATGTAATTTTACTCTTAATGTGCAAATTAAGTTGGTAAGTTGCATTTAAGAGAAAACGAAGGGAGTAATTTTAACATTTAAAGCGAAAATGAAGACAGTAAGTTGATATTTAGTATATTAATTGAGTTGGTATAAAAGAAATTTAAGGGTTAAAATTAGATAAAAGTAATTCGGTATTTAAAAACCAATAAGAGTGTAAGAAATAAATAATTTTAGTGTGTAAAATTTTTTATTAATAGACTGTAAGAAAGCTAAAAAAGAGTGTGAGCATGAATTTAAAATATAGAGTGTAATTAATTTGAAAGAAAAAAGGGGGTAAAATGTTTTTAGAAAAGGATGTAAGGGTAGATTAAAGAGATAAAGTAATATGAGAGACAAAAAATAATGAATTTTATTTTATTTTAAATTAAGTAAAATGAAATAAAAATTTATATATATTATATAAAAATGAAAATTAGGGTAATTTAAAAAAATGTAATCAATAGTAAAATAATAAATTTTACATATTTTAGAACATAATACTTTCTGTAATGCTTATTCTTGATGCTCTCTTAATGAAAAAATAGGGAATAATTACTAATAAATTTCTGCAAAAGGCTAGTACTTACCTTTTATATATAATCATAAATTAAAATAATTTAACCAGATTGAATATCTTTCTAGATGCGTTTACTTCAAAATCTTGAATTCCATTAAGATTCTCTTAAAGGTTTTTGAAGTATAACTGATAATCAAAATATTAGCTCCTCTTTTTTTTATATTAAAGCTGTTTTTTAAATAGAAAAGATTAAAATAAGCAATTTTAAGCGAGTTTTATAGAATGTAGGGTGAGAATAAAAAATATAGCTAATTATTAAAATTTTATATCAAATAAAAGATTAAAAAAAGAAAATAATTTGTTGATCAAAAGTATTATAAAACTTTAAATGAAAGTGAATGATATAAAATTTAATCTTTAATTAGTCCAAGTTCTCTTTTTGGTATAGAACTTTAAATCAAACATATTGTAAAGAATGTAAGATAAAAGAAAGCATGAAACGGTAATAAAATAGGATATATAGAATAAAAAAAGATGTCAGGATTCAAAAAAGGATTCTTCGCGGCTCCAAAAAGTAGGAGTTAAAGATATCCTAGAAAGACTAGAACCTGAAAAAAAAGTCATCCATCAGGATGAGTCTTCCACCTCTGAAGAAAAGCCTAGGAAATAGGCTAAAAATATAATGCGATCAGAAGTCTTTAATCTCATCATATATTATTAAATAAACTTTTATTAGCTGATTAAAAAGAAGTTGGACCTCCAGAAAGAGGTCCGTCTGTCAAATTTTCATACTGCTATCGAAAACTCTTGTGCAAGTTAGACTAATCTCTTCCGAGCTTGTCCACCCTTCTCCATGGTGGCATCTAGTGCGAGACTACTCACGATGCAGTATACACTGAACCAGATTACCTATTAGTTCTCATGACCCATACTTTTATTATATAATAATAATATATTAACGAGGAGTCACTTTTATTTGCTCTCCCACGAATTAGAGTATACAAAAGTTTATATTAATCAATAGGTCTCAAATTCGTATTCATCTGGATTTCTGGATCATAAATCCTTTTAACTTGCTTGTTTTATTCTCTTACTATTGGTTTAAAATCAAATCCTATTTGTCATCTCTCGTATCGACTTATTGCATCTTTGATTATTGGAGATTCTAAGTATGATATAAATATTAGTTTCTAGTAAAGTCTTCTGTTTAAATGAGCAATATATCTTGATTAGGTATTAGATTACTATTTCTGTTACTTAAGCTTGTTTCTTCTTAAACCTGTAACACTAATTAACCTTATGTCCGAAATTATTGTAAAATACTATCTAATTTTACTTTTCTAATAGGAGCTTAAGTACAGATTCCCTTCTCCTTTTAACTCCAAATCTAATCATTAGTTGAGCTGAAATACTTCAGTAACTGATCCTTTTGTTAAAAATTTATCTTAAATTTCACTTGATTTTACCAATTTACCTTTCCATTTCTTATGAATGTTCCATTATCTAATTTCTTGGTAAGGATTCTATTCATTTATCAATTTGCTAATGGTTAGCATGAGAGATTGAATTATTTATTTAAGGTTTTAAACTTCTTTGCTAGCTTCTTATTATTCAATTATAGCGAATAGAAGTTGCTAGCAAAGTCTAGTTAATTATTAGGTTTTGCTGGAGAGGTCTATTATTTCTTAGGTACCATTTTATATTACTAATAATTTTAATTAAATACCTTAATTTTATTATATCAAATATAACTAAAAATTGAATATGAATTTGCATTTAAACATTACTTCATGTAGGAAAATTAAAAATATAGCAGGAATTTTATGCATAGATAATTGATAATTTTAAATAAAATGGCTAAATTAATTTAAATGAAAGGTAGGTTCAAATCAAATAAAAAGCTTTAGCAAATAAATTTTTTTAAAGTTCTTACTCTTGAAATGCGAGTAGATATATATCTTCCCACATTTTAAAGTATTTCCTTGTAGGATAATCTACTTTGCTGACTAAGCTTTTTCCCTCATAGTTATAATCCGTCACAAATTGAAATATATTGTAAGATCTTTTCAAATTTTCTTACGGATTGTATTGCTTTTTCTGCAGTTTCTTCAGAAGAACTATGCGATACTAAATATGTATAATTTCTTCTTTGAATGATTTTAATATTGTCTGCACTTTAGTTATTTCCTTTTGGGTCTTTTAATTGAGCTATTTTTTTACGTCATTTATTGCAAAGCTGATTCTTTTTTCTTTACTCTTAATTCTCATTCTCATTCTTATTTTATTTTTTGCTTTATATTTTTTAGTTTTATTGCTCATTTTTCACAAATCTTGGTCTAATTCTTTCATCTTACTTTCAAGCTTCTCCTTGGAATTAAAGCATGATTTATGTATATTTGTGTTCTTAATTTTAAATTTGATATACCAGAGTCATTCTAATTCATTTTCCAGTTCCATAGCAGTTTTAAGTAGCTAAAGTCATTTTCATATTATATTTTCTTACACTAACTCCTTCTCCATTATTCTTTTTTAATTTCAGTTTAATTCATCGAGAGATAATACTACTTACCTATTTGTTTTGGATGAGTGAATACAAGAGTTAGCTATTTATCATATTTATTGTATTTTTATCTCTTTTGAAACTACTAACCAAAATGAGATTGCTAATACTAAGAAAAGTGCTAAAAAAGGAAAGATTTTGGTTTTCTCTACTGCTTTGAGAAAGTAGTTTAAAATATCCATTTGAAGCCTTCAAGCATTTGATTATAAATATAAGAGAATTGAGCATAAAATCTAGATAAAGCTCTTAATTAGAAAATAATAAAGCTTAAATAGTAATTATTGGACTTTATCTATCAAGCATATTTTATAAAGCTTACATATATTAATTTTAGAATCTATCAACATTTATAGTTAAAAGCTTACCAGAAAGATAAAACTATTCTTAACCTTTTTTATAGCTTTTAATGGATTTTATATTAAGTGAATATAATTAAAATTAAATTTCGTCTTTATAAAGAAAAAAATCATAAAGTTTTGGCTGTTTAAAATAAGGAAAAAAGTGGAGGAAAAAGTAATAAATTTGATATATTTTAATTTTAATATAGAAATAGAAATAAAATTAAGTTAAACAAATTCACAATATTTAGTGATTATTTAAAGGTATTTGACTAATAAAAAATTTAAGAAGATTAATTTAAACTTAAAGTTAAATAAATGTTAAAACTTAATATTTGTCCACCCTTTTTTTAAAAATTACACTCTATAATTAAAATCTCACTTAAGGTATAATTTTACATCCTATATATAGAACAATTACAACCTAAGCAAAATTGAGTTCATTAATAAAATGTACAATAGTAATCTTCAAATTAAAAATTACCTATTAGTTAGGAATTTACGCTCTAGCAGAATAAATTATTACCCCCTTTAAATTTAATAAATACATTCTTTATAGATAAGCCTACTGACTAAAATTACAGATTACAAGCTCATATTAATAAATACTAACTAAAGTAAAGAATTACCATCTAATGATTATGGCTTACAATCTCAAATTAAAATATACCTAAATTTAATAAGAAACCTCCTGAAATAATTGAGTACCATCTATAATTGATTATATAAATACCATCTAAATAGTTTATATATGTACAAACTGTAAATTATACGAATTTTTTACATTCTTTAGATATTTAAAAATCCTTGCAATCAACAAAATTTATATTTTCTTACATTCTACAAGCGCTAATATGAATTACCCCCTATAAGTATAGCAAATAGTTTACATTCTAGAATTAATTAGCAATTAACCCCCTATAAACAATTAAAATATTTCATTCTGAATATTAAATATCTAACCAACTATAAATCTAAAAAATTACATTCTACAAGTATTTTTAATTTCATGCCTCCTTTTAATTTAAAAGACTCCTACAATCTTTAAATAATTGAAATATATTACCATCTGTGTCATTTTAATTATCTCACAGTCTATAGATAATTAAAATATCTTCCAATCTTAAAAAAGTTACAACTTCTTACCTCCTTTAAATATAAAAGCTCTTACATTCTAGATTGGTTAAATAGTTTTACCTTCTATAATTAATTTAAATAGCTTACATTCTTTTATTTTTAAATAGCTAACTCACTATAAATATTTAGGCAATCACATTCTATAATAATTTTAAATATTTTACCATCTTTTAATTATCTAAAATGTTTTACGATCTTAAATATTGAAAATATTACAATATCGATCTTTATAAACACCTTACTCTCTTTTAAATATTTAATTATCTTGCAAGCTATAAATGATTGATATATCAAATTCGCTATAAATATTTAAACGCTTTCTCTCTTTAATTATTTAAAATTCTACATTCTTTATGTTAAATATTTACCATCTTTAATTTATTAAATATCTCACTTCCTTTATATATTTCAAATGCTTTACAATCTTTAAGTTTTTATATTAGCTTACTCACTATAATTATTTAATATCTCACTCTCTATACAAATTTAAAGTATTTTACAGTCTAAAATATTTGAAATTTAAAACATTCTTTTCAATTATAATTTACCCTCTTTTTTAAATTTTACCTCCTTTGCTTCAAAATGTTACTTGCTGATAATTTTACAACTTACTTTCTTAATTTACTATTTTACCAACTATTTTGAATTTCTTTACAATCTTTTTTGAATTCGTACATTCTTTTTTATATTTTACATCCTTTTTATTAATCTTTTACAATCTTAGCTTTATGTAGTTACATTCTTATATTTAAGTTTAATACTTTCTAGCTTTTAATTATTTACTCACTTCTATTTATTTTTTACTCGCTTTTTTAAAATTTACCTCCTTTAAGATTATTCTTTACTTTTCTTAAAATCATTTTAATCTTTGTTAAATCATTTTCTTACATCCTTCTGATTTCAATAATGAATTACTTCTAATAATAATTATTAATTTACATCTTATGATATTTATACCTCATCATTCTTTCATAACCTCAAAAACTGATTATATTATTAATTACTTTCTATCTTATCATTTACATTCTATAACTAGCTTTTTTCTTACTTCCTAAATCCTTATCAATTACATTCAAGTAATTTAAGTTTTAACCTAAATTCTCTTTAGTTCTCCATTTTATTTATAGTCTATCAGTTATGTAAATATTTTTCTTCCTAATAGAGTTCATAAAAATCAGGATCAATTCCTTCTTCATCTTCTATATTTTATTTTAGTTATTCAATTGTATCTCCTTCATTCACTATTATGTTTATTTCTTATTCATTTTAAGTTAAAATCTAAACTTTTATTTGCTTTATTTATAGACTTAGATCTTCCTATTAAGGTACTTCTTCTCTTTCTGGTTCGATATGAACTTCCTTTTGTTCTTGTTGACTTTCCTTTTATTCAATTTTTTCTTCCATCAAATTTTATGGATCAATGAATGAGACTTTTTTGCATTCTACTATCGGACACTAATTAGAACCTATTTTTAGGTATTCTTCAAGAACACAAGTTTCACACATAAAATGTCCACAAGGAAGAGTTATAGGAATTCTTGTTTAAATGTCGAAGTTAAATGAGCAAGAGTTGCATTTGCCAGATTCTGACATTTTGAGTATTATTAACAAAAATAAATTATAATTAAGCTTTTAGCTTAAGCAATATAAAATTAAAGGAACTGCTTATTTATTAAATTAAGCAAATGCTCACTAACTTTTATTTTTAATTATTTCTCCTTTTAAATTAGTTGCTTTACTAATAACAAGCAAAGATGATATAGGTATTCAATTATGATAAAAAGATCAGTTAGAAATTGGTTTAAGTCAGTAAAAAGCTAGAATTAATTATATACTCTAAATTCTTTTACTCAATTTTATAAAAAGGAAATTTAAATTTAATTAATTTTAACTAAAAGGGTTAAATTCATCTTTTATTAGAGGAAATGTTTACTAGGAATAAAGATGATAAAAAGACTTTTTATTAATTACTCAACTGTACATATCTTCATCTGAATCAATTTCAAACTGAGATAGTTCTTATTTCTCTTCAATAAGCTTATGAAATTTTTTTTCCATTTTATTGTAATTTTTCTCCAGTTTCCATAAATAAATTATAAGGTCATCTTTGTCCTTTTGAATATATTTATTTTGCTATTATTAATTACCAAGATTCTGCTTGAGTAGTGTCAAATTTGAATAAACTAATACAGATTCTTTCTTAAAAAAAAATGGATTAATCTCTTCGACTCTCAAAAAATTAACTTAGAAACCTAAAGAGAAAAGCGGCAAAAGAAATTTAGAAAAAATAATAACAATAGGAGGAGTCAAGCTCTTCTTCAGAAGGTAAAGTTATGGTAGGATAAATAGAGATAAGTTAACCTAAAAACGAAACTAATAAAAACTTTAAATTTAATTAGACCAAATGTAAAAAGTAATCTCAAATTACGAAGAAACAACTTACAACTTAGGCGAAAAAATACGGGAACTAATGAGTAACATAGAAGATTAGAACAACGAATTACTAATACTTAGAAGATAACTTATTTGTAGCAAATTAATAACGGAAGAATAACTCTGAACTTAATCATAATAAAATTTTAAATACGACACGAAAATGGAAATAGAAAAAATACCAATAGAATTAAAAACAGAATTGAATCCAGAAAAAGAAATGATTGCTACAAGTTTCATTAAAAGATTAGAAAATATAGAAAATAAATTATCATAAAAAAGAACGAAATAAAGACAATAATACAAACTTTGTTGATGTTGCAAATCAAATTAACATATTTTAAAAAACTGTTGATAATGAAAGAAAATAAACGAATAAGAGCAGAAAAGAACATGGAGACAACTCAATAAACTATGAATAACTCCAACAGGGATCTACAAATAAAAGCTTTTTGCAAGACCACTTGAACGGTTACAGTGGCAACCTTCCACTTAATAAAAAGGTCGTGGATCACACCCACGTTAAAAAAACTGTCCGCAGGAATTGGTTGCAATTCCAGAGAATGCAAAACTCTACTAACTTTAAGTATATTATTATTATTACAGATTCTTTCTTTAAAAAAAATACAAAGCAGTTACAATATAACCTTCTTGATGTCGGTAATTGAACTTCTTCCTTAATTTTCTATGGATTTGCTGATAGGTTTTTTCTATTAGATCAAATTTGTAATTTAAGTTTTCAATATAAAGCTTAACTTACCAAACCTTGATTTTCCTTTTTTCATCTAAAAAAGAAATCTAAAATTCTAGTTTTCCGCTTTCAGGATCTATATTTCTATATTCAATTTCTAATAAAGCTAATAACGTCTTGCTTATGATGTCAAAAATTTTCTTTAGTTTATAAGGAAATTCAGTATTTCTCAATCTTTAATAGAAGTAAATTTATCACTTTTGAATTCGCGATTCTTGTTAGTTAACTGAAACTTAAGATTGAACTATTAGGCTAGAATTTAAGACTTATATTTCCAAGTTTTTCCATTTTTCTAATAATCATAAAAAAGTAAAATTAATATTAAATGCATCACCTTATTATTCAAAGAAGCGTGATTTGTATTAAAATACATAAAATAGATTATCACAAAAATGAATACCTTTGTCTTTTAAAAATTGTATCTGAATTACTATTTTAGGTAAGAAATAAAAGTTGAGTTTTATACTGTTTAATAAAAAGAAAATTAGATTCAAAAATATTGAGGATTTGATTTGATAAAATGTGAAAAAAAGGTTAAAATGTCGGAGTTGTTATTTTTTGTAATTTGTCCCTTTTTTATTAAATTATAAGAATAGTATAAATTAATATTATGTCAGGATATGGTTCTCATTTCTTAGATAAAGTCCAATTTAAAAATTTAAACGAGTTTCACAAATTGAAATCTTAACTATAAAATAATCACGAAAATTAAATCATTTTCAATTAAATTAAAAAACTTAACAATAGCATCACTTATATGATCATTAGCGTGGCAAAAATTTAGAGGAATTAAACGAATAAATTTAATATTGAAATGCTTAGTGATATCATTAATATTGAATCTTAAGATTTATTTTCCAGTAAAGTACAATAGATTTATGAGATGCCGATATTGCAAGAAAATAGGATATGTAATAAGAATCTGAAGTATTTTTCAA
The DNA here is from genome assembly GCA_946699065.1 of Loxodes magnus. NCBI lineage: Eukaryota > Ciliophora > Karyorelictea > Loxodida > Loxodidae > Loxodes > Loxodes magnus. Next base: position 115,644 of record CAMPDV010000042.1, read on the forward strand.
GTTTAATTAAAAAATAGAAGCGAAACAAAAGAAACGGTGTAGCTAATTATTTATTTAGAATTTAGTGAGTGACCAATGGTAAATTATATAGAAGAAAACAATTTCGAACCAGGAAATTAATATAATTAACTATAGAAGCAAATTAAAGATATAAAAATCTCATACTTTGAGATTAATCTGTCTTAAGAACGAAAATAAATGAAGATGAATAAGATCAAGAAAAACGAGGAACTTTTAAATGCCTATTGCAAGAAATATATTTTAGACGAAGGAAAAAGTTTAGAAACTTTAGATATAGATTTAAAGTGGTCAATCTATTGATGTAAGATATAAACATAACTAATTATTATTATTATAAGGACAAAAATTCTATAATAACTTTTTACTAAGATTTTTAATAAAATCTTGAAGAAATGCTATGCTCATAATAGAAAAATTTGTTTCATATTTACAAAAAATATTTTAAAATTAACTTTCAAAAATAAATAGAATTTTATACAATAAAAATAAATTATCAAATATAAATATCTTAATATAAATAATAATAATAAGATAAATTAAGTTTAGCAATTATCGAGGATTTTCACCTCTTCATGCTGAACACCAGATTACTCCGGTGTTAAAAATAAAGTTTTAAAAGTCTCTCTTCCTCTCATTACTCATGTTTTCCAATTATATCTTAATTTCTAATCAGATTTTCTCTTGTAGATGAAACCTAATTCATTTAGGTATAATCTCTCTCTGATTTGTCTCTATTTCATTTGTTTTTTCTTCCTCTGCCGTGCTTGCATTCTTCTTTATTTATTCCGATACTACATCTTGAAATTTTGGAATTTCATACAGCGTCTTCACAAGTGTTTTGTCGAATTGCAGTAATAACAATTCTTCACTACTTTTTGTTGTTTAATCCTAGTCTTCATGTTGATCTCTTCAATCATTATTGGATCTCCCGTTTGTTCGTCAACCTTCTTTTCCAATTTTTCTAGTTTGTTACTCAGATCAAATTGTTTCTGAAACTAATTTTAAGATTAGTTTATCTAGTCTTAGGATATGTTTCAGAAAGTGCTTAGTTCTCTTTATTAGGACATAAGTCTGGATTCTATTCCTTCCGCTAGGCTGAGTTGTTCCATAAGCTTCTCATTATCCTTTCTCAGTTCCTAACCTCTTCCTGGAGGTCAAGCATCACTTTGATGAGCTACTCTCTGCTCATCTGACCAGAAGGATTAAATTCTGACACCTCCTAGTGAGGAGCAGACTTCATCTGCTTTCTTGGCTTTTCCTCCGATGTAGGACTTATTACATGAGTCGCTTCTAGGATTTCATCTGCTCGTTATATCCTGCTTGAATTCCAGGCTGTTAAGATTAAGAAGAAGGTTAAGGTTAAGAAAAAAACGACAGGTCAAGATTGGATTCAGGATTCCTCTCCAACTTTTTGAAGGTGGTGTAGAAACCTCTTTTGAATCCTTCCATTTTTTATTTAATTTATCTTAATTTAAATAATTTAACTTGAGATTTTGTTAACATAATAGCTTTCTAGAAACTAATTTTCAACTGAATATTAAAAAACATATTTTTTAGCAAAATTAAAATTAAAAAAAATGAAAATATTTTAGAGAAAAAGTGACGATAAGGAGGGAAATTAGTTTATTATTTTGAATTATTATAACCAAAAAAATTTAATTAATTGAACTTTTAACAAAAAATTAAGTACTAATTTCCCATCTAAAATATTAAAAACTGCTAAAATCTGAATTGCATTTATAACATTTTTTTTAAAATTGTTTAAAATTAAAATATTAATAAGTAAAATATTAAAGAAAAAATCTAATAAAATAGTTTATTTCTTTTTTAATACTAGTATAATTTAAATTTAAAATTAGCTTTTAATATCAGAAATTAAAGACTTGAATTATTTCAATCCTTTAAAAGCATTTTATCAAATATATATCCTTAGCTTTCGAAAATTTCTATTTTTACTATTTGAACAAATATTTAAAAAGCAAACGTTTTGTTAATTTTCAAGCCTTTCAAACGTGTTTTTTTACTCTAAACTAATCCATAATTTTTTATTTTATTACTGTAGATGTATTTCTTATGCAATAAGTTATTTATATTTAAATCATAAAAACTTATTTAATATTTCAAATTTTTCATTTATAATTCTTTTTTTTGTTTCATTTTCTTAGAATCTGAAAATAAGTACTTTAAAAGTTAAAATAGATTTAATTTATTAAGTAAGCATATTTTTTTGTTCTGTATATTATTATACTAAGCAAATTTTAGTTAATAGAGAGTGTGAATTTTCTTTTTATATAATTTGTAAATAAAAAATGTAATCATTTTATGGTTAATAATATTAAATTTTACTATTAATAGGATTAAGCTTTTTCTAATGTAAAATATATAATTATTGTATAGTTCTTCATAAATTATTCCATTTTCCTCTTTTAATATCGTAACTAAATAATTAGTTATCACTTCTAAATTGATACACTGAATTCTCACTATAAATTGGTTATGTGTAATCGCTTGGAAAAGTACTTGGATAATCTGCTCCTTAAATAATAATGCTCTTTTAATCAAAAAATTAAGTTTGAATTTATGAAATATTTGCGTAAATTAGAAAAGAGCGTATTTGAGGAATTAAAACTGCTGAGTTAGATCCTTTTTACTTTAAGCTTTGAAATAATTTTTTTCATTATGCTCTTTAGCAATCGTACATTTGAATTACATCTTATTCTTATTTTTAACTTTTCCACCCTCCAAAAGCATATATTTTAGATTCAAAATAATCACATCCAAAAAGATATACTGAGATAATAATTTACTCGATAATAGAAAAATTTTTCGTTCTTATATTAAAAACTTCACATTCCTTAACATCAACATCTTAGCCTTTTTCTAATATTTTTCCTGATACTGTGTAGATAAGCTCCTTATTGTTGAATTTAGTTCTATGAAAAAATCTTTGAAATTTCATATTAAAATTATATGTTTTTTTCTGTTGAAAAATGGTAAACTTATCTGAATTTGATTTTCTTCCTCCTGAAATTAATAAATTTTCTTCATAAATTTACTCAATTTAAGTATAGTGAATTTCTGTGCCAGTTAAGTTAAGCTGTATATCTTAGTATTTCTTCGTTGTAATACTATAAGTCTTTAAAATATTTGAGTCAATACTTACAGTGGAAATGCTTTAAATTTGATGCTTTTATCGTATATTAGAGCAGATTTCATATCTTATAACTCCTATACCAAACTTAGAAAATATTTTGCTTCCTTTCATACTCTAAGACTTTCTGAGTATTTTCCTTAAAAATAAAACTTTCGCACAAATATTTTCCTTTTTAAGAAGCATAACTCTGTTTTAAATTAACTTTGTTTGACTATCTTTAAATAAAAAATTATATTGAAATTACTTAAATTTCATAGTTTTAATCATTTATATTCTGAAATTAACTAAAATATTAGTTTTAATATATAAATTTAATTTATAGACCTATATATCTATTTAAAATATTAGCTATTTAAATCGTTAAATTTAAACTGGCATCACTTTATTTTTCTATTTTATTTAAAATTATTATTTTATTATTCCTATTTTCCATTTTTATTGTATTTTTACAGCTTTTAGTTATTTCTACTTGTTATACTTATTTTATAATTTAATTTAACTTTAACTTTAAAAAAAAGGGTTGTAAGTCCTTTTCGTTAGAAGATGCTTGGTGGTCTTACAAGGCGGGTAGAAGTGAGCGCTGCTGGCGGATAAACCTTATAAATAATCTAATTGTTTCAAGAGGTTTTTTTATGGGAGACCTGCAATTTTAAGAACTCTAAAAGACGGTAGAAAATCTACTTCATTGTAGATTGAGGAAAATATATACCTTTAATCGCAGAATGAGTCCTATGCTTTGGAAGGCTTTAACTGAAAATCTACACAGCTTTTAGAGGGTCAAGATTTAGAGATATTTTGAATAAAACTTTTGATAGAGTTGCTCGCCAGTAAGATACTACGCATTCTTTTACTATTTTTTATACAAAATAGAAATGCGAAATTAGAAAATAAAAATTAAGCATTTTTTAATCTATAATTTAAATCTTAGAAATAAAAAGAGTGAGCTTAATTTCTAAATTGATAGATGTATAAAAGATAATCATATGACTAAAGAGACTTATAGATACTTTTTATAGTGCAATCTTTATTTTAGATCTGAGTTGGAATTTTAAATTTAACTAAAAAAATTTGTGGTACCTTCAATTTTCAGAATATATTCTTCCAATTGAAGGTATTATATTGTTTTTAAATGTTATTATATATCAAGTTTATTGCTCTTCAGATCTAATTTTCTAGTTTAGGTTTTTTTTTCTTCTAAGTATCTCCTTTCTTGTTCATTTTCAAGCTAACTTTCACTTTTTTCTATTTTCTGTTGTCAATCTTCTTCTTCTTCATCTTCGCTATCGTTTTCCTCTTCGTTCCAATCTTCTTCTTCCTCATCATTTTTCATCTAATTTTGTTGGACATCTTATTCTTTGTTTTCTTGTTTTTATTATTCTTCATTCTCTTCATTAAAATTTTCTATTCTTAGATTTGTTTCTTTTTATTATTTCTCGTATTGCTCTTCTTCTTTCTCTTGTTATAGAATTTCTCGCCTCCTTTTGATAAACATTTGAATGAATATTTTTATTTATTCATCCACCATTTCTATTTTTTTCTTAGGAAAAGAGTTTATATATAGTTAATCGTAATTTATTAGTTTCAAAATATCACATTAACCAATTTTGGAGACCAATCATTCTCTTATATCAATGTAATATATGCATTCCATTACATGTTGGAGAGTGTCATATTCTCCGCATATACAAAAAGGGTTTTCAATAATATAATTTCGATCTTTCAGAGTCTTTCGAAATGCGTAAGACTGGCTTCTAATCTTATAGATGCAAATTATTTCTTTCAAATATTTTTTGTTTAATTTCGTGTATGTTATTTTGGGTAATTATCTTAGGTTTTAAAATTGTTCTGTATATATTTATGCAGTAGGCATTCTGCTGAATCTTGAAAGAGCTAATTCAAAATATGTCTTTTATATTTATGCCTACACATATCTACTGAATTAAGTTAAGTTGTTATTGTGCTCTTTATTATCAATTTCTATTTTATAAAATGAGGCCAGTTTCTAAACTTCATCATAATATTGATATCCCTCTTTATAATTATTCTCAAACAATATTCCAATAGATGAATAAGGTTGATTTTAGCTTTCATTTCTAATCTTAAAGAAAAACCTGAAATACTTAAGAGCCATCATGTGTTTGAATGACATCCAGTTGAGGTCTACGAAGCATGATTCATTAAACGTATTTCCTGCTGATTAAAAGGCTTTTCTGGCTATTAACCTCATGCTCTTTTCAATTCTGTTCAAGATTCCATTTATTCCATACTGAACAGTCCAAGGTATTAAGTCCCCACCGTATTCTGCTTTAGGAAGCGTGAACAGTCTACAAAGCATTTTGAAATTTCAAGGTGTTACGTTTCTATATCTTGATAATGCAAATACTGCCTTTTTAATTGCTGAAAGATAGTTTGCAGCAACGTATTTGCAATGGTTAATTAGATTCTTCTTTTGGTGAAGGATCACCCCTAAATATGTGACTTGCTGTTTCTAAATTATTGCTTGGTCTCCTATTTTCAAGTCTAGTTTTGTTTCTTTGCTTTTCTTTTTTAAAAACTATATCGTTTCGCATTTGGAGACATTTATTTTAAGAAATATCTAATTGAAAATGGAGTTTGCTTCATTAATAAGTGACTACATATTTTTTTATGAGTTCGATAATAGTATTAAATCGTCAGCTCAACCTCTACAAGTGAACCTATTCTTAAAATTAGCACATCTGAATCCTAATATTTCTCCTTTGTTTTCTATATGTCTAATGACAATGTCATAGTATAATAATGCAAGCACAGGTCCATGCGAACTTCCTTACATCACTCCATTGCTAAATTTCAATTTCTTAGAATTTGTTCCGTCTATAATAAAGGAAGTAGTTAAGTTATTATAAAATGATTCTAAAGCCAAGATGAGACCTAGTGGTAATTTGACTCTTCTTAGTTATTTAAAAAGAATTCTTCTTTCAATAGAATCAAACATTTTCTCTACGTCAATTAAAGTTGCAATCAGTTTAGTTTTTCCTTTCGCTTGTTTTCGATTAAGATCTATGATTTATTAGATCACTCATATTTATTAGGTGGTTTATTTGTTCTTCATAAACCCCGTTTAGCTTGAGTGGATTAACTGTCTTCCATAAATTATTGAGTAGAGTCTCTTCGTAAGGGCCTTATCATATAATTTCAAAATAGTGTTGATAAGGGAAATAGGGCGTCGGTTTTTTCAATCGTCTTTACTTCCTTTTTTGAAAATGGGGATTATGATAGAAGTATTAAGCTCTTCAGGAATCCTTCCAATTCTAAGCATGTTATTTATAAAAGAATGAAGCATCAACGCTAGATAATATCCTCCATATTTTAGCAGTTCTCCTTTTATTCCATCTGGCCCTGCTGATTCATTAGGAATTAGACTTATAAGTTAGGTAATCTCTTCTATTGTAAAAGGATCGAAATTTTATAAGTAAGAAAAGGGTTAATTTTGAATTTCTATGTTATTTTCATAAATTGCATCTATTTTCTAGTTTCTTAGTTCAATCTATTGGTTAGTTAAATTCGAATGCTTGCTAAATAACTAATTTTCCCATGCTTCTACAAATTAGTCCTTCAATTCCTTATTAAAGTTCATCAAATTTCTTTGTCTAGGGTTAAGTATTTTCTTTGCTTAAGAAAGCATATCTTTTGTGGTTTCATTGAGGAGTAGGAATCTGTTTTTGGCCTTTTGTTTTTTAAATTTTCATAAATGATGCTAAAAGTTTTTTCATAATGTGTTCGCTCTTTAGTGAAGATCAATGATTTCTTAGTTATTCCTCCCTATATATGCTAAAATTTCTTTGTACAATTAATTTGCTCTCTTTGCTTCGATATATTTTTATGTGAGGTCCTTAGGAAGTCTATTATACTTCGGATCTGGGATAAATGAGCCTAAAACTTAATCTGCATTGTTCTAAATGCAGTCTCTAATATAAGTGTATTAATCTTCTAAGTTATCTCTATCAATTAGGAAGAATACTTCTACTTAATCTTTGAATGAATTCTAATAGATAAATCTATCAATAGGATCCTACAGTCTACTTATTTTGTGCTTTCTCACTTTTATTTTTTCAGTTTGAAGATGAGTATGGTATACAAATTCAACTGTGAATGGAATATGATCCGAAAATAAGCTATAATTATGAACCTGAAAATTTCTAAATTAATTCATATTCAAGTGATTACTGATGACAGTATAATCGTATTTTTATTCCCTTTATGTAAGCATGTGTTCATATTTGCATCGTTTATTATTTCTAAATCGTTTTAGAGAATGAATTCTTAGAATCTATTTGTATTGTCATAGTTGTTAATAGGGTTATCCCCAAAGCCTTATAGTAGAGCGTTAAAATCTCCTAATAATATATGTGAGTTGTCAGGAAAAGAATTAAGGAATACATTTATATATTCATATGCTTCGTCTTTTATATTTTCACTCTTGCTGTTATCTGGCATGTAACAAGATGTTATGAATATATTATCTAGTTTGATTGTGACGAACCTCTCTTGAGCTAATTGTTATATGTTATTCTATTCCGTGCTATTAAGTTAATCTCTAACAATTAAGCAAACTCCTCCTCCTTTTCCTGAGTTCTTGAAATAGGACCTATATCCATTAATAAGTATTGGAGGATAGTCTTATTTTTATCACGTTTCATTAATTGAGAAAATATCTAAGTCATTATTTTGTATAAATTCTTCCACGTTTAATTGCTTTCTTCCAATTCCATTTATGCTTATATCCAAGCTTTATTATGCCTATCTCTCTTTGCTTATCGATAGGCATCTTTATTTCTTAATTCCCAAATTCTTGTTTGCATTATTATGGTTATTCTACATTGTTCTCTACACCTCCTTTGAGTCTTAGTTATTTTTAAAGGACAATATAGTTAATTCTAAAATCGGTTTATAGCAGCGTTTTAACTATATAATTTCCGTTTTTTATAAATCGAGAATTTCTTATGATGAAGTCAAAACTCCTCCTTTTATTCCTGGTTCATAAATGCAGAGAATCTTCTCATTTTGATGAATTTATATGTTAAGCAATTTGGGGCAATTTTTGATATATTATCTGTAACTTATTATAATGAATAATGTCAATGAATCGTACTTTTCGCTCAATTTATTATCGATTTTTATATCTATTTCATTTCCATCACACGTAGCATGGTTTAGTTTGCAAGATAAAGTTATAAATCTATTGCCTACTAAAGTGAAAAGATTCTAATTTCATCATTTATTGGACTTTATAGATTGAATTAGTTAGGCGTCTTTAAATTCGTATTTATTTAAAATCTCTTCAATATTTATTTCATTAAACCCAAATTTTGACTATTTTAAGTTTAAAGTGTCTTGATTAAATTTGGCATCTCTTTCCAAATTTTGTTTGACTATCCCAATTCATCACATATGATGTCTAATTATTTGAATTTTCTAAAATTACAATCTGCTAATCTTCTTAAATTTAATCAATTAAAAATGTTTATGTTGAAGCATTTCATTTTATTTCTTTCAAGTAAGATTGAGTTTTAACATCTTATTATTTTCTCTATATTTCTGAAATTTATGCATAAACATTTAGCTTCATTTCTACTTGATGCTCATAATTCTGCATGAGTTAAACATATAATTCGTTTAATTCATTATATTACTCTTACAGTTTTTCATTATTCTATTTTGTGATTTATAGTTCTTGTTAAGAAGTAACTAGCTAATGATTGGTAACTACTGTTATTGTTCCTTCATCCTTAGTATTGATAGAATTTTAAGTCTAAATAACCTAATTCTTTAGCTCCATGATTCTTGTCTAACTATAATTGCTTATTAATTTCCCTTTTTCTGTTCATGTTCAAGCATCTTTTCTATTAATTTTTAAACAGGTTTGTGTTTCCTTTTCTCAAAACTATTTTTATTAACACGAGACAAGCCTTTAGTAGACACTCTATATATCTTAATTGATAAATTATTTGTTTAATTTATCATATAAATTCTACAACTTTGTATACTTCAATTCAACGAAGTCGCACTAGGTAGATTGATCTAAGAATAATAAGTCTGTACCAGTAGTTGAATCTAAAGTCGATATAGTTGCTTGAGGAATTTAGTTGCTGAATTGAATTTCAATTTATGTTTATTCATTCTATGCCTGAGGAGTGATTGTTTATGTAAAATTGCTTTTGACTGATTTGGCATATTAATTTTTTTGAAAGCTCAGTTCCTATGATATTTAATAATTCTCATTTTGTAATAATTAACACTAAGCCTGTTGTTACTGGCAATTGACTGTGAGTGAATGTACCTTTTAGTCGATCTGATCTATTTTGCTTAATAAATGAAAATTTTCACCTTTGAGATTTTAGTTAAGATTTTCACCTCCTAAGATGTTGTTATACTTCATTATGTCTCAAATTACATTTACTCAATTCAGCTTGAATGAATTAAATTTGAGTAACCAAGTTGTTTATAATATTTTAGGCTTCTTACTTGGAAGCAAGTATTGCCACATCTTGTAGTTTAAAGGATTGTGTCATGCTCATTAGCTCCTCACGAAGCATAGCTTGTTTTTCTATACTTTGCTATTAAGTCTAAGTGAGAAGTTAACTCTAAGTTTCCAATTCTTATATTTAAGTTAAGGAAAGATCAGTATTCGTTTATATTGATTATTATTTATTTGTAGCATTATTTACAAATTATTTGGACTAAAGCATTAACTATTTCTACTAATTATCAAGCCTTAAGATCTAATTTTTATTCTAAATTTTCTTAATTTACTTTTAAGCTTTAAATAAATAAGTTTGGTATTATTCTAAATGTATTTTATATTGTGATTTAATGTTTAAAGTTTCTTTATTGTGTTACTCATATATATGTATTAGCTTTTCTTACAGAGAATTATTTTTAGTTATGAGTTTTTAAATTCGAAATTTAAGATTTTTGCTTTCGCTTAGCCTTTAATTTTCAAAAGTATTTGCCTCTTCTATCTTGCTTTAAATTTTATATTTTAATTTTGCAATTTTTTCTTAAAGTTACGCATTTTAAATCTCAAGATCAGTTAAGTATGTAATATCAAACTTCTCTTAGTAATCAGTTTAAATGTCTATTGAAATCTGCTATTGACTTTTTATGTTATTTTGTGTATTGAATCGTTGAATTTTTATAGTCTCTTATTAATTTTGTATTTAATTTTAGTTTTTAATTAAAGAAATATCTTAAATATCCTAAGTATCTAAAGTATCTTACTGTATATTGGATATTTTAGATACCATCGTAGAGGTTGAAGTAACAAGCTAGTCTTTTTACCTATAAGTATATTTCCTATATTTGAGATTAGTCTTCAATTAATGTCCACGTTTTAAAGAATTGCCAAGCTGTCTTAGTGGAATTCGAAGATATCTATTAATTTGGCATTAACTGCAGCTCTTTAGCAAATTTCTTAGTAATTTCATGATATTATCAACGGATTTAAGTTGCAGCGATTCCATGTCTATTTCATAAAAGTAGTTGAACATCTGCCTATGCTCATCGTTTTAGAAAGCAGCTTCTTTATTTTTAGATAAAGAAGAGTCGCTAAGAAAGAAATCTTGCGAATTTTTGTACATGACCATTTTTTTATTAAATTGCTAATATTATTTTTTTTAATTATCTGAGTTGGAAATATGAAAACATTCTAAGATGTAAAATATCGCATGTCTTACTTCACTTAATCTCATGTTCGCTAAAAGTTTAATAAATTTGAAAATAAACATTTATTTACTAACTCAAGTTTCAAAAAAGTATTGATATAGATGCTCATCATTTTTGATGAAAAACTCACCTCAATCATATGTTTTTCTTCCTATCAAACTGATAGATTTTAATATGAATAATAAAAGCTTGATTACGTTTCCGTTTTCACTCTTGATACTATTTTATTCTCAATTATTAGATGAGTATCATAATTCTAGTTCACAATTCTACTGCCTCTTAAATTTTATTAGCATGATTCAAAAATTAAACTTAACTTTCATTTTTTAATATAACTTATCCCACAAAATATAGAAATAGATATTAATTAGCATCACAACTACAGTGTCTTTTAGTTTTTGATCATCTATAAAGCTTTTAATACTAAATCATTATTCAAAAAAAATGAAATAAAGTATTACCATTTAACCCTAAAAGCCCTCTCTTCTAGCTATCTTCATACAATATATAAGCTACTATGATCTACTAGTTGATATGTTTAAGTATTAATTTTAGTTTTGATTTATAAGTTAGAAATTTAGAATTTATTAAAAGGAAAAGTTAAGCAAGTTCTATAATCAGCCAGTAAGGGATCATAGGCTGTCTCTTATAAAAATATCTTGATCTTTAATCTTAGAATACTATAAAAAGTTTCCTGCTGAATAAAGCACATAAGAAAAATATGATTGTAACAAATACCAGCCAAGCCACCATATATAATAAGCCTCTAGAAAGATTCAGAAATGGGAAAAGTATGAACTAATGATATGATAAATAGTGTTAGGCACAAAATAAGCAAGATAAAGAGATCTTAATGCTGTAATTATAACTAGTTTTCTTTTATCCTTTTTATAAATAGCAAAATAAGCTTCCACACAAATAACAAAGCAAATAAAGTAAAATATTAAATTGACTCCAGATGCTCAGCTTGATTCCTGTTTCATATAAAGTTCTAAGAGCTATTATTCGGGGATTACATTGTTAAGGGATTTTACCGCAGCATTTGTAATAGATTAGCTTTGCCATCAGAGAATAATAATCAACAAAACCCTCAACAAATAATAAAAGCAGTCTAGCAAAATAATAAATTTAGCTCCTTTCACGACATGTATAAATAAGCAGCACTTATTCATCTTTTTTCACTTCAACAGCTAAAATATTGTTAATGTTAATTTAATTACAGCTTAATAAATAGTTAGCTGACTTATTTTATATTACAGTTAATTTTATCCTTCAATTGAATGGTATCTTATAAGAATATCCCTTAAATTAATTCTAATTAACACTTTGACTAAAATTACATAGCTGAGAATGAAAAGGTATCTTCCATCAATCTCTATAAACGATTTTTCCTTAAATTAGTCTATTATATTTAATATACCATATGTTCATCTTAACTGGCCTCTTTATGAATTTAACGTAGAGAAGTAATCTAATTAACTAGAGCATCCTTACTATAAAGATGATTCTTCAAATTTAGGTTTTAAAAATATTAGATGAAATAGCTTTAATGTTGTCTTACCCTTTTTAAAAGAAAGAGAAGGTAAAATTTTTGATTCTACTTACTTAGCTCTAATTAATCTACCCACTTAGTTTATTTAAATACTCTACTTCCCTTTGAAATTATCTTATCAAAAGCTCAAGTGCTTGATTAAGTATTCTCTTTTAGCTAATAAATTTAATATACTTTTCTACATAAAATCTATTATACTACTAGTTCTAAAAATTAAGATAAACTTATTATAAGAAAAGCACTCTAAAATAATAACTACTAAACAGCTTTTTGCTAACTAAGTATCAAATAAACAATTTTTGAATTAGCATTAGAAAGAGAAATAGAAACAGAAAAAGAGAGAAGAAAGGAAGGAAATTAAATGCACTTTCTATCTTTAAATAAAATGCAAAAGATATACAAAATTCTAATTTTATCTACTATTACTATTATGCTACTCAGTTATTTCCTCTTAGCTATATTTAGTTCTGAAAAATAATTGCCTAAATAGTAAGAGTAGTCTATTATTTAAAACTAGTAGTTGCTTGAGTAATTAGAAGTATAAATTTCTAATTCTAAGGGAGTTGAAGAAGAAGAAAATGTAGAAATTGAAGAGTTTTTGGAAGAGAAGGAAAGTTAAAATGAAGTTGAGGAAGAAAGATAAATAGAAAATGAAGTAAAAATTGAAGAAGAAAAGGAAAAAGAAAATTATGAAGAGATTAGTGTATTGGAAAATTAGTAAGAGAGCAGAAATGAATAAGAACACATATTGAATAAGTTGTATTAGATGGATTTTTGGAATATGAAATAATATGTTGCTTAAAAATTTCCTGATGGAAACGAAACTATTAAAAGCCCTATTGAAATTCTAAAAAATTTTGAAAAAGTAAGCGAATGCGTTTAACTTGAACCAGGCTAAATCTGATAGAAGTTTAACTATCCATAAAAAAGATATTATCCAATTGCCGTTTCAAACACTAATCCATATGTTCAATTTATGCCATATGCTGCTATTCATTATAGGATTTGTGGCTATGAACCTGTTTTTTTTCTTGAAGGAAAAAAATCTAAATGAAGCTAAGATCATATCAAAAAAGTCATTCGATAACTTGACTAGATTAAGATAAAGTTCAATGACTATGATATCATTTAGAATGAAAATGACAAAAAGAAATATAACAGAATGTGGAACCAAAATATAAGAGTCTTTATTCCTTTATTTTTTAAGCCAAATGATTTTTTACTTTAAGGAGACGTTGACGTTTTTCAATTTGATTGCTCTGAATTCTATAGACATAACATATCTCAGTACAAATTCTATCATTTTTGAGAAAACTGATACCATAACTTGAATCAGTTCTACACATTTCGGAACTATACAATTTAGTATAGACTGCTATTTTTCTTTATGACATACAAAGCGGAAGATTTTGTAAATTTAATTCTAAATGATTCAGATAAATGAAATTGAAGTGCTTAAGAAAAGAAGTAGTATGTTTTGAAAAGAACCATAGAATTATTCGAAGCTGATGAGCATAGAGGATTTGATGAAATCTATATCTCATATTTTCTTGATTAATGGCGTCAAATGTAAAATAATGCTACTTGACTTGATGGATTATACAAATCTTATGGTATGAAACCTTCTAACTAAAAACTTTTTTAAGGAATATCTAGAACTGAAAAATGACGTGTTTCTGAAACAGGAGGAATGACTTGAAAACACTGAAAGTTTCATTTCTGCAGTAGCTTTCTTTAAAATTTGACTCTTTCTCAAGTTAAAGAATTTTATTCCAAATGCAAGCTTTTTCACTTTAAAGGTTAATATGAAAATAAATGAATAGACTTTCCTTGAATTTTCACAATTCATTATGGATGTCATTTTAGAAAGTAATTACACTAAATGGCTAAACTTGCTGTTAAAAACGAAGAAACAGAGAATTAAGTATGGGAAGAAATAGAAAGATATTTTAGCAATTAAGGGACTAAATAAGCTATGCATACACATGTTTAAAAACATCCTTATATTATTTAATCACTTTATCTATGATAATTTATATCTGATATCACACTCAATATTTAGAAGTCCTAATTCATTAAAACCAGTTAATCAAAGTGCATATACACTATTATAAAAAGCTTCCTTGTTTTGGTAAAGAAAACTAAGATAGTTACTACTAAATAAGAAGACGAGTAACTTATTAAATTCCTATATAATATAGCTAAATTCAAATACAGATGAAGTAGCAAATAGTAAGGTTCTAGAGCTTTAGTAATCTAAGTATAATTAGAATTCTAGTTAGTGCTAGTACTATTAATAAACCTCTTCTTATCTATTTATACAAGTAAGTAAACTACTATTTATATTAATAAATTGCTTGGAGTAAATAAATACCTTTAGAAATCATTTAAAAGTATTTAATACAAAAAACCTGATAAAGGTACAAATAACTATGTAAGAGATGAGGGTAATGAGAAATAGTGTACTGATGGTATTAAATATAAGTAGCTTAATGACTATAAATTAAAAGTTAGATAATAGTAGAAAACAATATTGAAAAGTATCATTTTATATATCTTAAAGAAATGTCTAAATAAGTAATTAGTTTTCCTAAAATTAAGAAAACTAATATTAGTCTAAATGAACCTCAAACTTGCAGATCTTTTTCAGTGTAGAAAACAAGAAAATAGTAGAATCAATTTATTAACTAACAAGAAAGCTTTCACTATTAAAAAACAGTTGATGTTACAATTTATGGACCTAAAATACCAGAAAGAAAGAATTGCTCTATAATAAATGATTACATTAAGGGTTAGAAAGAGAAATAGAACTAAAAAAATGACAGATCGATAGATATTTCCTACTTGCTAGAAGCAAATGAAATATAGTAGTAAACGAGTAGGTAGGAAAATTAGTTGCAACTTAATAAATTTTCTAATGTTTATAAATCTGAAATTCATTAAGATGAAAATATTGATTTAGATGCTATTAAGAAGGCTGTTAAATAATCGCACTCTCTTCTTTTTAAGAGAAGGCATATGCAAGCATTATTAAAGCAAAATATTTCAAGTAATAACCAAAATCCCAATGACCTTGGACCTCCAACTGGAAGATAAGAAGTTGAACTTTTGAGTCATTGAATGAACGAAATGTTAGCCAAATACTTTGATAATAAGAAGGGAAAAGGAAGGTATTAAACGTTACAAACTATTCTAAATCTAGCTTTTTAAGAAATAACTAGACAAATCAAAGTTCAATGTGTAGAACGAGGAGAACTTTTGGAGAATATATGAAACTGCTTTATGCACTAGCTTGAATAATCTCATCAAATGCAGTAAAATTTTCAGCAAAAACTAAAGAATAAGGAAAGAGATCTTAATCAGCAGATTGCATAATTTCAGTAAGTTTTAAAACTTCGTCCTCTTATACATTTTCTAGAGCTAAAATATGGAAACAGTTTAGAATAAATATTGAATGAATATGCTAAATCATAGCAAATACTTGAAAGTAGTGAAACTTAATAGAATTATTTAGAGGGTCTACAAAAGCAACTAAGAAAAAGCTAAGAGGAATTAGAAACTTACAAAAGAAGGATGAAAGAAATGCAGATTATTCTTGAAAAACTAGTTGAGGTTAATAAGGAAACCATTTAGAGCAGAATTAACATTTATAAAAATATGCATCCTAATTAAAAATCAGTTAATGAGTGAAAAGAAACCTTGGAAAATATACTATAAAAAGCAGTATTTTTAGAAGAACCTTCGAAAGAAGAGTAAAATCAAAATCTATGATTTGATAATTAAATTATAGTCGATATGGATTAAGATTTACCTCTAATCAATTAACCAGAAACCTAAAATTTACTAAACCCAGAAGAGTAGGCAAATGAAAAGTAACAAGTAGTAGATTTACCTTCCTATTTCGAACAGTTCGTAACAAGCTTTTTGGATGAAGAAGATATAAAGCAAGTTTAGAAGTGAACTTTGAAGAAGTTAGAGTCTGTTTTATAAAACTTTATCATTTACTCCAAAGATTTAAGCTAAGTATATATTTCAGAGCTTCAAAACTACCTACTTCCTGAAGATTAGCAAATCTTATACAATTACAAAAACAGAGAAATTTCTGACGCTCAAATTTAATGTGATATGGACCAAAATAAATCTAAGAAAAAGACTAGGAAAAAGCAAAAAAAGCCAGAAACGATTTCTGAAAAGTAAGCTGGAGAATAGTAAGAAGGAAATAGCAAAAAAAACGAGAGTGAACTTTAAAAGATACTTATCAGATAGCAGTTAGAAATGCTTTTATATAATCTAAAACCATCAAGCTATTAGATCTAATTGCTTAGGGAGTACTTTATTGGTATAGATTACTATGAGATAATTCCATTAAGGAACATTTTTGATGAAGTTTTCATTTAACATACTTCATAATAAATTCAAACTGAAGAATCTATTTTTGAAATAAAGCAAACAAAGTTTGATAGATAAAGTTTAGATAGTTATGAAAAGTAAGAAGTAAAGCAGATTGAGGAAACTAAGCAAGAAAATAAGAACTAAATGATTATTAATATGGAAGAGCTTGAAATGCAAAGTATGAATGGAGATGAGCAATAACTAAAGTATCTAACTGGAAATCAGTTTAAAATCATGCAAGAAAATGAATAAAACAATGCTTTTCAGAACTTATACTTCAAACTAAATAGTCTAAAGATAGTTATGCTTTTATAAAAAATCTTAAATATCAATAGTTCAGGGGAAGTCGAGGTTAAAATCTAACCATAGCCAGAAATTTAAAATGAGGTATAATAGAGTGAAAATATAAGTAATGAAGAAAAGAAAATCCAGCCTTTAAACTAGTAAATCAAAATTTTAGAATTTTAATTAAAAAATAAAGATTTTGAGTTATAGTAATTTAATAAGCAATAAGAATAGAAAATTGATATATAGCAAAATTAACCAAAGTAACTATAAACTAGTAGTACTTAGAATATGAATATTGAATAGTCAAATCTAACTACCTTCAATTTAAATTAGAGCGAAGATTTATAATCAAATCTGAATATGCAAAACTAGTTTAATTAGAGTTTAAATTAATCTAGCTATACAGAAGGAAATTAAATACCCCGAAATATAAATTAATAATATCCAAATGAGGATTAGAGTAAAAATGGTTTAGTAGTAGATTAAAAAGGATTGAATCCAATAATTAATTAGAATTAAATAAACATTGAAAGGAAATAAAGAACATCTTAAGAAGCTTTCTAAACTACCTAAATTGTATAAGGAGAACAACTAAATGCTTAAAATTAAATACTCTCTTAATAGCAAAATTCAATAGTTATCTCAAACTAGGAACAAATTCCAAAAGAAGGAAATTAATAAAATTCTAAAATCTTAAAGCTAAAACAAAAGTTGTAATCTATCTAAGAGTTGGATTTTAAGCAAATAATAGCTTAAGAAGTTAGTAAAAAGTAATAGATTTTGAATGAAATTAGCTAGCAAAAGCAAAATCTCTAAGACCAGATTAAAAAACTGAAGGAATAAAGATTAAGTATGTAATCGTAAAAAATTTAAGTGGATTCATAATTTTCCTCTATAGATAATCAGTAAACTTAAGAGGAAGGCTATTCAAATTTGATTTAATAAACAACATAAGCCAAAGACTTCAAACTACAAAATTATCAGGCAATAAGACAAAGTGCCTTTGACTAGCAAATCTAAAAAGCTAAATAGTGAAATACAAATAGTTACTAAGGCACTGTGATTCAGGAATTTTAATTTGCTGTAAAGAATAGAAAAAAAGTATACCATCCAAGTAGAGATGTCCTTGCATACATTGATATATCAAATCCGAAGCAGAAAATGAGATAAAACGTACTGTTAAAATTAATATCAAGCATCTATGAAGCAAAAAATTTATTAGGAAAAGATTTAGTTTTGGTAAAGAAAAGAGACTTGCTTGAATATCTATACGATGAACTTCTAGTAAGTTCTTTATTTGCAGCATAAATATGGAATTAAATAAATAGCAGAAAAGAAGTTTGAAGATGTTATATTGAGTTCTCTTTCCTTTTAATCGTGCGATAAAATCAATAATTTTTGCAAATTTCTAAGATTAGAAGAGGATTTGAGCTATACTAATGAGGAGCTTATTTTCTACTTAAACTGCTGCGATTTTATCTAAAATAGCTCGATTGGAGTGAAACTACATAATGATGACCATTCACCTATACACTGGGTTGCTTATGAAAGAGCTCTAGCATGCGCGTAGTAATATTTTTCAGACAAACTAAGTCAAATAAGAATGGACGTTTTAAAAATGAATGTAAGATTTCTTTTATAGGGCCTTATACAGATAAATTAATTAGTAGATCGATAGTTTGTCAATCCTCATAGACTTGATAAGGAAAAGTTTCTGACAATAATGCTATAAGGATTAATATTCCTTAAACAGAAAATAATGGCTCAATTAATTCTTCATACTGAAAATCAGTACTAAAATGATAATATGTTTAGCTAGAAGGAAGTCTTATAATTTTTTAGTTAGCTAAGTGTTATTCCTAATGACGAAGAATTTAAGAACTTTTGGAATGAAAAGACTATAGAAGGAGAAGATAATTAAATAAGTTTGGAAGGCCTTTTATTAATTTGTCTCAAGTTTAATGTTTTCGATATCAAAAAAGTACTAGAAAAAGAAGACAATGCTGCAAAGTGAACTACCTTTTTTATTTATATATTTACTACTTTCTTAAATATAAGCATGCTATATTAAAATACAGCTAAACATATAAGTTAAACACTTAATAAATATATCTTCAAGAATAGCTTAATTAATAGCTTCTTTAATATAAAGGGTCTTTAGATTTAAAATAGCATTGATTCAAACTAATTTTAATTAAGTTTATAGTGCTTATGATAATATAGAAAAATGACTAAACACCTAAATTTAAGCAATTAGATATGAGAAATGGGAATATGTTATATTATATAACTTTCATATCTTTTTTGAGGGACTCTATCTTAAATTTTAATTGCCTTTTTTCTCAAATTT
Organism: Loxodes magnus; assembly: GCA_946699065.1. Classification (NCBI taxonomy): domain Eukaryota; phylum Ciliophora; class Karyorelictea; order Loxodida; family Loxodidae; genus Loxodes; species Loxodes magnus. The sequence goes on from CAMPDV010000042.1 coordinate 135,105, forward strand.
TAAAGATAAATCTACAGTCTAATACTACGAGTATGGTAGTTAATTAATCAAGCGTATTAATCTCTTTCAACCATAATTGAGTATTAGCTAAGTTTATATATTTAATTATGTCTTCTATTAATTAACTCTTAGAGTCAAGGTATATTAAACATAAATGCTTTTAAATACATCAGACAGTTACTTTTTCACATCCTTGCTTACTTTCTTAGAAATATGACTTTTATTAAATCAAATAACCCCTTTATTTGCTAGTATCTCTAAAGCAATCTATTAAATACTCTAAAAGATATAACTATCCTCTACTTCTTATTCTATTGTATTTACTTAAAGGAAGGCAATAAAGTATAAACAGCAAACAGAAGCTAAAAGTGATTAGTATAAGCAATATATTAAATAGCAAGCAGATATTAAGACTTATAGAACTGTAATTATATAAATAAAGCTTTAAGCAGTATATCCTGGTCTTAATTGATCATTCTTGCAAAGAACCTTATTAAAAGCTTTTAAAATTGTTAATTCAGATCTAGTTTATAAGGTAAGGGAAACGTTAGATAAAGGAACTTATTAAGTATAAAGGTAAGGGTGAATTAGCATAGTAAGAGATATCTAAACCAAAGAGATAGTAGCATTAACTAAGCTATTTAACTAGAAACGATATAGAGATAATGATTACTTAGCTTTATAAAGCACTTAGATATAACTCTTTTAATTACTAATTCCAAATATGTATCCCTAACTCTTAAATTATAGTTATCATACTAAAATGAATTAGAAATTGAATTCCCAAAATATGAATAACAATTAGCAATCAGCTAGTTCAGACAGAAATATAGTGTAGAACATAAAATTAATAATTGGTAAAATAAGCTAGCTTAGCTAGAAGGCTATAAGTTACAGTCATTATAAGCAGCTTTTATCTAAATATCATATGGAATAGATTGAAATTAAGCAAATTTAAATAGTCGGTAGCTTTTAGTGACAACTCACACTTAAAATTAGTAGTCATTTGAAGAGAGAAAGAACAGCTATTATAATCAACTACTTAGATGCTTATAAGCATGATACTTATATTAGAACTTAGCAAACTATTAGAAGAAATCAGTTTCTACAAAAGTATTTAACTCCTCATCGAGAGATATTTTCCTTTGGGAATGATTAAGTGTTCTCATGTGTGTATGAAATAGACATCTACTAATAATAGAAATTAGGTCTAGTAACGCTATAGAAATACACAGAATACCAAAGAGAAGATATATCTGAACAGAATATTCTTTTGATTATTTCAATTATTTTTGATGTTATTCTTGAACTTAACAAATACCGTTTAACTTTTATCTCCCTGAATGCAGAAAATATACTAATTAATCCCTAAAATTTGACTTAAATAAAGATTAGTTCTAGTGTTCATGATTTATCATTTAACAAAGAATTGCAATAGAATTATGTGTCTTAGGAAAACAAGGAGGAGAACTACTGCTATTATACTTATAGAACTCTAAATGCTATGATAAGCAAAGGGATTGAAATCAACTAAGAGAAGTAGATTTTATTCAGCTTAAACGCATTAATTAGGAAGCTTATTTAGAAGGAGCAGCTAACGTTTAGTTAGTATGATAAATAAAATCTATCTTATTAGAACTGTTCTAATTAAGGTAAATATAGCAAACCTTTCTTAGACTTTATTAATTAAACTAATAACTGAAGCGAGCAAAAATAGAGCAGCTTTGAAAAGTTCCAAAGCTAATTGGTATAATTACTTTAAGCTAACTAATACACTTTTCGTAATTAAGCCCAGGAATAGAATGCTAGCCAGTAAAATATGGAAATAGAATAGCTTTAACCTTTAATTACTGAGGAGAACAAGTTGATTTTGGACGGAATAGATAAATAAAGTGTATTATACTTTGATTCTCTAATAGAATCTATCTAGTTTTAATTAGGGTCTTAGTAACTATCATTGGAAAAGTTTTATAAGCAGATAAAGAAGATAGACACTTGCAAATAAAGAGCACTAATATTTAATGATTTCAGGAATTCTGGTCAAGTACAAACATAATACTGCACATTTTACAACTCTAGTGAAGTATAAAATAACTGCAAGCATAAATCATAAGAAGAGCATGACAGCTAAAGTGTATACTAGAAATATGAACTCGTTTTAGAAGGCAGCTAGAAGTTACGAATATTTTACATCGAGAAAAACTAAAAAAGAAATGAAAAGTATATAAAAGGAATGGTTTCTTACTATATCAGAAGCTAATATATCAACTAGTGGAATGAAAAATATAATAAGCAAGAAATGTTATTCCATTTTCTATAAAAGATAGCCTCAGAATTAAATCTTAACTACTACTCTCTTTGCATTATGCACATCTGATTAAAAAAATTTGGATGAGAGGATTTTAATAACGACTATGCTAATGTTCTATAAAATATAGGCTTCATGGTAAAATAAGCTTATTCATAAGACAATTTAGACCTGTTTTAACTGTATTTTGAACTAATAAACTAAGGAGGATGAACATATATCTACAATCATTATATTATCAGCCATTCTGATAATATGGATAAGTTTAAGTTTAATTTCTATGAAATCAACTAATCATGAAAAGAGATTAGGGAGTATTCTAAATATTACTTAGTAAGGTAAGATGTTGAAAGCATACTAGACTATTTACTTTTTGCTGAGAATAGAATCAAGCATTATAAAGAAGAGCAGCATAGACACTCAACTAAAGAGGTTTTAAAAATTAGAAAATCTAAAAATCAAGAAATATAGGAGCCTTTAACTGTATTTAGTAATAATCAAAATATCTAAGCTCTAGCTATAGGAATTAGCAGAAGGCTCAGAGTTGCTATAACATCTGATGGTAATATAGTAGAAGAAGTTTCGGTATAAAGCATAAATAGCGAAATTAATGAGAAAGATAAGTTTAAAGCTCAATGCTTAATAAATAAAAATATATCTTTACTTTTAGATGGGCCATTACCTGTATCTGAATAAAAAAGACTAGGCTTCTATTTTAATACAGTGTCTAATTAACCCACTTAAAAAAGTTAAAATACTTGCTAATCTAGTGAAAGAGGTTCAATAAAATAACCATAAGAAGAAACAGTCATAAAAGTTCCGATAGCCTGTATAAACCAATTCATTAAAGAACAGAATGCTTGCTTAAAGTCTAATAAGAAAAACAATATCGTAGCCTTACTTGATTACTTCTGAGTTATCAAGTTTTCTTAGGAAAAGCTAATTATTCTTAACTTCTATGGGAATATTTTAAGTTGCTATGAATCTGATTTCATGAATATCTAATACTCTGATGAAGAGCTTAGTGAAACTATTAAGCATTCATTTCCTTATGATTCATACTAATTATAAGGGAAGCAGAAAGAAGTTTATACTAAGAATATCAAAAGAAACTAAGAACTTAGCTAGTCGTTTACTTAGCAGTAACTAGTTGACATTTAAAAGCTTACTTTCCAAGATGTTGTAAATAGCGCATAATTCTACTAAAGCAAAGTTCATCCTTTCAAAAAAAATTCTGAAGTCTTTAACTTGGAAAGTTAGTAGATTCAAAACGAAGTATACCAAAATTTCGAGAATTTGAAGACAACTAGCATTGAAAGCTTAAAAAAGATGGAATAAATAAGTCTCAACGAACTAAAATTTTTTAATTAGAATAAAATAGAAAAGAAAGAAGATCTAATGACATGGCTAGAAGCATGATACTTATAAATATTTCTTTAAATAATAAATAATGAGTTTAAGTATCGATAAGAGCATATTAGCTTATAAATCATCAAATTAAATTAAAATAATATATAGACATAAAAATTAAATAACCTTAATTCAAAGAAGGTCACCATGCTATTTCTTTATTTCGGGGAAAGTCAGGCGTTTCTTTGATTTCTTTAGAACCTTTACTAACTTAAATTTATTAAGTAAGATCTAAGAACTTTTTTACTAGTCAGATTCTTTCAGTGAAACCGAAAAGAATTTGTTCAACAACTTCTATGAACTATTAATATTATAAGGGGAATTCTTAACCATAGCATTGTTCATCTAAAGTTGAAAAGGATTTGAATGTTGAGGCAAATTCAAATTTGTATAGTATAGTTAATTTATAGTATCTCTATTTTGTTTAGTTGCTTTTTCAGACTTTACTTTCTTTCTGTGAAAGTTTTAGCTTTTTATATAGTTTTACTTATAACTAGAAACTTTATGAGGGGTAGATTTATTTTCTTCTACTTAAATTCTTGGAGAACTCTATGCTGTCATAGGAAAATTCTAATTTTAGAATGGTTCGATAGTAAACTGGTTTTTACTTAACTGAGGATGCTACTTGAAACTACTTCCTGCTGGTTCAAATAGATCTCTATTTTGAAATTTATAGTTTTCTTTAATTTTTTCTCCTTCAAAAATTTAATTTTCAAACTCTTATTACTAAATCGTTTATCCTTAAAAGGCTTTAAGGTTCTTAGACATATAATTCTACTTCGTTTTAGCACTTTTCATTACATTTTTTTATTCAATAAAAGCTGTTTATCTTTATGAGCTTGATTTCGCCTTTTTAATTTCAAAAATTTATAGATTGTTTTTCATGGGAAATTAATCTACTAAGTTATAATTAGCAGAAGGGGAGCCTTATTTTTTGGGAGTTCCAATAACTTTATGCTTTTAGGGATTTTTATTGAAGCCTTTACTCTACAGTCTGTTTTAATGAACTTATTCAGAGTTTCTATTATATTAAGTAATTCTTTACTTTTAATCTTAATGTCTATTTATTGATTTCCTCATATGATCATATTCCTAAATTTACTTAAATTCTGGTCCTTATTCTCCTTACTTTTAATCAATCTGCAATGACTAATTATCACTGAATGGATTATTATTCTGGACACTAGATGGTAAATCTTCCTAATCTTTAATTTCTTTGTACTGCTCTGAAAAGTTTTTATCACTTTTATTAGCTACGTATTCTGATTAATACTCATCTAAATCTATCTGTTCATATTCTCCAGAGGATTCATTAGTACCTAGAAGATATTCTTATAAATTTTTATTTTTAAACTTATTTTCACTTTCTTCATCGTTGGTATTCTTAACCTTTTAAATCTCTGATTGATCAACTGTTAAAAGTTAGTTTTGAGTTTCTGTATTTTGACTGTAATGCTCAAAGCTATGCTCTGAATTTACCATATTTGCTTTGCTTTCTTATTTGTTTATACTATTGCTTATGGAGTGTTACTAATTGTCTTTAGATTCATTAATCTTACTTTATTTTCAATCCTTTTAATTTGCTAAGTTTGGCTATTCTTTCATTTTTTAGTCTTATTTTATTTAGTCTACTCCCTTTGAAGTATCTTAATTTTCAATTTTATGATCCATTTAACTAGAACTGCGACTTTATTTCTTTTAATTATCCTTCTAGTCTGTTAAAGTTTACTCATTTTCATGAATAGTCTATTTAACCTCTTAATTCTCTATTCTAATTGGATTATTTTGATTTGACTAACCTTAATTTTCATTTTCTTGAAGATCAGAAAAAGAGCTATATTAAACTTCTTATTAAGACGATTCTTGATTATCTGGAAATGTATTATCATTAAGCTTTTTATCCTCCTGTTCTTTCATTGACTTCTTTTGAATTTAATCTTAGTTAGATGAGTCCATCTAGTTAAGTTAATGATCAATTTAATCCGCATTAGAGAGATTTATTTGTCTATCTTCATTTTAAATATTGCTTTCTGATCTCTTTGCTTTATGTTCATTTTGGATAGAACTTTAGTCTTAAGATGCTTACTTTTAGTTCTTTTTTGTAGATAAAGTTGATTAGCTAGGCTAAAGCTCTTAATCATTAGTAATAGCTGTATTTGTTTCTAGCTTTTTTGGCTCTTGAGTAGAGAACTGTGTATCTTATTAATTTTTAATCTAAGAATTTTTAAACTCTGAGCTAGCATTTTAATCTAAGTCTTATTTTTTCTAGGAATTAAGGTTTTATTCGGTAAAGAGCTATTCAGAAGACAGTGATTTATCTTTATCTTATAATTAAGTTTTAAATTTATCGACTTCTTAATTACTCTCGTTCGGTAGATTTTTTATCGTAACCTCTTTTGATTTGATTTGATTTCCTTGTTCTTCTACTTTTTTATCTTGCAAAAACTATTAATTTTAAGCTTCATCTTTCTCTTGCTACTCAAGTAGCTCTTTTTTAGAAGCAGATTCTTGAGATACATTTTATGATTTTTGCTCATAAGAGTTAGTTTCATCTAACTATTGCTAAATTGCTTTTAATTCTCCTTCTGAAGTATAATTAGACTCTTCGTCGACTAGTAATTGCATTTATTCCTCTTCTTCTTGCTTATCTTCAAAATCACTAAATTTTTATTAGAACTCTTCTTAATCATTATTGGAGTTTTATGATTCTTTACTTGAAGCTTATTATGGTAATTGAGAATTTTCATATTGCTCATCTTCTTAAGTATTCTATATCTATGAGGTCATCTAATCATTTTCAGGCATATTTGGTGAGCTTCTTGATACTAAAGCGTTTAATTAATCTCTTTACTGCTACAATTAGTAATCATTTGTGTCTATTTCATTATTGAATCTAAGAATTACATCTTGAAACATGTCAACATCCACTTTATAAGGATTTAAAGGGTTAAATTAGACAAGCAGATCATTTTTAAACTCTTTATTGTGTGTCTAATTTGCTTTGAAATAATCATTTATGGTATTCTGATGATTTAGACTCTCAAGAGACTAAAGAAATTATTACTTTGAAGCAGATGCTTGAAGTTTTAAGTTTGTACGCCAAAAGATTTTAGGAGACTATTATGATATTATAATAAGTTTGGTTAGTTCATTTAGAAAGTTTTATATTATGTTTCCTGTTCCTTTATCACTACTTTATTCTTCATTTTTTTATTGTATTTGCTAAGAAATTTCCTTACTTATTGGTTTGCTTATATCTTCTTATTCTTATTATTCGGAAGGAGAAATTTGCTTTTATTCTTATTTAACTTTTGTAACTTAATCTTACTTGTTATCTTCCATTTAACTATCCTAATTTTGTTTCGCTTTCGAAGCCTTTTAGGTCGCTTAAATTTCTTCTTATTTTTTTTCAGTTTTGATATCTTTATTTTGACCAGGAGATTATTCTTTTTAAGGGCTATTAGCAGAACTTTATGATTACAATTCTTATGAATCTTTTTCATTTTAGGTTTATTAATTTTTTCTCTCATCAATCTTATCTGTTTCAGGAGATTGTAGCTTATCAACTTTTAATGAACTACCTTAATCGACCTGCTTTACTTAACTTTATTCAGTCTCCGAAGTACCTTTCTTTTTGATCACTTTCTCCTTTTAAATGACATCCTATTTCTCTTCTTTTTCTTAAATTTATATAATTTGTTCTTACTATTTAATTTGTGGTTTTTCTTCATACTTTTATTTTTCTTATTTTACTTTTATCTATTAATTAGTCTCTTGATCTTACTATTTATCTTGCTTCCTCTCTTCATTTTCTTATATTTTAATTTTTTCTTATTCTTATTTCTCATTATCCTGTTTTTCTTTTTCTTAGACTTATACTAATTATTTATCCTACTTTATTTCTTCTTTCTTAACTTCCTCTTGAATTTTGATATCTGATTGCAACTAAACTTGGCTTTAATCTTATTTTTCTTAATCTTTTATCGATTATTCTTCCTATTATGTTTGCGCTTTTTCTTAATTTTGTATAGTCTGCAAGTCTAATTCTTTTTAATTATGCTATTATTTCCTTTCTTCTTCTTGAATTTTTTTATCAGATTGTTCCTATCTTTCTTGTATAATATCCTTTTTTTCTTAACTTTAAGCTATTTATTTTTCCTGAATCAGATGATCTGATTATTCTTTCTTCAATTCTTAAAACTCCTAATCATTTTTTACTGAATCAACTTCTTCTTTTTAATCATCTTATTCAAGTTCTTAATTTATACTCCTAGGACTATTTTAGCTCTATCTCGTTTTTCTTTTCTAAAGCCGTTACTCCCGATCCACTTCCATATTTTCCTCAGCTTCAATTCCTTGAAATTACAAGAAACTTTAGTTTTTTAAGTTATCATTCTAGCTTTAAGCTTACTTTCCGATTTTTTTTCTGACAAATCTCTAGATTTTTTAAATTTTAGTAAGATACTCTTACTATTCAATCAGATCCATTTTTATATTCAATAACTAATTTTAATTCAATTATATAACTCTCATTTCCTTTAATTCTATACTTATACCTTTCTCTTATTACACTATACTTATTCCTTTGCTTGCTTGTTCTTTTAATAAAGGGAAACAAATTTATTTGTAGTTGGTTTGTAAGAACTTAAAGAGAGATAATGAGTAAAATGGAATTAGTTATATCTAAGTTAAAATAGAAGGAAAGTTGAAGAGATAATATAGAATTATGGCATATAGAGTATCATATGTAAGGTTAATAAAGATGCAAGGTTCTAAAGCATAAATAAACTGTAACGCTTGTAGTTAACTTTTATTACAAATGAACTCTAATAAGATAACTTAATTCTTTTATACCAATAGAAAATTATACACTTAGAGAGAAAATTTAAGTATAGAGCAATAAGTTAGAAACACTTTTATCATTGTTAAGCAAAGTATTAATATATTGATTACTTAATTAAATAACTACCTCAAATGGCTTTTAACTTACTTAGTCTTATACTTCTTTCTGTTACTTTTACTTTTGGTATATCAATTAAATTATTATATAAGGTATGTAAGTTAAAATGAGTTAAGGTAACTTAAAGAAGGTTTAAATCAAACTATATTATCAAAAATAATCTGTTCTAAACAAAACCTCTAAGTATCTGCATTTATCTAGCATCTTGTTCTTTAATATATTTACTTTACTTAAATCTTTATCTATTAGAACTTCAATGCTTTCATCTTAAGCTTCTTTATTACTATACTTAACTACCACTTTTAGCTTCTCATTTCATCAGAAAATAGAACACATTCCAGTGATTTGTTCATTAATAGAAAAGTCTTACTCTTAATCCTTAGAATCGCTTTATCTCCAGAAGTAAATATCCAGAATAGCACAATGGTATCCCTTTATTAGAACTGAATATCTAAAGTTATCCTTTACAAGATTTGTGTGTTCATCATAGAATTATTTATTTCCTTCCTTGCTATACTTTAAAGGGAATTTCAGATTGTAAATAAGATTAGGAGATATTTCATATTTAAATAGCATCCAAGGAATCTTTACTAAATTAGCTGACAAGCTTTTGACTTATTGCTATTGCTTCAACTTTTTCTTTAAGAATATCAGTTTTACCAGCTAGAATTATCTTTAATTCTTCTACCAACTCTTCATTTTTATTTACCCATTAAGAGAATAATTCAAATCCTTATCAAAACTGCCTTACTTTAAATCTTCTAGCTTATCTTATAAAAACCTTAAGCTATAAAAATTAATAATTAGCAGTGATTTTATTACCTTAAATATTTTATTTGATGGGCTATAAGAAGCATTATTTTCAGTAGAAAGAGCATTAAGAAAATAAAAGAGCTGAAGAGAGCTTTTTCATTATAATAGTTAACTCACTTAAATAATTGTAAATATAGAAAGCATTATACATTATATAGCTCTTAATTACAGTCTTATTATAAGCAACTTTACTCTTAATTACAGAGGTAATATTTACTTTTTATAGCCTTTTAGTATTTTGTCTTAGTACAATTGCTATCAAACCTAATTATTAATGTTTAGTTAGAAATGAAGATAAAAGTAAAAGAAGTGTATATTTATAGTACCTTAGTATATCTAATCTAACTGCTCTTATATAGTTAAGCAAATCTATTAGAAGATTTATATTTATTATGGTAATACTCTTTTCGTATTCCTTTTGCTTTTATTAAGTAATAGTTATTCTATTTTATGAATAAGAACTAAACCTTTAATTTTTAAAGTAGTCTGGAGACTTTCTATTAGTATTATGAGTATAGTGATTGAGAAATAGTATAATGATAGTTTGATTGAGTATAAGTTAATTATATATTTAAATCTGATTTATATCTACATCCTTTAAAATCATTTATTCTAACCTTCCTATAACTACTCACTTTCCTTAGAAGATTCAATTAATTCTTGCTTTGACTCTTCTTTAGGCTAATTTTATTATTCATTTTCTTAGGGATTTACTTAGCCTTCGTTTTCAGCTTTTATAATTTCATTCTCCTATTTTTGTTAGAAAAGTCCAGATAAAAGATTACATGCTTAGCATATTTCTCGACTACTTAAATATCCACATTTCTTACAGACCATTTTAACTCTACAAGCCATTTAATTTTAGCGTATACCTTGAGCAATTCCTTCAGCACTATGAATAATGTCAAGAATTACATCTGGCTTTATCCTTTCCAACTACTTGATTAGAAATCTAGCCTATCCTCTATAACTACCTGGAGCATATGTACATTCTGTCGCAAAATATGGTAGCTTTAGATGATGAGCATATAAAACTATTTCTTTTTCATAGCAATATTTCAGAGGCTTTAATCTAGGAAGTCCACCTTACTATGCCTCTAACCCTGTTAAAACTGATACAGAAGTTTCGAGTCTGAAGTAATCGCCTCTCAGGAAATTAAGGAAAACTGTTTCAGCCATATCGTCTGCATTGTGTCCTGTTGCGATAATATTACAATTTAGCATTTATGCTCCTTTTTCCAACCCTTATCTTCTCATAACTCCACAGTAAGTGCAGTTGTTTCCCAATCCTATTTTTTAAACAACCTAATCCATTGTAATGTTAAACAAATCCTAGAAGCTCAGGATTCTTAAAGGTAAATTAAGAAGTTATTAAGTAAGTTCCAATGTTTTCAAGCTATCATCTCTATAGCCGGTAATTCCTTCATCTATAGCAAGGAGGAAAAGTTGAATACCATAATTGTATTGATTATTGAGTTTATTAAGCACATAAGCTAAAACTGTAGAATCTTTACCTCCTGATACACCAACAGCAATTTTATCTCCTTATTTAACATAATTTCTAATAGTATAATGGATCTCTTATTCAAACGCGGCGTAAAAGCACTCTAAGCAAAATGGCTTTTAGTTTCTAGCTCTTAGAATTTTAGCAGGATTAATATTACATTAGATACACTTTTTCATTTTTTAAGATAATTAGATTTTTAATACCAATTACTACTATTTATAGCTACTTTTATACCTTACCAGAAACTAATACTTATAACTCTCTTATTTATTTAATAAGTATCATTTCTATTAACTCTTTAGTCTCTTCAAATTTATGTTTAAATGCAAATAAAGCTAATCTAATCTATTTGAATTGAAGATCTTCCTGATATGTAATTAGCTTATGCTCTCCATTCATTAAGCAAACTTCTAGTTATTTTCTCCTTCTTGCTAGATATAAAGGGATTCTCAAACAGTGCCTGATTTTTATGTTAATATAAGTAAGAAATGTAAATAACTAGCTAGTTTATCCTAAAAGCTTTATAGAATGATATGGACTATTTATTTTATAAGCAGCTTATTATTACTAGGCTAGTTTAAAATGCATATCTAATTTATAATGGAATAGTTAATACTCTTATGGTGTGCATTTTAATTAGTTGTCTATTATAAGAATCATTATATTTACAACTTAGAACTTATTTGTGTCTCGTTAGCTATTAATATATCACTTAATGAATATGCATAAAAAGCCTATAGAAGTTTTCTAGGATAGACTTTATACTAACAATTAATAAACTTAGCATTTAAATTTATATCAAGCATCATTTTCTTCCTAATGGTCCTGAGACAACTAAATAGTTTGACTTTCCATCTAGGTATTAATAGTGTTCCCCTCTTAAGTATTGTTAGTCTAAAAGGAAAATAAATGCTTGGATTGTTCTTTTTCTGATTTTTTGGCTACATTAAGTTAAATTAGACTACTAGAAGCAAGGAAAGAAGAGGATAAGTTTAATTTTTTAATCTTTCCTTCAAAATTATTACTTTCTATTAATCCATTTAATTGCTTCTTTCATTGTATTGCTATTCCTTACTTTTCTAATAGATATCTACTAATTATTTGCTTGCATCAACTTTAATAAAACTCAAACCTATTAAAAATGCGTAGCTTTATAATCTTAGAAATTCTTTTATCATAAAATTATGAGTTTAATCTTGATCTTTAGCTTGAAGTAATGGAGTTTCTTAATTATGATTAGCGTAGAATGTTAATTATTGATTTCTAAGTCTGAAATTTAGATTTCTTCCTTTAGTTTTATTCAAAATCCTTCTAAATGGACTTTAACAAATATTTCACGAATCTTTTCTTCTGATCTTAAAAATACTATCTGTTCTGATTAAGGATAAGATTTAGTTTAGAAGCTATACTCTATATTTCATTCTGCTTTATATTAGATTATATAGAGGGATTTAGTAATTATGAACTTACAAAGGATTCTCTTCTTTTCTTTTTAACGTTTTGGTCGGAATTAAGAAGATACTAAGAGATAGTTTCGTCTAAATTATTCTAAGTTAGTAGCTTTTCTTAGTCGTTTATTTAGTTTTTTAGATCTTCGCTAGCCAATAAAGATTGAACTATATCGTTTTTTTCTGTATAAGTTAAAAAAGTTTACTTATTTGCTAAAAGTATCATTTCCAGCCTTCATTAAAAGTAGCAGGATTAGATCTGTCATAGTCCTAAAATGATAAGCTTACATTAAGAAAGAAGATGCATTGATTAGAATAATGGAAGCTTTCGTCTTCAAAACTTTGGTCTTCGCTTTAATCCTTGGAATTCTTACTCTTACATAATCTTTTGAACCATTCAAAGATGTCGTTTATAGGAAGAATAGCAAAAAGACCGTTAGCAATAATACCATAGAACAAGTAGTTTCTAGCAGATTTTTCGTTCATTAGGCCATAAATAACAATTCCAGAAAAATTATACATAATGACTATCATATGAATGGCACTAAACATCTGATTGTATAGTTCTGCATTTAGTTTAGGTGATTGTGAGTACTTCCTAAGCAATAGATATTTTGATGTTCAATAATAAATTAGGATTCCAATAAATCCTGCAAAAAAAGCTAAAGGGTAAACAAAGGAAAAAATAAAAGCACAGAAAGCAATACTTAAGATATCACTATAGCTTGTAGATAAGTCTAATTCTATATTCTCTCATATCTCATTAGCTTGGACTTGAGTAAAGGTTTTTTTATTTATATTTTTCCTTACATATAATTTAAAAAACCACTTCAAAATTGATCTAGGAGAAATTATCTAAGCCACAGAACTTAAAAGAGCTTACGATCACATAACAGAAAAAACACTGTTAATCAGATTATCTTTCTAATATCATTTCAAAGGATCATAATATATTAAAAGGATCATGACTGAGCTAATAACTTATATCATTGCTATTTTAAACGCTAAACTAGCATTATAAGATGTAATAGTAGCATGCTTTTCTCATTTGCTTACTAAAGATAATATTATCTTAGTTATCTATGATATTATAAATATGACAAAACCTGTCAGAATACCTGCAAGAATCTAATTTTCTGAATTTATCTATCATTGGTAGATCGAATAAATAGAAATGAAGTTAGCTGCTAAGATAGCAATAGTGATGATTAAAGTATAAGCTTATCTTTTGTATTTGTTTCTAAATGATAGTCCTAGATTTTCCCAATAAATATCTGAAGGATCAGGCGCTCTTTTTGCTTCAATTCTATCAAACTAGTCATCTCCTGTTTGCTTTTACTTTTTCATCCTTTTAATAAATCTAAAAATTCTATTTTTCCTGTAGTATTAAACTACAATTTTTGCTTATCGTTGTGTTTTAAAAGTAACGAAAACCTGGCCGATTTACTAAAGGTTTTAATCGTTCATCTTCGAAACGTTAGACTACAATTATGCTTATTCGATTTATTCTTAATGCAAGATATCTAACTTCGCTTGATAATAGAAAGGATCTTTTACCTTCTTAAAGCATAAGATTTAAGTAGAAGGAGGATGTCCATTTTGATGAATATAATTGTTAATCCTATTCAGCTCTAATAGATACTCCTAGTACTATCTTATAAACTTGACTTTCTAGTGTATAAAGTAGATTTAGTTTACTTTTATTACTTCTAGCCTCTCTCCATCTATTCTTAATGACTCCAAATGTCTTTTAAATGTTTCTTTATCATAATTAGGATGTAAATTTCGGAATCAGACTGTGTAGTCATTTGGAGTAATTTGCTCAATATCATATTTCTATAGTTTGTTTTGAATATATAACTTAGCAGTAATGTAAGCAGAGATGGATATTAATATGATAATCAAATGGCAAAGACCAAATCATCAAGGAACGCTTTAGTTTTCTAAATTACCAACAGTGCTTCAAACTTAAAAAAAAGTATATAAATCTAATAACGTAAAGTCTGACTCTATACTTCGATCTCCTTTCATTCAGCATCAGAGACACATTCCAAATCCAAATGGGAAAAAAGCGAAGCCAAGAAGATAAATCAAATATTTCATGAACATAAAAAATAAAGGAAAGCCATCTCCTAAATCAGCTAGTTCTGATAAATTGCAGCAAAGAGAATAAAATTCTCCTTCTATTATATTTCCACAGCATTCGCATTCTTAATTCTCATTACTACTATTAATCTCATACTTTTTTATTTTTTTCGCTTTGCGATGTATTTCAGCTTTGCTTATTTGAGCTTCAGCTAAAATGTTAAATCCTTCTTTTTTATCTTTATATAAGTAGCCTACATTTTATTAGATTTGATTAGTGTGAAAGTCATATGGATTCTTTTTTATTTTCTTATTGCTTTTCCTTTAGATTTTCCTCATTGTTTTCTAACTAAATTTAGATAAATTTCATTGTCCTATTTCCTAGTTCTATTCCTCACTATTTTAAGACTTATCTATTTTTACATTTTCAGTTTAATCCTCAATAATAAAGGTACTTTAGTTATCTGCTTAGTTATCAAAGCGATTTTCATAAATAGGAGAAATGTCTTAAATATCAATTTATAAAGCTTGCTAAACAGCGTTATTGCTTTTTTCATTATTATCTACAAAATTAGGAGTTTCTGGACATTCTTCTAACGCTCTTTTTTGTTTAACTTGAGCTGTCATTATTGATTTAAACTACAAGATAGTAAAAAATAGTGCTTTTTCTACTTACTTACTACTTATATCCTAACTTATTAGTACTTTATCTCCACTTTATTTACTATTTTACTTAGATAAATATCACTCTTCTAAGCAGTTAGGCTTACTTCGAGCCTAAAGCAAATAGTTTCTTTGACAATATAATTAGTTTACTATATAAGCTAAAAATTAAGCTAATCTCTTTACTAAAGCATAGAGTGTTATTATTTAGGACTTAGTATTAGTATGTTTAAATATCATTAAATAGCTACCTTTAATGCTTCTTTTTACATATTAGTTATGCTAGTAAAATTAGAACCTTATTATAGTAATTAATCAAGGCTAGTTTAGTAACTCATATTTAAGGATATTAGGTATTAATATTCCTTAACTTTACTCCTTTAAGATTCTAGATTTACCACTTCAAAGATAGCTTTCTTATTATTCAGGTTCTTTCTAGCAGGTAGCTGCTTAACATACTTCCTAGCTTGTATTTAAGTAAATTAAGCTAAGCTAGTTAATTAATAGTACTTAGTGAGAGAGTATCTAGTAGTTTCCTTGAAATGAAGAAGTAAATAAGATTATATAAGTCAATCTAAGCATTTTGGTATATTTGGTAGTTACTAAGGAAAACTAATTGCAGGAGCAATATAGTTTCTTTAGTCTGGCTGATAAGAATCTATTTTATCATATCTTCTCTTCCTGCTAAAGTTTGAAAATAGTTAGTTTTAAAGGGTAATTTAAATTAATTGACTAGAAGGAATAAACTCAAATAATTAAATAAAGATGCTAAGGAGATATTTCACTAAAAAGCAAGGTGCTGCTTTTAAAATTCCAGATCTTAAAACAGGACATGGTATTTAGAGATTTTATAAATTGGCAAGAGTAGAAAAGCATGTTTAGGGAAGTTCAGGAAGCCAATAGGATCATTATAAGATTTTATTAGATCATAGGCCTATTCATATATCTGGACAAATCTTACTTCTACCTAGCAGGCCTTTAGCCTTGCTTCTAGCTACTGAGTGGTAATAATAAGAGAAGTTTATTAACTCTCATACGATGCCAATTGTAAGTTCTTCATATAGATGAAGCTAATTTCTAGATACGTTGCAACAGAAGATAGAGATATTTTTACAGACAGAATCATATCCTTTTTAGAATCTGATAGCATATGGTAATATTTAATACAGTTATCGAGATAACTAATATAATAGAATTAAGAACAAGCAGGCAGAGTATTGGGATCCAATATTAAATCATTTGTAGCAAAAATATGGATTGCAAATGACTGTTGAATTCGGAATGGGAGTACTGAATTTAAATATTGAAATAATCGAAAAATTTAGAAGATATCTAGAATCTTTACCCATGCTTGATATTGTTTGTCTAGAATGCATTGCTAGTAGAGCTAAATCAACAGGCATCGCATTAAGCCTCTTAGATGGTTTCCTTACTCTAGAAGAAGCTATAAAAGCGGCTAGACTTGAAGAAGAGTTATAATAAGAATTATATGGTAAAGTAGAAGGAGCACATGATGTAGATGAGGAGGAATTAAAAATTTATTTAGCAGCTTGCAAAATAATATACTCTCTTAACAAGTTGGAAACACCAGAAAACAACTCCCAAACTTGAACATTGCAAAAAGGACTATGAGTTTATTTAAAACTATTATAACTCTTTAACCTAAAAATATCAAATTCTTCTCTACTAAATTCTTCTGCGACTTACTTAGACTAAAATATTAAATATATAATAGTATTCATTTTTATTTGTAGCAAAGCATTTAAATCATGAAAGGAAAAACAATTAAACTTGCTATCCTTCAAAAAATTTTATAAATTTAATAAGAAGCTAATTAATTGCATGTGTTATCTTGCCTTCATTATATTAGTGGCACTACATTCTGCTAATACACTCGATTTGACTAAAATGCTTATAGAACTTTAATTACTATTTTGTCACATTCATTCTTTACAGGAGGAATATTTAATTTTTAAATGAGGATCTTTTTATAAGAAATTTATTTAATAAGCATATTTAATAATTTCTAGAAGCGATAAATTTATTCATTACGAAAATTCAAAAATTTCTTTAAAAGTGTCTAACTTTAATTTTTGATTATACTGTTAAATTTCAAAGAGAAATGCAGGTTTATATCTTCAAAATTTGTCTTCTAATTAAAAAATTTAGTTTAGTGCTTCTTAAAACTCTCTTATTTATATATTTTACAAATGAACAGTTCACTAAATCTTGATTATATACGAGGCTATAGCAAATTTAAAAGCAAGAATCTTTCTTGCCTTAAAAATCTATTAAATCACACATTTATATCTATAGCCATTTTAATACTTTATTTACCTATATTTTAGAAGACTATTATCACTCAATTTCTTTATTAGTACTTATATAATCATATGATGCTAATTTAATTATAGATGTAAAATATTAAAAATAGCTTTCTCCCCAAATTCGCCATTTCTCTAGCAAGTAATTAGTAACCAATATGAAAAGCTATTATAAAAGGAAAAGAGTAGGAATTTCATAGTTAGTATACTGTTTTTTATTTTTTTTATTGTCACTTATAATTTTTGTTTAGCTATATTTATTTACTTTACTTTACTTTCCAATCAAACAGAGCTAAATTTCCTTTTTCTTTCTCTTTGTAGTTATATTTTTGTTCTTCTTTCTATCTATTTTTCTGTTCTCTCTTATTTTAAGTTAAATATTTTTGAAAATAAAATCCATTTTCTTATGAAATCCAGAATTGATAATACCACCAACAACTCACTCCATATTTAAAAATAGTTTATATTTCAAGTGTTAAAGCTAATTGCCAAAGCAATAACTTTATAGTATTTTCTTTAGAAATTATAATTAAAATAAATGGCTTCTATGAAACTATATGTCAATTCTATCTAATTTATTGAACTTACTCTAATCTTCTTCATCAAACTATGAGATTGAGTTAGATATTTATAATTTATCTATTTTCTTTTTTACCTTAAATTAGAGATTATACTTGTAAATATGGGTAAATTTCGTTTTATTAGTATTAATTATTATATAAGTTTCATTTTTAAATCCTTTCTTGCCTTCTATCTTGTATACCAATTCTGATTCCAAGCTATTCTCCTTATACAAAGCTCCAAATAAAATTAATTACTTTCAAAAATTGTCCAATAATTAGCATTGATCTGCTAATACTGAACCTTCTATTTACAGCTATACTTTTAAAGCAAT
Organism: Loxodes magnus; assembly: GCA_946699065.1. Classification (NCBI taxonomy): domain Eukaryota; phylum Ciliophora; class Karyorelictea; order Loxodida; family Loxodidae; genus Loxodes; species Loxodes magnus. The sequence goes on from CAMPDV010000042.1 coordinate 153,518, forward strand.
TTTTAGAACCTCTCAAAGATATAAAGCAAAGCTTATTTTACTTATTTTTATTTCTATAATAAGGTTTATCTATCTAGTAGGAAATTATATTTCTAGTTTAAAAATACTTTAAGTTAAACTTACTTCTAGCTACTTACATCATGCTGTGACTAGCGTATTTCATCTATATTTAATACAAATCTTTTTATTTTCTTTGTCTATTAAAAAATTTACGAACAATACGTTTGCCAGATTTATCTGTCTCTTCTTCCTATAAAGAGAAGTAATTTAGACCTTAACTATCTTGCATCAATAGGTAAATGATTAAATAAAATTTAATTTTAATTACCTCAAAGTAGATTTATTCTACTATTGCACTAAGAAATACTTTTAAAGTTCATTTCAGATAGAAAGGCATACCTAAATAAGAAGGGGTTAAAGTTAGATTCAGACAAGTTAATATTAGATAATATTAGTTAGCAAGTTTCACTATAAAGTGAGTAGAATTGCTATTTAGATCTCATACTCAATTTGATTCTTTAATTGCATTAATGCAAATTTACTTAAAGGTTGGATAATTTAAATATGTAAGAAGTAAATGCAATTTACTCCTTTAGACTATTCTTATATAGATCTAATAGAAAAGGCTTTAATTATAAGCATTTTTAAATTAAGCACTATAACTATTAAGGGATACTAGCTTTTAAAGTTTATCAAATAAATACTAGATATGAAAATGCTGCTCTTTTATTGTAGGGGTATGGAAAAGTAATTGATTTGTATTTATTTAACTGACTCAACTTTGGTAATTTCTATAATTATCTGACTATGATAAGTCATATGTAAAATGATAAAATATCTTAGGTAAGTACACTTACAGTTCAATTATAAATCTAGACATTTTTTAGAGAAAGTCTAAATAATCCTAATTTAGCTTAATACAAGCAAAGCTAATTCTGTCTTAAAATTAGCTTAAGGTTTAAATAGTTTATTCTTAATAATGCACATTAATTTGATTTAGATGAACTTGAAAAATTCCTAATTCAGTTATGTTCATAAGATTTCGCTATTAATATACAGCAATTATTCTATAAAAGCATGATATACTTTAGTATATTAAGTTATTTAATAATCTGATTACTAAGGGCTGATATATATTTTTATCTACGCTAAGAAATTATTACATTGCCTTATAGATCAAAACAGTTTAAATTGGTAGTTTGTAATAAGTAAGGTATCTATCCTTAATCTACTTCTATAACTATTATAAGATGATAATCATACTTTTACTATATTGAGCGTAATTTAAAAGTAAAGCTTGAATTCAATTAGATTTAAGAATTTTCTAGCTGCATCATATAGAAACTAGAATAGTCAGTTGTAAAGGTAGTTTGATATAGTAATGCAGATAGGAAGGCAAAGTAAAAAGAAGGCAAAAGGTAGAAGACTTGAATAGTAAGAAGTTGTAGTAAGGTTCATAAGGAGATTTCTTAAACTATATTAATTAACCAAGTTAAAAGTATAATTTACTTACAGAGCAAATCATAATCTATTATAAACCCCCTTATGCTTAAATCTATACTCTTATTTGGTCATTTTTATTATATACCAAAATAGTGAAGAATTATTTATCTAGAATGCTTGAAAATTAAAATTCCTATTAGTTTTAAATCTAAGAACCTACACTAAATTAGCAATTAATAAATATATAAAAGGCAGATTAAAGTATTGTAATACCTTACTTAGATACAATTAAAAGCAGTGTAAACTTCAAGTAAAAAGAGAGTGTTTTAAGTATATAGATAAGAACTATTTATATAATAAGTAATTAATAATAAATACCAAAAAGATAATCTAAACGCTTTTGAATCCACCTTAGCTAAATGCTTTTTATTACATACCATTCTTAACAAACCATGTATTTATTTAGTTCTTGCCAAAAGGTTTACTCATCTGGCTATTAATTTAAAGGTGCTAGAGCTTATAAATGGTTTGTTATGTTAGAATAATAATTTTGGAAGAGGTAGAAATAAAGGGTATAAAAAGGAATTAAAATAGAGTAAGTTATAATGTAATGAATAAAAGTAGGATTTTATTTTAAATTAGACATTTTATTAATGGAAAGAACTGTGGGACGATTCAGGATAAGTGCTTTAACTAAATCCAAGACTGTCGAAAAAATTTTCCTTCCTCCGACGTAGGCTTTTCATCAAAAAGAATAGCATGCTTATTCAAACACTCCTTCTTAGAATGAGCTTATACTGAATGAAAAGCTAAAAATAAAGAAGTAAGAAAAATAAGAAAAGCAAGAGAAACAAGAGAAATAAGAGAAATAAAAGAGACTAAAATAGGAAATGAGAGGAAGGTTTTACAGCTAGCAGATAATAAGCTAAATTATAATCCAACTATAAAATAAGGTAAGCAATCATACAGTTTAGCGAATAGCTATTATATCACTAACATATAATGCAAGATATTTTGATAAATCTTCATGGACATAATTAAGTTTATAACTCGAGTCGTTAAAGAAGAGATTAAGAAAAATATTTTCAAGATCCTCAAAGTGCTCTACTGTAGAAACCTCCACAACTAGTTTTGAACAGAAAAAGTTCTAATCTTTAAAAGCTTTTATTTCTTAATTAAGCATTTGATTAAATCAAAATTTTAAGTTAATGATTAAGTAAATCTAATGCAATATAAAAGGCCTGCTTCTCTCTATAAAGATATTGGAATACAAGGAATATAATTTTAGTTGTTTGCTGCTATTATTAATTTATAAGATGCATCCTCCTATTGGCTTTTTTGAGAGCAAAGATATACATAAAAATGAAAAAATAAATTATCAGCTTATAGGTAAAATAAATCTAGGCTACTTAAGTGAAAATAAAAATAAATAAAGCTACAGCATTTAAAAATAAAGATAGTGATCATGGAGTTCTTTAACAATGCTTAGCATAAACCAAATACTAGTATCTAGTTCAATTAATTATATCTGAAATACCTAGACATTATCATTTCCTTTTTATTATTATAGTATAGTTAATAATTAAATGGAGAGATAATTATCTAAAAGTATATGTAAAATTAAGCAAATGTAATTATTATTTCATTATGAAAAGATGATATCTAGAACTTAGAACTTACCCTCCTTTAAGTGGGTATTTTTCTACATTATTATTCAGCACTCTTTTTTAGACTAAGTTTTAGAAAGGAATTCTTGAAGTTAGTTAGATAACTTGAACTTATATTCTTATCTTTCTCTAGATAAAAAGCTTCTGAATGAAGATTACGAATATAGGCCAAATTTGCATTTCAATCTCATTCTTAAAGTTTTTTAGAGTGAGCAACTAATAGATATATATCAAAAGCTACTAGAAGTTTATTATAATAACAACAAGGTGCTTCTAAATACAACTCTAGTTATTACTAACTGACAAATTGGTTAATTTATTTATGAAATACTTAATATACACATAGTACTGATATTATATTTAAGCTTATTAAATTAACTCAGCTTTGCTTTTAAATTACATATAAAAGCTATACTGTTTACCCTTAATCGCTTTTCTACTTTTCATTTTTAAATTTAAATGCTTTATATATTACATTCCATTATAGATTTCCTCCATGTAGAAGTATCTATTTTAATATCTGGACTTTAGAAAAAAACTAAGGGAAGCAAGCTAATAGAAATTAGGTTTTCAATAGCTTACTTAGATGTTACTTGATTAACTTTGTAGTTAGTACATCTACATAACTAAAATAGCTTAATCATATACTTAAGAAAGTATATAAAGTACTTATCTCTATATACTAACATTTACTACACTATTGTTTTAATTAGCTGTAATATAATACTAAAAGAGATAGATTTTGAATAAAGCGATTCTTGGTTTTTATAGCTTATCTGAAAGTATTATCATTAGTTGTTTTACTTATTTGCTTAGCTAAAATCTTTAACCTTTATAAAAGATAATCATGCTCAGTAAGCTAGACTATTATTAAGCTTGTTAGTAGTAAGTTTTATTATATCCTAGCTTTCTTTTAGTTAATAAGATCATCGTATAAAGTTTAGATTCTTGGTAAGTCTAATTCTGTAGAAGTTGAACTAGTACTATAAGCATTCTACAAGTCTTAAGATTTAGTAGATGAAATATGGCTAAAATCTTAAATGAAGCATAAATTTAGAATATCGCTAAAAGCAAAATAATCCTAAGTCACTATCTTAATAACTTAATTACACTAAATGAATGTCTAATTTATAACTTACTAGAGATAGTTATTACTATATATTAGCTTAATATACACTAATATATCATTCCCATACTTACTATAGAACTACCTTATAGAAATAGAAGAACCATATTATAAGAAGCAAGATATTTGATTACCTAGCAATTAATATGTTAATAAAGTTGAGACAGCTACAATATACAGAAGATAGCTTAGATATATGATATGCAAAACAATAAAGTTACAGAGATAGCAAGTAATAGTTATTTTCTATTAGCTGCATAAGGCTATTTTAATTAGTTAAATAAGTAAAGAATTTAATTAAAGTTTTGAAGTTTCTCATTTAAGTTGACGAGAAGATGCATTTGGACTCTAAGACTAAATTTCTGTTTTTAGTAAAGACTCATTTATCACTTGGAATTAATTACTATCTGATGCAATCTAATCTTTTGTATGCTTCTTTTCGGGTGGAAATAGTATTACTTTTTCAATTGTGAGTAAAGGTGTTTCACATAAAAGACTGAAGGGTATTGCGATTATATAAGTCCAAAACACTGATGGAAGCCAGACAAAAACACAATTAGTGTTAGAAGCCCAAAGTGCCGTTCTTTGAGTTTCATAGAACCATCCTAAAACTAAGTAATGAATAAGATAAGCTGAAAAGGTAATTCTTGCCATTGGCGACCAGAACTCTCCTCCTAAAAACGCCCTAAAAGTTCTTCCTCTTCCAACTAAAAGTGGAAGAATAAAAATAATTATGCCAAGAACAAAAAGTGGCCTTGAAACCATATTCCAAAAAGCTCTTGCTCCTAAGCTCCAGCATCCTGAGCATTTAAAAGCGTCATGTTGAACAAAAACAGCTAAAAATACTAAGGAAAAACCCACAAAATAGCTGATGTATTCAATAGAATCACTTTCTTATACCTTTTTAAATATCTTAGACCCTATCCTTTCTTCTTCAAATTTGCTTTTATTTTTATACTCATAATAGAGGAACCCTAACCATATACCCATTATGTATGTTCCAATTCTTGCCCAAGGTTTTCCATATATTAATTTCCCATAATCGCCACCGAAAGCTAAATTCATATTAAGGTCATTTGTTATTGTTATGATTAGGCAAAATAAAAGACTTTCTATAAAAAATAAAGAAGAAACAACCCAACCTAGCAAGTTATTTTTACAGTAGATGAATACGATTATTGGAGTTAACAAAAAGAATTACATATCATTTGCAATATACCAAAGCCATCCTCCTAAGCAGGAGTCATTGTTATCTTCAGGTACTATATTCTCAATAAAAAGAACATCAGTTCACCAATACTTTTTGCAATTTTCTAATTGAATATGTCTAAATTAATACCATAGAGGCCCATCTCCAAAATAAATATAGACCCAATTAGCAATCGCTAGTAAAAACAAGATAGCAGGAAGTAGTCTGTAAATTCTGTGAAAGTATATTTATCCGAAGTTTACTTTTCCTTATTTAGGATACATTTTACCTAGTAAAAGATAAGTCGCAAGGAAAGCAGAAAGGAAGAAAAAGGTATCAACAGAATAAAATCCTCCAGGTATAACAGACCATAAGAAGTGACTCTCAATTTTTTCTCTGTCGTAAGCGTTTACTACAGGAAGATTAAATAGATGTGAATAAGTATGGCCCAAAATAACCCATCCCATTGACATTACTCTTATGCCATTTAGAATTTTTAAGTTAGGTTCGCCTTCTCCTTTGCTCATTATTAATTTTTTGAAGTTTCTGATTATAGAAAAGCTGAGTAAAATTACTGCCCACTTTTCTTTTTTATCTAGTAGTTCTTAATCTTTAATCTTATCAATTTATTATTCATTCATACTACTTTTGATCTTACTTTCTTCGAAATTTGCTTTATTTCCAAATGAGGTGAATTAAGTAACAATGCCTAAAACGGTTAGCACTGCTAAGAATCCAAATAAAATCATCATAAAAATGAAGCCTCCATCATAATTCCATTTATCTATTTCTTCTTTTGATTTTGTATAGTAATAAGTCAAGTTGTGATAACCTTAGTTACCTAGCAAATTTATCCATTAAATTGATAAGAGATTTAAATCTTCCTCCTTGCAAAAATTAGGAAAACAGTATCCCATATGAATTATAGGCATAACTACTTTGGGCTAGCATATATTGAGCAAAGTGTAAGTATAATTGTCTAATTTATTGCATTCATCATAATTTCCTAGATCTTGCAACTTGAAGCCAGAGTTCATATATATGGGAGCTAATTCTTATTATGCCCAAGATTCGTTAAGATGGCTTACAGCATTTAAAATGTAAGTTGTGCATTCCTATGCCTTTATTAGAATTAACTAAATATTAAAAAGTAAAGACAAAAGAATCAGCTTCATTTATTTATTAACCTCTAGTTTATTAATTTAAATATGAAAGAATATATCAACTGTCTATCCTATAACTATCCCCCTATCATCATATAAGCTACTTTACTTTAACTTATTTAGAATTTATCTATTGAAACCTTTATTAAAGGCCTGGAGCAATGGTACTCTATTTGACCATTTAGTCTACTTTTATTAACTTATTAGCTGAAAGATTGATTTATTAAATGATGCAAAGCCTAATTAAACTATTATTAACTATTATAGCCATTCACATAACTGCAGATTTAAACCAAAAGTAATTAAAATTGTTAAAGCTAAATAACTATAATACTTTAAACTGCTTTGTTCAATTTTAAATCACAAGTCTGGGTAGTTAAATAAAGCTTAAGTTTTATTGACTTATCTTATACTAGTAGAAATTTAAATTAAAGTATGGTAATTGTTTAATTATACAGTTATAATGAGATAATATCCTAAAATCAAGTAATAAATTAGTTAAATAGGTTATATAAATATTATCGTCGCTTTCATTGTAAATATTTTTATTGGTATTTTAATTAAAGTTATATACTTTCAAAATTTAGCTTATTTAGCTTATTTATATACTTTTATCTTTGTTTGCTAGTTTAGAATCATTATATCTTATAATATCTTTTTGGGGATTGCTTTACTTACTTTTTTAGTTATATTTAATAAAGCTATATTAGAGTTATAAGCTTTAGCTATTATATAACCTTATTAGCTTTTCAAATTATTGCTTATTTGTAAGAAGCATACTTTTATTGTACATCTTAAGAGAATTTTAGTTAGTTGCATATTTTAATAATAGGTTTAGTAGCCTTAGAATTGCAACTACTAGAATAGTTAAGTTTATAATAATGAAGGCTGTAATAAAATTGCCATCTAATTATTTATTTCGGAGTTAATTTGTATTTAAGTCTCACTTATACTAGTTCGATAGGTATTAGATAAAGCTAAATTTGGAAATTTACTTCCATTACCTGCTTATTTATTTCTGCACTATTGATTAGATATCTTTGATTCAGTCTACTCTAAATTAATTAAAGTTAGATTTCATCTATTATTTTCGTACTTTATATCAAATGATTTATTTTCTCAATCTAAAGTAATAAACCAATTTTGTTTTTCTTTTATAGCTTAAGAAAAGTAAATTTGATAATCTTTTTTAATATGATTTGAGATTATATTGCTTAAGGCTTTTATGAGATATATTCAATAGTCTTTGAAACTTATAACTGGATATTTATAGTTTAATAAGAGATTTAAGTATGTCTTTAGAATCTAAATTTAATTACTGCTAGCAAACTAGATTAAATAGATCAGAGTTGAATCGTACTCTTCAAATAAGCTATTAGTCTATTTAATATATTCGCTTCTAAAATTATGATCTCATGTTCTTAGATATTTACTAGTATTTAAAGCTAAAAATAACCTTTACTCTAGTTTATTAAATAGATATTAGATAATAATTTATAAACTAGCAAAGCTTTTATAATAATAAATATTACTAGTAGCTATATTTAAGACTTACTTCAAACTTAGGATTTATCACCATTTCTATTTATTTTTTCTTAATTATCTTTATTGATTAAGAAATCAGACATCTCACTCACTTATTCAAAACACTCGCTTTCTATATAAATTATCTTAAACCAGCGAATTAGAAATTTGATCTATTAGAGATATGCTTCTTTCTCCTTTTATATCCAATAACTAAAAAAAATTTCATTTCTAGCTGTTTAGTTTCTTATGAACTATACAATATTGAATATACCCAAATTACACCCAAATTTATAAACCTTTATTAATACTATTTTATATTAACCTTCATCATTTAAAGCTCTTAGGCAATAATAGAAGTAATATGGGATATCTTATGAAATAGATTATTATAGATTAATTTAATATTTTTTAACTCCTTCTAAGGTAAATATTTAATGTATAAAAGGATATTAAGTTAGATAGAATACCTCATATTAGGTTTAGTTTATGATCTTAATATAGGAAAGATTTATAAGTTACAATATCTTAATATCTATATATATACAGAACTTATTTAAATAAAAGCTAACTAGATCCTTTTTTATGGTGTGAGGAGCTAAGCTAAATTCATTATTTCTGAGTTACTTTAGACTGAAGAGTTTATTAGTATGCGTTGCTAATTTTAAAACCATTTGTGATCTTAAGTCAGATCGAGATTGAAAGTTTAGAGTATTTCGTTACCAAATTTGTTAAGGTTTTTTTGACTTAATTTTAGTAATCTATAGGAGTCTTAGAATGATGTACTTAGTAGAAGTAAGTGAAGATTAATAAGTTTGGAGGGTTAAAGGGAGTTAAATTTCAAAGCTTTAATGATCTAAAGCTTTTGGTATATCTTGTTGAATGTCAGAAAATAATAATTGTCTAATAATTAAAATGGGATCAATTTTTGCAAAGCTTAGAGAAGCACTTTGGGGAAGATAAATGGAGCTAGTTATTGTTGGCTTAGAAAATTCTGGGAAAACTACTCTATTAAACTAACTTGCAACAGGAGAAGCATAACAAACAGTTCCTACAGTTGGGCTTAACGTGAGATCAGTCAAAAAAGGTGGTTTAAATATGAAAATATGAGATCTCGGAGGTTAAGTACAATATCGAGCAGAATGGGGAAGATATACAAAAGGAACAAATGCTATTATTTTCGTTATTGACGCACATGCAGCTGAATTGATTTCACTAGCAAGACGTGAACTGCATTTACTTTTAGAAGACCGTGATATTAATGGCATTCCATTACTAATTTTATCAAACAAAATAGATCTTATGCCTCATCTAAAGGAGCCAGAAATAATATCAGGTATTTCTTAATATAGGCTTAAACTTGGATTATATAATTGAAAATCCTTGGGTAGTGTTATCTGTAAGTGCACTACGAGGAGATAACATAGAAAAAGTAATAGAATGGCTATTATCAAAGTCAAAAGGGAAATGAAAGTAACTAATTATTATTTTGTTAAAGACACTTTTAATTTTATTACCATAACTTATAATTACTAGGGCATTTTTAACCTATCTGCTATATCATCTTCATTTTATCCCTTATTTAAATAATTTGGATAAGATTATAGTGAATAGAAACTATTTGAACTATTTGAACTATTTGAACTATTTAAATCTAGAAGGAATATCCTTCATCTAACGAACTTAATTTCTCTCTTTTTATTATAGATAAAGCCATTCTTTAAATCTCTATTTCAATTTTCATTTTTCATTTTTTCCAATTATAGATCTGTTTTGTATCTTAATTGTATCTAGTGGCTACCAAATATCAAGAAGAGTAAAATGAAAGGAAAATATATTTTACTATTCTAATACTAGCCCAACCAACCTAAATTCATTCTTCTCTTTTCAATTTTCAAATATTACTTAGGACATTCAAGAGATGCTTTTCTATCTTAATGATATCAATTAAAATTCCTTAAATAAAAGAGCAAATTATTAGATAAGCTTTAGCATAGTAAACTTTTTTTTGATTTGAATATAAATAATCACCATTCAAAACTTCCTTATTATGAATATCTAAATAACAAATTTATTTGTACAGTGGAGATATAAAATTTGATTTTTGATAGACTTTAGCATATCCATTATAACGCTTAGTTATATTTCATAGCATTTCAATTTTAAAACTCTAAATCATTATTTATTCTCAGAGTTAATTGATCAATTATATAAGAAATGAGTTATTAAACTATTATTCTTTCATTCCTTGGTTTTATTTCGTTTAGTAATGAAATCTATTTTTTAACAAATTTTGAGTCATAAACTTAAGATTTAATTTTCCTTTTATTTCTTTACCTGTTATTTAAATAACTGATATGCTTCTAAGTATGTTAACTAAAAGTCTATAATTATAATAATCTCATTTCAGATGATAGCAGTCAAGCTAATAGGGGCATTCCTCTTAAGCTTGGCTATATAAGATAATTTTCAAATTTACCTTTACCTTCTAGCACTATAATAAAAAGAAAGACATCTTGATTATCTCTTCGCTTAAACTAGAAAACATGTCTTCCATTCTATTAGTTTAAACGGTTAATCTCACTAAAAGCAAAATAGTAACTTAGTAGGTTACTTTAACTAAAAAGAGCAGAGCTAAAATAAAGCATAGTACTGCTAATTTATAACGCTATAATATAAAATAGTTAAGTAAGCTGTTTAATAGAAATTCGTTCATAGAGATGTTCAAATTACTTGAGTCTTGTGAGCAAGAATTTTTCTAGCAGATATAATGTTATATATTTTAAGAAGCTTTAAGGTTTAAGACTTATTTAGTTAAAACTATTTGATACTGATAAATTCTAAATAAATATGTCTTCCTGTATAAATACTAGTATACCAATATGAAGGATAAAAGGGTTTAAACGCTTTTTTAGAAGTATTATTTTAGAGAGAAATTAAAGTAATATTTTAAAGGGATAGCTTTAATAATTAACAATCACTGAACTTACTAAATTAAATAATCACAAATTGAGATCTTTTATAGTAATTCTCCTTTCTATATTTTTCTATGGCTTTTGCTAAGGAGGAGAAGATGGCTTCTTTAAATTGATAGTAGTGAGATTAATGTCTGCATCACTTATTGTAAGCGAGGCTTCGTAAAGAGTACTCTTATTTTTCTATTCTCTTTATGAAGCTATAGGACTGGTTGCTTCATGAGCAAAAGGATTAGATTGTACTTTATTTTAGGAAGCACTAATAGGTCTATGCATAATTTAAGGAAGCTTGTTTTCCTTACTAGTATTAGGCTGTTTCTATCTCTACCCTAAATATTCTCTTAATTTGTTTTAATTGGTCCACTTCCAATGTTAATTAGTATACTTCTTTTGTATATTTCCATTCTAATCCACAATATAAGCCTTAATTGCTGTCTCTGGAGGTTTATAAATTAAACTCTTCTTTACGGTTGTTTCTACCTTTTAAATTGGTACCAATTCTACATGTTAAGGACTTGGTTAAATAACAATCGATTCTGGAAAATAAAGTTATAGAGCTTGTTGGGCTGAAGGTCTATCCTTTGGGCTTTTTTCTAATAAATTGAAAATGAATTAGGATATTTTACTAGAATAGATCTCAGGTATAGCCTTGGGCTATTTTGAAACTATTTAATGTCCTAAGCTTACCATAGTTTTTCCTTGAAAAGGAGGATTAAATGTAGCCATTTGATAAATAACACATCCAACTGCTCAAACATCTACTTTAAAGTCGTAGGGCATTTGTTTGATTATTTCTGGAGATAAATATAAAGGAGTTCCAACTTTGCTCATTTCAAGAGTTCCCTCTACTACAGTTTTGCTTACTCCCAAATCGCCTAATTTGACATGAAAGTCTTTAGTAAGGAAAATGTTAAGACATTTGATATCTCGATGAATTATGCAATTAGAGTGTAGATAAAAAACAGCACTAAGGAGTTCATTTGCAATTTACCATATCAGATGTTCGCTAAACGGTTCTTTTTTTTCGCGTTATCTTAAAATAAGTCTGTGCATATCTCCTCCGCCTGCGAATTCCATAAGAATATAAAGGTATTCATCTTCTACAAATGAAGCGTAGTATTTTATTATATAGTTATGACTTACTCTCCTTAATATTTATACTTCTCTCAAAGCCTCTCTCTGATATTTAGCGGATAAATGTTAAACACCTACTTTCTTCAGCACATATATGCATGAGTTCAACAAAGACTGAACCTTATATACTACTCCAAAAGATCCCCTTCCTAGCTCTTTTAAAATTTTAAAATCACTTAATTTAGGACCTGTGTGAAGTTTATGTTCCATTTTTATATTTAATGCTTTGTTATTCCAAATCTATAAAGAAACGCTATTTACATCTAATAATCAGATATTTAACCCTTTTATAACTCACTCCTTTACTCTTACCTTCAATTTTTCTCTTTCCTTTTTTAAAAATTTGCTTTTTATCACTCTGATTGTTTGTAGAAACAAAAGAAATATGATAATTAGGAAGATTGGAATGAAGAATCAAGGATCAAGGATCAAATAAAAGAAATTTGCATATCCTTTAGGCCTAAACCTCAAAAAGAAAAGCTATAGAAAAAGGAAAAAATATAATAGCTTAAAATAGATGAAACTGTCGAAAATATTCAATCTAAGAAGATCTTCATTGGGAAAACTAAGAGGCGACTGAAGTAAACCTTAAAAGTAAAATCAAGTTAAGAATTAAGGATAGGAAGAGACGATTAATATCTGAAAAGATTTGGTCATATCTCTTCTAGTAATATTAAGTGTATCTATTCTTATAACCAAATTTATACTTACAATTAAATATTTAGTAACAATAAATGATACCATTTTTTAACTTCGCATAAAGTAAAGTAATAAAATCTGATTGCTTAAATGAGATAATATATTCTTATACTTGCTTAACTTTCTTATTCAGAAATTTTAACTAAACCAGTTTGAAACTAATTGCAAATATCATTATACAAGCCATTAAATATAATAAAATAGCCCTCTTTATAAAGCTTAATTAATAGTATTATGCATTATATAATATATCAAGACTTTATCCTAACACTACTTTACATTTTATTAATTATCATACCTCTTTTTATAATTATACTGATATAGGTATAAAAGTATGTCCATTATATTAATCTATTATTAGGAATAATTTCATAATCTATTATAAATCAATTAAAGTACAGTGAGAAGCATTAAAGGTTACATACTATGTTTTCTTCTCTTATGAAATATGAGTAATTGTATGGTATAAATAGATTGATATAAGGATTAATGGTTAAATATAAGTGTATAAATTATCTTTAGGCTTATATATGAATTATCTCTCAGAAATTATTTAGCTTATATCAAAGCTAAATCTAATAACCATAACAAGATGAAAAAGCTTCTATTCTTGTTTTGATTCTAGTACCTTAGGAACTAATGCCTTCCTTTTTCGTTTTAAACCTTTATGATAAAATAATTTTAAGGAATATTAATTTCACTTACATTGGGTGTTTTTTAAATCAATCAATTTAAACTTTTTCTCTAGATTTCACTTTATGGCTTTTCACTTAAAAAGGTAAATAAATAAGCTTATGATTTTTATATAATCTCAATAAGAAGCAACGTCTATAAGAATGCCAGAAGAATAATTTAATCACTTTATAAAATAAAAATCACACTAAGTCTAATTATGCCTCTTTAAACGGGTAAATAACCCTTGCTTCTATTGCTCTTTATACTCGTTTTCATTTAACTTACTTTATAGCTTAAGATAGATTAACAGATATTAGAATAAAGATAAAATTAAAGTTTAAGATTTAAAGCTAGAAATTCAAAAAAATCTACTAAAGTTAAAATTGCTAACTGCTATTTTGCTCCTATCAGTCGAAATAAAGTAGTTATTTAATTACCTATAATACACTTTAAATTTAAACTAAGCATTCAATTATTTATAAAGGCTTAATATTAAAAGAACGATTGACAGCCAATACCAGAAATGATCCATTAGATTTTCAAAATATTTTTAAAATTAAAGAACATTAAATTTGAAGAGGTAAAGTATCAGCTTAATTAAATAAATTAGATATATAAGCTTAAAAGAAATTCTTAATGATTTGTATTTCTCAAAACTATAATTTTTAAACACGTTGATTGGATGAAAAAAAAGGATTCTTAAGAAACTTAAATGAAGTTAAGAGTAATTATTGCTGATTAGTTTACTTTGAAATGCAGAATCTTATTTGTTTGCTTTAGAGAAGAGAAAGGCAAAATTTACCTTAAATTATACAATGGGAAAGATAAAAAATTAATAGGTTAAATAGAACCTTATTTTTTCACTATCAGTCTACTTAATTAAAGATAGCTAAATGGATAATTTTCATTCTACCTAGAAATCGAGTATTATAAAGATAGAAACGCATCATTTAATTACATCATAATAGATAAACTAATAATGAATACATATAACGATGAATTGAAGAAATGAAAGTTTAAATAAGTACAAAAAAATTTGAAATTCTGCCTGTTTTAAGTTAAGTTAAATCTTAAATGGATTAAATAGTTCGTCAATCTAATTATGAAGTTAACCTTTTTTAAATATATTATTACCTGAAGGCTTTAATTAAAAGATTCAAAATCCTCAAAAATTATGTAAAATCATTTTAGAAATTTCTAAGCACATCCTAAGCATTTCTAATTCATAGATAGCAATCACCAACTCCACAAGATTTATAAGTTTATTTTCACTCATTTAAATTAAAAAAAACGTTCATAAAATTAATTAAGCTTTAAATATAGCAAATCAAGGATTGGATAATTCTTTTCTTCTCATATAATATCTCAAAGAAAAATGAACTGTCTTTAATCATACCCTTTATTTCCTCTCTTATAAAAAATTTAGAAAAGACTTTTTTGATATATAGTAATCATTCACTTTTCCATCCAATCTTTAGAATCTCCAAATTGCCTCAATTTTATTCTTCATTAATTTATTAACTTCCTTAAAACAGTGATTTCATATATTATCCCTCTCTATTCTATCTTAAAGGTTGTATAGCATTCTACCAAATTTCTTAAGAGTTATATAGCATAAAATTTTTCTTTGTTGTTACTCTTTTATAATTGAGCATCCAGGTTTTCAACTATTTCTCTTTAAATAAAGGTATTTACCTTCTTAATAAAATAAGCTTAAAATAAAGGGTTATTTTAATATTTATTGCTATCCAATTAATCCTCAAGAGTTAAGCTATATATTAGTAATTAGTCTCTTTAATTTGCTATTTCTTTAAGTAAAGAGAGCTTTCCTCATATTTAGAATTAGATGGTTATTTAATTAGAATCTTAGAGGAGTAAGAAAACAATGGATGTACAGATATCTAATAGTAAAGTGGAAGGAATAGAAGGACATAGTTAGGATTTAAATGAAGGTAAGGATGAATTAAAGAGTTTAAATGGGTTAAGTTGCTTTTAAGTATTTAATTTAAATATTTTATAATGTCTGACGATTCTTCAGCTGAAGAAGAAGATCAAGAAGTTCTGCATGGTAAAGTTGAACGTCTTATGACTCTACTAAAACGAGCTAAAGCCTCATTGCAAGACTATGAGGATGAAAACATTCTTTTAAAATCGAAAATTGCTTAACTTGAAGCGTAACCTGAAGTATAAGAAGTTTTGTATAGAGTAGAAGTTGAGAATATTATATGATGCTGTGTAAAAACTGTTGACTTGTAGGTAGAATGGAAGAAGTAACAAGATTTAAATTTGCCAAGTTCATATGTATATCCCTAAATATTAGCTGATTCATCAGAGACTATTAAATTCTATCAAGAGCAAGTTGAAAAGCTAAAGCAAATGATGGAAGTCTAGGAGCAAAATTTGAAGCAAAAGGATTAGAAAATATAAACAATAGACATAAAATAAGAAGTTTAGCAACTAGAAAATGATTCCAATGCTTTACTACTAAAGTCAAGGGAGATATCTGACGATATCCAGCAAGATCTTTCAGTAAACCTTTAAAACTTGCAAATACAAACTCTTAAACTTGTAAATGTACTATCCAACAAGCAGTTACAGAGCTTAAGAGAACACATAATGGAACTTCATAAATTCATCTAAGATTTAATTAGACGCTTATCAAAGTCTCATGAGTCTTGAATAGTTACTTGCAATTAACGAGTGGAGCAAATTGACTCAATAAAGAAGTAAATATCAGATATTAAGAATAATGCTTCTTAGTAAGAATTTCAACTAAGAGAGTAAATAAATCATTTATAGTAAGAAACAAATTAAAAAGAAGCTGAAATTTAATTCTTAAGATAGATTAATCAAAATAAGCCTAACTTAGAGTATCTCAAAAACGTAGTCATTAAATATATGTGTTCGAGCAATAGTGTAAAAGGAAGACTTGTTAAAGTTATTGGAACCATTTTGAATTTTAGCGAAGAGGACTGGTAGAAAATTTAGCAAAGCAATGAGAATACTTGGTTTAAGTTCTTAAAAAACTGATAATTTAAATTTTATTTTTAGAAGCTCTTTATTTATAATAATAAGATAGCTTATAGAGTAGAGTATTCCCTACATTTCTTAATAAATACCGTTTAGTAATCTAGCTTTAAAAATCAAATGATAGAAATATGAATTTATAAAGGCTTTCTTAGAATTTTCATCTAAGATTGATACAATATTGATGCAATATTCATGTTCTAAAGAATAAGATCTCCATTATTCTTATTTAATTAGAATATCCGTATTAAATACTCTTGACTAATATGAAATGAAACTGAGAGAAGTTAAAAAGCTTTATCTTTTTGAGCTTAATATTTATAGTTAAAACGAAAGATAATAAAAAGCCTAATAGTTAATGCAAAGACTAAGATTCTTTAATAGTTAAAAGTTTCTTGCTTCTCTAGAAGGACGATAAGCATTGATTAATCTATCTGTTTTAATGTAAAGATATATTCTTAAATCAGTTTTAGTTTATTTATTAACTGGATAGATAAGTCATTTTGCAACTCTAATTTTAATACTTATTCTTAATTATCTTTTGAAAAGGATAGTAGATCTGATGGATCATATATGAGTTGAAATGATAAAACTTTTTATATAAGAGAAATTAATCTTTAATGTCTTGTATGTTATAAGAGTTATTTCATAGCTAATGCTTATCTAATTAGATTTGAATTAAGCTTTTAGACTGCTTTTTCTTATCTTAGTATATATAATCTACTTTATTACTTAGATAGACTATTAAGGACTTTTATTATATAAGAAAACGCAAAAATTAGATTAGCTCATTTAACTTAAAACTTTAGGTTTTAAAACTATAATAATTTAAGTGATCGAAAGCAATTAAGTTTCTTATAGCCTTATAAACTTAAAGTGCTATATTATTTTTTAAGTATTTTAGAACTTTCTTCAATTACTAACTTTAGCTTATTATTTAAAAAGCTTTGCATATCATAGCAACATACAAGATCTTATTGCTTTAAAATTTAAATAAATAATTACCTTCAATAAAATCAGAAGCTTTAAAATTTAGTTAGAGCAAAAACTTTTATAGCACTATTAAGTTTAGGTAAAGTAAATTTATATCATTGATTATTTAATTTTAATATGCTATCTACTTGTTTATTAATTGGCCAATATGTAAGTAATATCACTAAAAAAGGAATAACAAAATTTTAAAAATGTATGAAGTTTAATTCAAATTTTGTTTGTTAAAACGATGTTAATGGATAATCATTTTGCCTATTTCGTTTTAAAATTGTTAGTTCTCCTTCTTTTATAACGGAGTTATTTTACTGTTTAAAACTATTAAATGTCTGAAAATGTTTTGACTTTTTGAACCCTTTATCTTATAAAATTAGCAACTATTATGTGCTAGAAAGTCACTGACAACTATAATTAAAAAAATGTTGAGAATTTTATCTAGTAAAGGCCTAAAGAACTTAGAGAATTAAAATTATGCATGAAGCTTTCAAAAAATGACTAAATAGTTTAAAGAAAATTCGATTTTGCTTTAAATCTTGAATTTATTGCTGATTATAACTTCCATAGTATTGTGTAAATAATCTATCTGTGATTTATTAGTGCTTTACTCATCACTCTTTCTATAGTATAGTTATTATAAATATCATATTTAAATGGATAAACTATTAAACCGCTGATTTTAAACATTAACTGAAATATCATATGCATCTTTAGTCCAAAGGATTTAGTAGACTCCTCTAAGAATATAGCTATCTTAGTTGAAAAAATTTCGTACTTTTTTCTTTTCCTTTGGAGATATAAGAAAACATCTCCAATAATATAAATATTTATTATATTCTTTAAACAATTAAAATTAGCTTCATAGTAAACTTACATTATTCAATTATAGTTTTTTATTTACTTTAATCATTTAAATTAGAGCATCTAATTCCTTTTTTGATCTTGATTCGTTTTGTATTTTAAACTATAAAAATTAGATCATTGTTTTTAAATCCTAAATTTAAGACTTGATTATTGTTCCTTGCATACTAGTAAATAAATAGATCTAACTTTAAAGATCTTCTTATCTGATTTTAATTTTAGATAGAAATGACTATTTATGTTATTTAATTAAGCAGACTCTTTTTAAAATAATGAAACGAATTTTTTTTGTGGTATAAACATAATAATTAATCAAATACTTTTGGCTGAATCTAATGGAGAACTTAATATCTGCATCTTTTTCTTGTATGCTTTATCTCTAGCATTCAATTCCATAAGTTAGTTTTTCCTGAATTTAATGATTACTATATTTACTGCTCGTATTCTTGCTTTATAGATTTTCACTCCTGGAATTTTTAATCTTTTTTTGCAAGAGAAGTCATCATTCATTTCTTTTTAAGTTCCTGATATAATAACTAACCTTTATTTTACTTTGAAAGCTTTAATTCTTTTTGAAGTTTTCAGTTCTAAGCTTCTTCTTTTCTTCTTGAATTAACGACTACTAACTAAACAAATTTTTCCCTCTCTCTCTCTTTTTCTAAATTTTATTAAGCTTTAGCGAAACTGATTCCATCTAATCAAATTTAGATGTCTTGAACACACTTTTATCTATACTTCTTTTGGGACTTAGCAATACCTATTACTTTTTATCCTTAGCAATTTGCTATCTATCTATAAATAGCTGCATTTTGGTTAAGTTCTATTTTTCAATTATTTTGGTTGATATTAGTTAGTTTTTTTATTTTTCTAATACTTTTTACAAATCATTCCTTGCAAATTAAAGCTTGCTTTATATCTAATTTTCCCTATTATAATCAATTTTAGATAAAGTTTAATTATACTTCTGGAGATAATTATCTACATAATCCTCGTAATTCTACTCCATTGATTTTACCTTTTGTAAGTAATTGTCGTACTGATTTGTAGACATTTAAAACTGATTACTACATGAGCCTAAGCTTTCAAAGGATCTAAAATGAGAGAGAGAACTTTTTCTATGCTTCTTATGCTTTTATTTTACGGTTGGGAAATACTTTTCTTTTATTGCGTTTAGCTCCTCTTTCATTTTAGCTACAGTTTAGTTAATAACAGGTATTTCTAGCCTTTTTATTTAATAAGCTGATTTTGGTGTGTTCTACTAGCTAAAGAATTAAGCTTTTAGTGATTTGAGGTACTATTAATTCCTCAAAATAACTGATTCTTAAGTTTAAGTTCTTTGCTAATGCTTTTATGTCTATTGAAGCTCTTATTAAAAGTCTCTTTTTTTAAGAATTTCTTTATTAATATCTATAGAATTGTCTTGCTTCTGCTTGTCCTAAGAGTAAGTCAAAATAAATTCTTCATCGTTTAAAGTAAGTTTAGATTTTATTTGGGGTAGATTTTCCTAACTATTAATATATGATTGCTAGTTTTGAGCCTTATTATTTTTCATGAGCTAACTGTTTTCTAATGGTGATTATTATGATAGAAAAGAATTGGTTCTAGCTATAATTTCGGATTATACAACAGCCTTTAGTTCCTCTTCTTTCTAAACTTCTTTTTTAAGAAAAGTTTACTTTTTGTATTTTATAATTTCATCTCGTAGCCTCTAGTACCTTTTTAATCAATGAATATATCTCATCTAGCAAATTTCTGGTAGTTATGATTGATCTTAGAAATCTTCCCATTGCTTTTATTCAACATCTTCATAGGGAATAACAAGTTCTTTGCAAGCTTGCTGAGTTCTTGGAGTATCTAGATTCACTTAATAGATTTACTCTCTTCTTTTTTTAACCTTATTTAGGGCAAGCAAATGATGCATGGTATATATCAATTTAATATAACAATAGAAATACCAAAAATTCTTTACTTTATATTAATAAATTTCTACACACCAGTCTAGTCTTTATATGGTATCCATTATCATACACTAACGATATTCTTCTTTACTAAGCACCTGAAACGTATTTAACTCCTATCTTCCAATTACTACTAATCTTAATACCTGCTAACTATCTTAAATGACTCTTTAACTTGTTAGCTGATGAATAGTATTACTTATCTGCTTCACTTATCAAGAACTAACAGCTTTTATAAGTATTTAACATTACCTTTTTTTCGCTTTTATATAATTTAAACTCAAATTATAATAGTAAAGTGATAAGTTTTTCAATAATCTAAATAATAAAGCGTTACTTTTAAAATAGATGCTTTATTATGCTCAACTGGCTTTATTAAGATAGCCATATTTATAAATACCTGATTTGCCTCTAACTATAAGCAATTAAACAAGTCTACATTTACATGAAACCCTATAGCTATAATTAACTACCAGCATACTCTTTTAATCATTTAGAAATATACTAGCCATTTTAAGACTTTTCATTTAGCATTTTATTGTATTACTTATATGATATTTCTAATGGTAATCATTTTAAAGGATATTATACTTCTAGGCTTAATACTTCTTATTGATCTACCTATATGCATACCTTTTAATCTTTATATTTATTTAAAGTTATAGAAATTGCATGAAATAGACCTAGGAAATTCTTATAACTAACTCCTTCATGCTTAAACTCTAATCTAGTATTAACTAGCTTTAATTCAATCAAGCTTTAAACATGTTAGCTTCTTCTTAATTTTTATAACATTGCTAGCCTTTAAAAACTACTATCTTCTTAACTAAAATTAAATGCTATACATTCCTCTTAATGATTGTTAGTTGCTAATCACTTTAAATAAGATACATCAAACCTTTATTATTCTAAATTTAACTTTCTTTAAGCTGGAGTGTAAATAATAGAGATAGATTGAATGATATTAATAGCTTTGATAGCAAAGCTATTATTCTTCTGATAGATTACTATCTATCTCTTTTAGATTTTACACTAATAGAGGTAGAATAGTCTGCTTAGCAAGACTTATTCCTTATTTATAATCCCTTAGTAGGTCTTAATTACTTCTTTCTGCTATTTTCTATCAAAGGTATTAAAATAGCAAAGCTTACTTTAGTTAAGAATTAAGAATAAAAATTCCCTTCCAGACTTCTTAGTAAAGTAAAAACCCTTAGAATATCAGATAAAGCTATTTAGATTAATAACTTAATAAAAGCTAATAATAGTTAAAAGGTAAGAACTAGAGGTTAAGGCTATGTAGTTAGTTAATAATAGATTAATTAGTATTCTTATTTACCCTACTCTCATATAAGTACTCTTATAACTCTAAAATTAAATAAACTGTTTGATTATAGATACTAGTTACCAAGTAGCTAGTTAAATACGTAAGATTAGTGCTATGTTGATATGCATTATCTGTATATTTACTATGCATTATTTACTTACTTGGCTACTCGTAATAGGTAGGGAAAACTAGGTTTTAAATAGTTAAATTAACTAAAATTTAAATATTTCAAATTAGCTTTTAAATTAGCACTGCTAGGCTTCTTAACTATTCTAACTTCAAATTTTTAATCATAGCAAGTTAGTAAAATGTAAAGGAGATTTAGTAAGCAACTACCTTACTATCCAAAGCTATGAGGTTAAGAGAAAAGGGATTAAAGTTTCAATTTAGTGGGAAGATAAGCGAAATAATTGGCGGTATGCTGTATAATGGGTTTAATGATAATATTAGCTTAATTTCTAATTTGAAAATAATGATGTTTATTATAAATCCAAATAGCAAGTTTAATTAAAGGAATATCTATAAATATTTAATATTAAGGGAAACTAATCTTTGGTTGGGATGGAAGTAGTAATTGGTAGGCTAAATAGAAAAGTGCTGAGAGTATGATATAGTAAATTCATAGGAATGAAATTAAAGCATTAAATTAGTAAAATTAAAAGAATAAATTCTTTATTATCGAAAGCTTTATTGATGCTTTCTTGGAAAAATGTAATAAAAAATTTTTAATGGAAAGCAGTGAAGGAAGTCCAATTCCACTTATCACATTTCATGAGTCAACCTATGAAGTAACAGAGGAAGCATCTAAATTTCTTTCAAGTATTAACCAAAAAGTAGCAATTGTCTGTGTCGCTGGTAAGTATAGAACAGGAAAATCTTATTTGCTGAATAAAATTATTTTATAAACTAAATCATCTGATATAGGGTTTGGAGTCGGACCAACTATAAATGCTTGCACGAAAGGACTATGAATATGATCAAAACCGATAAAGATATAGGATTATGTAGTTCTAGTTGTAGATTCTGAAGGAACTGGATCAACAGAAGAAGAAAAAAACCATGATACTAGAATTTTTATGTTAGCCGTTCTTCTTTCATCTTTTTTCGTTTACAATAGTGTAGGTAGTATTGATGAAAACGCTTTGAATAATCTCAGTTTAATAGTTAATCTCACTCAATAACTTTAAGTAAGAGCCTAAGATAAAGAAGTTGATCCAGATGAACTAGCCTAGTATTTTCCCTCATTTTTATGGGTAGTTAGAGATTTTTCTCTTAGATTAGTTGATCCTTAAGGAAACCCTATAAATCCAAAAGAGTATCTTGAATAAGCTCTTAATCCAACAAAAGGAACCAGCTAACAGGTTGAGTCTAAAAATAGAATTCGACGTATGATAAAACATTTTTTTAAGGATAGGGATTGCTGCTGTCTTGTAAGACCCACTCATAACGAAAAAGATCTTTAAAATCTTGCCACAATTCCAGATTCAGAATTAAGGCCAGAATTCGTTGAAGCGTCAAAACAGTTAAGAGAAACTATTATACGTAAAGTAAAGGTAAAAACAATGCAGAATAAGCCTCTTACAGGAGAGATGTGGCTCTAACTCATAAAATCTTATGTTGATGCAATAAATGCAGGAGGCGTGCCTGCTATTGAAAATGCATGGTAATATGTAGTAAAGGCAGAAAACGTAAAGCTAATATAAACTGCCGTATAGAGTTTCTAGGAAAAGTTCATATAGCGGATAGTTGAATTCCCTATTACTGATGAAATGTTCACTACAACATCAAACGAAGTTAAAAACAATATAATCAGTACTTTTAAGAAAAAAGCTTTGAATTCTAACCCTGACTTTGATCAGGAAATAAGAGTGGCTCTGAAATAAAAGTAGAAAGAAATGAGACAAGAAAATGAAAGAGTAATAGAAAGAATTTGTGAGTAGGATGCTCATAGAATTACAACTCAAACAATGCAAAAACTAAGAGAAGGAAATTTCGCTTCTTTCAATGATTTCAAGCTTGAACTTGAAAATTAAATGAAGGATTTCAAAAGAAATAAGCCAGAGCATCCACTTATTATGACTAAAATTTCAGAACTTAAAACTGCATTAACGCTAGAAGCAGTTGATTACATTGATAGACAAAGCTAAATGGAGACAAAAAAAGACCTTACTATATTATAGAGTAAATATGAATAAGTGTAAGAAGAACTAAATAGAAAGAAATCAGAACTCACGCTAGAAAAAGATTCTGTTAGAAAACAAATTGATCAAGTTATTAAAGAAAAGTAAGACTTACTATTTGAACAATCTAGTCTAAAAGTCTAAGTTTAGGAACTTGAACGAGATAAATAAAGCATTGAGTTAAAGCTATAAGATAAAATTCAGGATATAAAGGAAAATTTCGAGCATGAAAATGAATCTCTTAAGTAGAAGTTGAACGAAAAAAGCAAGGAATTCCAAGATTTGTAAAATAAAACTATTGCTAATCAAGCTGATCTTAATCAGCAAAAAGCATTATTAGAACAAGAATTAAAATTCAATAAAAATGAGTTGGTAGAATGAAAAGAACGCTGCTAGCACCTTAATGACGAAAACAAAGAACTTAAAGGAGAAAACAAGGCACTAAATATGCAGATTTAGAATTTACGTAGATAAATTAATGATTTAGAATCATAGATTTAATAAAATAACAGAGAAGGAGCTGAACCGCCTTTTGATTGAACAGGAGAAAAGCAAATTCTAATGCAATAACTTGATTTATTGCAATAATAAGTGGAAGACAATAAAAAGATGCAGGAAACTTTAATGTTGGCACTTCAAAGTAATTTTTAATATAGATAAATTATAGTAATAGCATGCCCCTGAAAAGGAATCTATGATCGAAACAAATAGACATTTATCTTCTGCTCTAGATAAAATGGAAGATCGATGCAATGTTTTGGAGCAGAAATGTGAACGTCTTAAAAGATTCCAAAAAATGGTAAAAAATGCTAATAGCCTCTAATGCAAAGAGTGTAGAAAGCTTTTTGGAACTACAGTATTTTCAGCACATCTAACAGTATGTAATAAAACAAACTTAGATATAAAAATACAAAGTATTACTATAAGAGGCTAAGGAAGCGAACGACCTTATACTGAATACTTACTAGCAATTACTTATCGAGGATAATCTTGAACTAAAGCCCAACCATATAGAAGTTTCAACAAATTACATAGTGAACTATAATCTTAGTTTCCTGATTCTTACCTACCCTAAGATGGTTTAATAAAGAATAGAACTGCCAATAATACATCTCCTATAGAGGATAGAAGAAACACTCTTCAGCAATATCTATACGAGTGTACTTAAATACAAGCAGTGAGAGAGAGCTTAATTTTTAAGAGATTTATAGGTCTTGACGAACAATTTCCAGAAGAGTGTATTAGTCCTGAGCCAATGCCTGAAGCTTCAAATCAAGAAGAAGTAGACATTTGAATTATTTATAATATATTTTTCATTTCTAACTCAATTCATAAAATTATTCATACTGTTAGATCCATCAAGTTTACCTTATTTTTAAAGTCATTAATCAGTAGAAGGGACTCATTTTAATTAACTAACAGTCTTATTTTCTAAAGCATTGTAAGTAATTAATCTGATATGCTTCAACATTTACATTACCAATAAAGATTCTTGCTGATTAGTTAGTTTATTAAATATAAAAAAGTAAGTCAAAATTTAAAAAGCAAAAAAGTTTAAAGTTATAAGGTTTTAATTATTAATCAGTTTGCTTAATATAAATGGAGCTTGAAAAGATTCTCTAAGCGAGTAATCAAGAAGAAGCTCTAAATTAGCTGCACGGCTAATCTAGAGATTATTATGAGTGCATTTTTCATCTTTCCAATATTTCCTTTGAGTCTTAAACTTTATAACAAGATATTCAAAAAGCTGAACAGCTTGTTAAGATCTTCAGAGAAAATGAGCAATATGATTCTGAAAGTAAAAAGAACATTTAGTTAAAACTAAATCTCATCAAAATCTAGAATGATAAAGATCTCGCAATGTAAAAGAAAAGCATTGAAGACTTGCAAAACTAGTGAAGTATTAAGTTTCAAAAGTCTGACTTAAGTAGATTAAGAGTACAGAAGCAAACTCAAGAAATTCCTTCATAGCTAGACTCAAAATACTTTGGATAAGTTAAACTTATGAAGTATATCTAAGATATGTAAGCATCATAAAACTAAGAAAAAATAGATATTTACTACTTAGCTTAGATAGACTTATAATAATTAGACAAAAAGATGGTCATGTTCTAAATACTGAAATAGCCTGAACTAATCACTTTGCTATCAGATGAGACTAGCATTTTCTAATTTTTAGACTAAGATACTTGGAATAGAATAACTTATAGTTTTAGTTTAGATTTAAAATCTCCAGAGTTATAAGCAATAAGCATTAGCTTGGATAAGCACTCTATTGTTCAGATAGAAAATGCTCTTAAATAGTTTCCAGTGCTATGGAATTTCAGCTAAATAGTGATTCTTCTCATTAATAAGAAATTTCATATAGAAGTGAAACTAACTAATCAGCAATTAATCTAGCATATTTAACAAATTTTGGAATGGACTGAGACTCACAAGGAATTTTTGGATAAGTATGGATCAGCAATTATTAACAACCTAAAATTAAATCTAAATGAAACTATCTTGCAACTCAAAGCAGAGCAAGGGATTGTGATCGAGCTTGCTGAAATCTTATAATGCTTGAATTTGAAAAAAAATCTATAAGATTACATTAACGAAAATAAGCTATAGGGCAGCATTCAGAACTTCAGTCTATAATTCCATAAAAAGAGAAACCCTGATTTACTGGACTATGTTAAAGAATATTTCTTGACTGAATAGTGTTAAGACGTAGATGCCTTCCTTCCATTCTTTGATTTCCAGAATTTGAAAAAATTATTCGATGAAGCAAAAGTTTCTTAAGGACTTGCTTAGAAGTATAATACAAAGTCTTTAGCGTAAGTAAAAGCAATATTAGAGACTGAAATGCTTGAATTTGTGAAAAGTAATCCTAAGGAATTTGGGATAAACTAGGAAGTAAATCTACAGCTTTAAGTAAAGAACATCTAGAAGATAACTTGCTAAGTCTTTGTAGTAGACTAAGAAATTTTGTACTAGAAGAACTAGAATCTTCGGGATCTTAAAGCCAAGGAATTATAAGGAATCTAACCTAATTTCCTTATAGAAAAGCAACTTGAAAACATTCGTTAGGGAAAAGTACAATAGATTTAGGTAGAAATTCCTTAAATAGCTAATTAAGCTGGAATCTTTATTATTGATATTTATGGCGGAAAATTAAGTACTAGAGTTTAAATTAAAAAGGGTGCTTTAACTTATATATAAAGGGAAACTATTAGTGGACATCTCTTTTAAATTTATAATGAACTAGGATAGAAATCAACTAATTGTGTAATTTGGCTTGAAAAAAGATAATTTAAAGCACATGAAAATGGAAAAATTTTGGTTCCTTATAGATAAAAAGGAGGTTAGTAAGAAAGAGATTTTCTAGTGAGTGATGGAATGAGATTTTAAATTTTAAGCTTTACTCACAAAGAAGAAAATTACTAGCTTCAAAGTGCATTTATTGTAAATGAAGAACAACTTGTAATGGGATGCGACGCCACTATAGTAGTAATACCTAAACTACTCGTTAATGATTAAATAGGTAGTTTGAAACTACTTGAAAATATGGAACTTACAGTATTCAGTATAGATGAAAGAGACTCTACAAGTTAAAAAACGTATACTGATTTGTAATTAAACTCTAACCAAAGTATTGAAGTAAACTATTAAGTTCCTGCTAAGTTAAAAAGAATGGCCATTTAATTTAGAGCATAAGTAACATAAGCATGTTCAAGTGATCCTATTTAATTATCAAACGACTATAAACTATCTCTAAAGGATGCTATAAACTAAGAGTTCCTTGATTTTTACTTGAAGCAAGCACAGGATAAGGAGTATTATCTACAAGTTTTAGGTAGAAATGGCGAAATCAAAAGAGAAGTTCAATTATTGCTTCTACTTAAATATGGTTTTATAAGTTCTAGTGAAGAAGTTATACTGAAAACTGACTAGAATGGAATAGTGAAACTTGGAACTTTAGAAGGAGTTAACTACGTATAAGTAAGTTGCTAAAAGCCTCATAAATACAAAAAGACTTTCTAGATTAGTAGCGAATGGAATAAAGTAGAGTATGGATGCAGAAGTTTGCATATAGGTTAGGATGAAAGTCTTTCTTTTGCTATTTCTAAAGATAATTCAGTTGCTTCTAACTTTTTGCTACTTAAAATGAAGAATACTTAAGTCCTTGAAAATTGCTCTAACAGAATAAAATTAAGTTAGCATTCAATTGAGATATCAGGACTTTAAATAGGAACATATCAACTGAAATTTCCCTCTAACTTTTATAATATTTAAGTACATGAAGGGGCTTTCAACTAAGAAAACGCTTTAGTAGTGAAAAACAAAATAAGAATAAGATAAGAATTTTCATCTTTTTCTATTTAATCCATCTAGCAATAGCCTAATAAACTTCAGATTCAAATGGGAGGATAATTTTAAAATACAAAAGTAGTAGCTTTACTCAGACACTTCTTGAGCGAATAAGCATTTGTAGAAACTAAGAAATTGACTCATATGTAACTTGAGAGTTTAGATTAATCAAAAGTAAATTAAAAGGTAGAGTATTACAAAAGCAGACAACTAGGAGATGAAATCGTTTACATATTAAATAGGAAAGATTAAGAAGAAAAGTTAGGAAACACTTGTGAAAAACCTCCTCTCTTAATAAATCCACTTCTTGTTGGAGAAACTACGACTCAAAAAGAAATTTTAAAAAGCAGTTAAAAATTAATGTCCCGAGCAATGGATGAATTTGATTGCAGAGACTTTAGCTAAAGAAGACACAGTTGTTCATAAGAATAGTTGAATGATTTTTTCGATGGATTTATTTAATTTCTAGATAAGCCTGGAAAAGTGCTAACTAATGTTTGTATCAATGAGCAAGGATTGATAGAAATCCCAGTTGAAGATTATGCAAGTGTAAGCTTAGTACTAGTAAATCGAAACTAGCTAATCTTCAAAAACATTGGACTTAAAGAAGTAACTCACTAGCTTCCCCTAAAAGATATCTCACTTTAAGAAGGATTACTTCTAAATAGTTCATATGCAGAGACAAGAATCCCTACTACTCTTTTACAAAATGAAGAAATTAAGATAGAAGACCTTGCAAGTGCATAATTGACTATTGTAGATAGTCTCTCTAAAGCTTTTGATGTATTAATTCAGGAAGCTAAAAGTATGCGCAAAGATTAAGTTGAGAAAGAGTTATAAGAATGGCGTTTTTTGACGAATTGAAATAAGTTAAGTAAAGAAAAAAAGGATTCTCTTTATGATAAATACTTCAGTCATGAACTAAACGTCTTCCTTAAGTTTAAAGATCCTCAGTACTTCGAATCCACTGTAAAGCCATTCTTAACTAATAAAATAGAAAAGCAATTTATAGATTTGCTACTACTAGACTAAGACTTATCAAATTTCAGTCAAATTAATCAAATTCAAAAGTTAAACGACTTTGAAAAAGCCCTTTTATCGAAAGCTCTTAGCAAAAAATACTAAATTTAACCCTAGAAATTTAGTGACTCAGATTTTAATAAATAT
Source organism: Loxodes magnus (assembly GCA_946699065.1). Classification (NCBI taxonomy): domain Eukaryota; phylum Ciliophora; class Karyorelictea; order Loxodida; family Loxodidae; genus Loxodes; species Loxodes magnus. Next base: position 182,970 of record CAMPDV010000042.1, read on the forward strand.
TTTGACACTGTTCTATTACTTGCTAAGGATTTAAATGAAGATGAGTTGGCTTAAATGATTGAAGAAGAAAAGATGAGAGCTTAAGAAGAGGCAAGAAGCTAAATCAAAGTAGCATAAAGTTAGGCAAAGGATTCTTCAATAAATCTAGAATGTGATAAAATGTCTTAACCTAGAATGCGTATGGCAAAAAAATGTGCAACAAGATCAAGTTCAACTAATATGGTGATTTATGTAAAAACTTTAACTGGAAAAACAATTAATTTAGATGTTGAACCATCAGACTCAATTGAAACATTAAAATAAAAAATATAAGATAAAGAAGGAATCCCTCCTGATTAATAACGAATTATTTTCAATGGAAAATAGTTGGAAGATGGAAGATTACTTTCTGATTATAACATCTAGAATGGAGCAACACTACATCTAGTACTAAGACTAAGAGGAGGTCCTTCATCTCCTTAATAATCTGAGATTTATCCAGATAGCAAATTAGAAAATGAAGAAGAATATTTGCTAGAATAAAGGACTCAATAATAGTAGTTTTACAAAGTAATGAGTTCTACTAAAGAATATTCTGAAACTCACTATTTTAATCAAAAGAATCCCTTATAGTTTTCTACCCTTATTCTCAAAACTCCATTCTTCTCCAAAGTTGCCATGTAAGATAAACCTCATAATCTCGACTTCACTTTTATGTATTCTATCAGTAATTTAGCCGAAGCACTTACAACTTTAGCCCTTTTAGATCTGCCTTTTTAGGCTGGATAGCATGGATTCAAACCTGAAGGAAGAGGAGTAGTTATAAAAGCAGCGAGCAATATGATTCTATATTGCAAGAAAATGGGAGTAGTTTAAGAAAATATATTGGAAGATATTATTACAGCTGTACGATACTTTGATCCTGAAGACCGATATTTCACTAATAGTTAGGGATAAAAAATAGAAAAAGGGTTAAAAGAATTCACTACAGACAAAATTACTGGTTGCTAGGTGGTTATTACTAACTTAACCTCTTATCATCTTAATCTTTCAATACTTGCTGAAATTCCTAAGTTCTCAATACCTATAGGAACTTAAGAATCCTATAAGCAAAAGCTAATAAGTCTTCCTTCTTACTAAACAAACGCCATCGAATTCCTGTTTTACTTCCCTAAAGCATGTCCAGTTGTGCATGCAGGTATAAATGTATCTAACTTAGGAAAAGTTGTTAGTAAGAGCAAAGTTCTAAACTACCAAGTAAAAGATATATTAGATGAAGAGAAAACTTTATCCAAGCAAGTTAGTTTCAAAGAAGTTTTAGATAAAGGCAGTGATCAGCAAATCCTAGACTGGGTGTAGAATAACAAGCTACTTTATAGTGATTTCTAATTTTAAGAAATTTATGACTTACTAGAAAAAAAAGAATTCTATACTGCCTTCCTTTAGTTACTAAACTAAAGAATGCTTTTCGATAGTAAAACTTACTAGTACTCGTTTTTGCATTTAGATATGAATGGTATTTATGAATGAATTATGCTTAACATTGAAAGTCAAAATTTACAAATAGGGAATGCCAAGTTCTTCAAATCTCCATAAATCCAATTCTCCTAATATTAATCTAATAAAATCCAGGAATTTAGGCCTCTAATAAACTCAAGAACATATTAGATGAAAGGGTAAGAAATAATGAATAAAGAATTGAGTTAGAAGTATAATGAATATTTGGCTTACTTAGTCGAGAAATGCTAATATAGAACAGACTATGATAACTTAATATGGTGTTATTACTTACTTTTGCAAGATAGAATCGAAGATACCTTCATTCTAAACTCTAGCATCAAGGATTTGAATATTATATAATAAGATTACCTGAGATGCTATTTAGATCTTTGCTAGCAAAGTGATTTTAAATTAGCTTCTTCTTTATCAGAAAAGCATAAGCAAACTCCTATACCTAAATGGAAGAAGCTCTTTACTGAAATATACTAGAAACTTGAATCTACAGGAGTATATTAAGAGTAAAAATAGATATCAAAGGACTTATTGGTAAGCAAAGAGCCTGAATTAACTTTCTAGATAATCCAGAATTATATAAAGCTTAGAGTAGTGATGAATGTTTAAAGCATTGTAGTCAAGTACTTCTAAATAGATCTTGAAGTACTGTTTTCAAGAAATCCTTTCTTTTCCTAAAATTTAGAACTTGATTATGTTACTCCTATAGTTCAGGAAACATTTAAGGATATAAAGCCAGATTAATAGATTCCAATATGTTAGCAATTGAATACTAGAGATTTATATGTTCAAGTGGAATATGATTCGGGACCACTTGGAAGTAAGAAGAAATCAGGTTAAATGTATTTTTGGTCGCCTTTGACAATCTAAATAATTTAGAATCTAGGATAAGTAAAAGTAATTCATCAGAATAAACCTTTACCAAAGGTTTATGTTAAATGCTTCTCAAAAATGAAAGGATCTACTAGTACCTAATTTTACAAGGATGGCTATACTGACATAAGAGGTAGATTTGACTACATTAGTCTTAATAATAATATTCTAAACTAGGTAGAAAAATTCGCCTTATTGATAGTAAGCGACTCCTTTGGAGCAGTAGTAAGAGAAGCTCAAGTTCCAACAAACTGAGAATTTTAAATTTCTATTTAACATAAAAAAATAAATCTCAAGCATTGAAAGTCATAAATTAGTAGCCTTTTATCTCAAAACTAATCTTAATATCTAAAATTAGATATAAGGTTAAGCTTTCTACAATTTAATCAAAAAAAGCTAATAATACAGCTATAAAGAGTACGAGAGTTAATAATAATTAGCATATCTTCTATCTTAATAAGATTAATGTAGTCAAAAAATATTAAACAAGTACATAGAAATTAAGATTTGAAAGTATGCTTTGTTTAATTTAGTATCTTAACTTTATATTCTATCTCTTTCTCTAAGTAAAGCTTTAATACATCCTAAATCTAAAATAAATATTCCTTTAATAGCTTTATCATTATAAAAGGTTTATTAATACTCCTAGACCTAAATGGGTTATTTGATTTATAAGTTAGAAATAATTTTACGAAATGCCTTTGCTAATAAATATTGCCAAAACTGAAATGCTATAATTAATTTATTCCTTTTGACTTAAAAATTGTAATTAGATTAGACTTTTAAAATTTAATAATCTTAAGACTTAATATTTCCCTTAATGAGATGTAGATGATTCTTTATTTAATTACATATCAATATCTTTAACTAAGCTTTCTACTTTACTTCTTTCACTACCAAACATCCTACTTCTGATGATGCTTAAACTACTACTTTTCTTACTAACTATAAGCTTTTTTCTATCTCTAGCAAACGTAATAGCTTATATGTATCTGCTGGTAATAGGCTATTGATTATTTTAAGTTTAAAAGTAAATAGTGACCACATCTCACTTTAGAGAACCTTAACTTAACTCAGATACTTTACTTCTATTTACATTATCTATACTGAAAATGAAGTCAAAAGATCTTAAATACAATTGCTCTAGATTAAGCAATAAGGATAAGATTATTACTTATGATAGATTTAAGATACAATTGTAGTAATAGAAACCTAAAGTCTTAATATCTATTTTAAAAGTGAAATATGGAAAAAATGATAACTAAATGAGAATCTTTGAAGTGAAATAAAATTAAAGACTTATATCTTAAGAAATGGTAAAACGAGATTCGAAATATTTATAAAAGTAAATTTCTTCGAATAAAGGTCAGAGGAAAATTATTATGCACAATAGTGAAACAAACAAACAGCATGCTGTTGAAGATAATTTACAAATAGATGTGTTTTGAAGCAGTTTTTCTAGCTTTTTATTAGATTTATTAAGTTGGAAAGACGCTTGATCTACCTAAATTGAAAAATTACGTTTTGATCTACTTTTAATAGGAGCTTTTCATGCAAGCCAATTTCATCATGAATTTCAAATCCAATAAGCTTTATTCTTTGAATAGTCTCTTGGAAATCTCCAAGTTTTTAATCTTGCTTTTATAGATGCATTGTCTATGTATACAACAGCTAATCGTCATTATATAATTGATAGTAATCATAAGGTTCTCCTTTCTATTAGTTCTAACATATAAAATTAATACTTGAAATCCCAATTTAGCATTTTTGCTAGTACTCTTGCTCGTCAACTTTTATAGATACTAAAGCTAGGTTTCTATATTTTAGATTTAATCCCTTTTGTTTTGAATTTCCTTTTTAGATAACAGATTATTTTTCTCACAATTATCAATCTAAGCAAATAAATCATCTACTTCAACAGCTAATTCCATTGTTTCACTTTTCAGTTTTTTCTCGAACTAGAATGTAGGTTTTCCCTTTTGCTTAGCTTAAGCTAATTCTTGAGCAGTGTTATTTGCGATTTGAAGGAGCTAGTTTGTTCTGTTAATTTCTTTTGAAATCATTTTAAGATATTAAATGTATTCTTGAACTACTATTTTATATTATATTTCATTCCTTATTTAAACCTTCTTAATTATACTCAGTCCTTACTGCTTAAGAGATTACTACCTTACTAGCTTCTGTCTTTTATTTATACCTTAGAGCTTATTAATTATCTTCCTGCTAGCTTAGTTGTTCTTTATATATGACTAAAATAGTTAATTTGCTAGTTATTATATTATAACAAGACACTTATTTATTTAATGGATTATAAGGTTAATATATAAGATATTCATTTCCGGAAGTTATAGAAAAGCTTTACAAACTTAAGTCTTAATAAGAGTTTAGACTATTAATTTTCATCCTGCTATTTAATAATGCAAACATGCTAAATACTTAAACTGATTCTTAATTCTGATATTTTAATAGGTTAGTTTTAGTCTTTATTTTTAATTCTGGGTAGGAGCTAATCACTCTTAATTTAAATGGCTAAACTTTTCTTATAAGCTACTCTTATTTTAGTAGCCTTTTATCTTATATTATCCCTACCTTTAATAACTATATGCTTAAAGAGTTATAAACCTATTACTTATAAAAAGCATTTTAGTTTCCATTTTAGATAAGAAAAGTTCGTTTTCTGGCTTTGCAAATAGAATAAGATACTAATAGTAACTAATTACTCTCTTTAAAGATATCCAAATATCTTGACTTATAAAACAAGAAGGTGCTCTATGAATTAGTCTCTCTTTAAATTTTTAAGTTACACTATTTTTGGTATAAACAGCTAGAGGTTAAAATTTAAAATTTAGATGTATACATTTTTAAAAGGTAAAAGTAGCAATAAATAGAACAAAGATAACAATGAGCATTAGTAAATTAAGATAAAAGTACTCTAATAATAATAAAGGCTATGATAGTTTATTTGGACTTAATAATATCAATTAAGTGTATTTTACTAAAGAGTCTAATTAAATTCAATACCCAAGATATTTCCTTTAATTGGAGTATAAGACATTCAGTGCTGATAAATAGTCTAGCATCAACAGCTGAAATCTAATATTTGATGAATAAACTTTATAAGTTTAAATTATAGCTTGAAATACTTAAAAGAATAGAGTTGTTCTATACTATGGTGACTTAAATAGATTAAATGCTTTGTTAAATAATTCAGAGCATTGTGCAAATATGATAGTTGCTATTTTTCTAACCATAACTATATAGTAATAACATGGTAGTTGTATAACTAGTTTAACTCAAATACTAGCCTTTTTAAATGCTTACTTAATTTATTATTAAATATGAATAAAATAACTGGATAAATAGCAAGTAACCTTGATAAAATACAAACTGATCGTTGTTTATTAAAGCCATCTCGGAACAGATTTTCCCTTAAAACTAATCAAGTTTGGTATTTAAGAAGTTTCATTTGATAAATAATAAAAGGAACAAATGAAAAGCTCACTTTTATTTACTTTGGTATTTTTTGGAATTTCAGTAGCAAAACTTCCTGAATTTTCAAGAGGTGTTTACCTACTTTTAGCGGATAATACTGTATCAGTTAGTGATGATCAAGGGAATCTTATTTTATCAACTGAAAATTGAAGTCCTTAGATAGGAGAGTGGATTAATCAATATAATGTTGTATTTTTTTCGTTTATTAACTATGATCTTATAGTACCACCTTGCTTCGAAAATGCTCGTCAAAATGGATAAATCTCGGTTAACACTAAAATAATATATTCAATTGCTGGATATTCATACAGTAAATATCTTTAAGATTGGAAAAATGTGTTTGGATCAGAAGAATCTGCAAAATAAGCTGCATCTACTGTTGTTCAATGGAATGCAGATGGAATTGATATTGATATTGAAGATCCAGCTGGAAATGATCCTGTAATAGCAGAAAATATAGTATTTTTTGTTTAAGAGATTAAGAAATTAAAGCCTAGCTTCATTGTTACTTAACCTGTGTTTGGGTATCCTTAGGTTTATTCTTAAAGCTTATTAACCGTAAAAAGTTGGGATAAGTAAGAAACATCAAAAGGATTAGTGGATTCTATTGGAATTATGGTTTACACTGGATCAGAATCGTTATTATATATTTCAAATTATAATTAATAGTCTTGCGATTTGGAAGAGTGCCTTCTTTGCTCTGATGCTTAAGTATAGAGTCCATGTTCCTCAGTTCCAAAGAGTCAAATTTTTGTAGGTTTAGGAGGCGAGGCTTCTTAAGTTGATATTAACAATGTATGCGATGAAGGAATCGGTGGTTATATAGTTTGATATGCAAGCGTTGATAACGGATTTTCATATGGAGACTAGCAAGATGCAAGGTTAAATTAGCAGGTTAATTGGAATTGTAGTTATAAAGTTATTGAAATATAAAAGAAAAGTTACTCCAATATTTTGAATACTTTATTATTTTTATTACCTGTTCTATTCTGAAAACTTTCATTACCATTAATTAATAATTTCAATAAAAATTAAAAGTTATATCTCTTAAATCCTTCAATTTTAAGCTCAAACTAACTTAAAATCACTATATATTTCTACTTCTTCAGAAGAAGTATCCACATCTAATTATACTAAAGCAATGGATTTCCCTTGTATTTGACTAAAACTAGCCAATTATGATATTTATAGAAAATGCCTTACTACTCAGTTTTCTTTATAGTAGATAAATCTTGATTTTAAAATTTTGAAAAGATAGTTAGACAAAAAGCTGTTTGACTGTAGTAAGATTTACTTTTAAAGAAGTTAGATTTTTAAATCCTCAGTAGTATAAATTTTATTTTTAGAGATTGAGAAGATAAGCGAGAGGTAGAAGTAGAGGAGATAGAAGTAGAAGTGAAATAGTAAGTTAATTTATAGGAGATTAGTTATAAATCTTAGAATGAATTATCAAATTCACTATTTAAGCTCTTTATAATAGTTTAGTCCTTCTTAAGCACTAAAGAATGAAGATACTTCATTATAAACTAGTAGAATACTACCTATGCAGCTCAATACAAAACCAGCTATCAGAGTTCCATACTACAAAATTTCCATTTCGCTTTGTTCGTTGAAAATAAAAGGAGATATAATTGCCAGGGATATAAACTATGCTATCAAAACCCAGAATATCATAAAAACTGAAGCTTCTTAATTCTTTCTTGCTCTGAAGGTTAAATTTGCTTAGAATTAGAAAAGCAACATGAAGACCAGGAGAGCGCAAATGATTTCTACTGGAGTAAAAACTTGTGGTCTTTGTTAGAGAGCTAACTTAAGACTTATAGCTAAGATTTTTAGATTCGAAAGAGTTTGTATCAAAAAGCTCGAAGAAATAGCCACTTTCAACGTGAACTTCTGTATATTAAGAACTTTAGTTATTATCAAAATTACTAGTTGAATCACTAAAAGGAAGTACATTACCATATAGTTTTCATAAGATAAGCCATTAGACTCATTTATCCATTAAGTTGAAGATCCATAGCATAAGTATCCTATCAATACTGTACTCAAGATACAGATAACCCCTAATATTTGCTTTGTTTCTATTTTGTATCTAGACTTTTACTCTCTCACAGCATATACGAAAAATCCCAAAATTTAAAATGTGTTTATAAGGACAAATAGACAAATCGGAAGAAACATCAGCATGCAAAACTCGCAAAAAAGCCCAAACATCAGGAACATATTAACAACTCGAGGATTAGCATTACAGCCAATTCCATGTTCTAACTTTCTTTTTTGTAGATAGCTATATTGCTATAATAAGGTGGCAATTACTTAGATTATAGCCAATGATAGAATTTGCATCTCACAGAAATTTATTTAAATTCTAAAAATCTAAAATTAAAAGTTATTCAATGACAGCTTAATTACATTAAGAGCATTAAGATTAATTAGTACTTTATTTAAGTCACAAGCAAATCAAACTTCTAGTGCAAGTTGCATTATTAGGTATCTCAAGTTAAGCATGAATCTTAGAGATCTTTTAAGCTTAAAACAAGATTTTTTTATTTCGTTAACTTCCAAACTAAGGATCTGTAGAAATTCTTTCAAATATGAAGGTAAAAAATAGCTTTTCTATAATTAATTTAATAAAAATGAAAAAGGATGTATAAGAACTATATTAGTTAAGAGTATATAAGTAAACCTTATTTTTAAATACTTTGTATTATCAGGCTAATAATCTCCTTATATTCATAAAATAGTCCAAACTCTTAGTTTTTGAAAACCGAAAACACTTCGTAGTACTTTAAAGCCCAAGACTATATTAGCTTATATTTAAAACGATTAGAATCAAAGATTAATATAAATATTAGTAGCTTAGACTAAATTTTAGCCTCTCTTTAGCTCTATTTAAATAGCAATGATAGATTCTTATAATTTAATAGATAAAATAGAAAAATGACTAGCTTAAATAGACTTAAATTAGGCTTTAACTGGTATCAGTTAAAAAGTAAGCTCTTAAGCATATTTTATAGTTTGCATTTTAGGCAAATTAATGGTAATTTATTAGATCTTTTCAATTAAAAAGTTCTAATCTAAAATTAATTTTTAGGGTAATCAGCATTAGCAATTTTTCCTTATGACTCAAACTATAAGTCTAAAAAAGACTTCTATATCTATAATTTTTGGTTATATGGTTGAAAGGTTTTAATTTAGAAAGACTGGAAACTAAAATTAAAAATGATACTAGCAAATTAATTATCTACAGATAAATTTAAAATGGAAATCTCAATTTTTAATAGTTAATAAAATTTCTCTCATCAATATAAAATTATTGGTCTAATGCTTGTAAGAGGAAGAAAGTTAGAGGAGAGTTCTTTAATAAGATTTAATAAAATTAAAATCAATTTTGATTGAAATTAGTATAATGAGATGTTTTGCCTTTTAAAGGATTCAATTACTGTGAACAGATTTGATTATATAACATTTCCCAAATTTGAAAGAAAAGCATAAATTTCAAAACTAGCTTAAAATTCATATTTTAGCTTAATAAGCGATATCTTTATTATTTGATTATTGAATTTAATATTCTCAATCATTAGTACTATTTTTATCATTTTGCTATCTTCTTGGCTTTTATATTTTTCTTACAATGAAAATGTTTCAAATTTTTAGTAAGCAAAAATTATCCTAAGATATATTGAAAAATTTTAACTTTATCCTTTAATTTTTATATTAGTTTGCTTCTAAAGCTTTAAAACTCATGAATAACTTCAGCTTACACTAAGCAAAGATAATTTTTTATGATAAACTGACCAATATTACTATATATTCCTAATCAAACTAAACATACCTCTTCTAAATGACTTAGAATCTTATTTACTTTAAAAGCTCTAGTCACATACTTTAGAGTTATATTATCTTATTTTGCATATCAATCAAAAAAAGAATTGATAATCTGAACTGATAATATCTAAAGTTTACTATTAAAGAAAAGTTGCTAATAGTTATATTCTAGCTAATACAAATATACTTTCAAAGGGTTATATTTTATATTTAAATGTCCTTACTTATACATCATTTCTTTAATTTCCCCTTAAGATTCTTTTAATCTATTCAAATACTTATGTAGTTAATCTTATATAAAGATGCTTTAAAATGTCTACATTCTAAACTAAAGCTAATTTGTAAAATAAAAATTTTTTCTCCCTTTTGCAAAGAACAATTTTTATAATAGATACCTATTTTATCATCTCTTCATCTGGTAATTTCAATAATGAAACTGGCAGTTAAAATAAAGAATGTAAGTTTGAACTAAAGTTAGAGATTATAATGATAACTAATTAAATTTGATCAGTCTTCCAAACTTAAGACCACTAAACTTGATAATATCTTATCCTCGCTATTTCTAATCAAACTTAAATGAGAAGCTTATTTTTAGTTTATTGATTAAAGAGGAAAATGCTATAGGATAGGATTAAATCTGCTATTATCTATTAAAAGCTTCTTTCTATGTCGTTTTAATTACCTTGCTACTTTGAATAGCTAATATTTAAAGCCCCCTAAATAAATTAACTATATAGGTTATATTTATAATTTATCTCTTTTGATTATATAAATAAGATAACTGTAACGATAATAAGAAGAACATGCTATAAAGGATTAATAAATGTGATATCCTTATTTTATTAAAGACAATATTATAAGGAAATTTTATAACTAAGCTAGCTTATTAGATTAAAGGTATAGTGCTATATAATATGCATGCAAGCTAGTATTTATTTTTAATTAGATTACTATATTGAACAAGAGCTATAGTCTTCCTTTTTTATTATGCTTCTTATCATTGTGGTATCATACCTCTGAGTTATAGTCGTTTATTAAGAAAGCAAACTTATTTGTTAATTGTAATGTTCTTGTTGATTGCATCGATGAAAATAATTAAGTAGAAGAAGTCAAAATTATAAAAGGTATGCTTAGCTAATTAAAATTGAAGAGACTTTGATAAATTAATTGAATAAGAATGGGGAAATAAAGATTGTTATAAGGATAAAAAGGAATTTTTATTTAAATTAATATAAAATGTCTAAAGTGGTAGTGAATACAGCTGACATGGACGAAGAAATGTAATCATGGGCGATGAACTAAATCAGAGAAGCTTTTGAATCCCATAGAAAAGAACGAGAAATAGCGTTGTTCATTAAAAAGGCTTTTGATGATGCACACTAACCTGTTTGAAATTGTGTTGTAGGTCGTAATTTCGGATGCAACATAACTCACTAAACCAAGAGATACCTTTTTGCAAGTTTGGGAGAATATTGCATAGTAATTTGGAAGTCTAATTGAAAAATTTATCTAAACTTACAACTGCTTGAATGTTTTTATTATCAAAATGTATTGCAAAAGTTCAGATTGATTTATCATTTTCCAATAAAGTCAATTAAAACTTCAATTCTTTCTTTTATCCTTTTTTGTCTAAGTTTAAAAGTCTAAAAGTAAAGATCCTTATAGGTTTAATTTACTCAAAGCTCTTCTAGAACTTCTTTAATACAGACTATATCAAACAAACCTCAGCTAATTTCATTCAAATCTTTTTACATAGAGCTAACATAATTAGCATGCCTTATAGTTTCCTTAATAAAGCATGGACATTTCATTTTAAGAGAGTACTATTATAAATTGATATTTGTAGTGTATATTAGTTTAATATACGAAACAAAAGGCATAATAAGAAGGAAGTAATGAAAATGATATTTAATAAATAAAGCTATTTTATTGAAGCTTAATAAAGAGAGCTAATATTCTCTTAACTGGGATAACTTTGCTATTTTTTATTTTCCAGTGCAGACAAATAAACAGTTACTTATATTAATTGATAGTGATTGACTTTAGTGAATGTTTAATTGAAGAATATAGAAATTAAGGTAGAAAGAATCTAAATTGTTTGAAGATAAAGAAGGATTTTGCTTGTCATTCTAATTAATACTAGTTTGCTTAAAAGCATCGTAATTAAGATTTGATTGAGAGAGGTAATAAACTTAGATACTTTTATTAATAAAGTCTGAAGTGTGAAATCAATCCTACTTCTCAGCTTTTCTCATGAAAGCCTCTATTACAGCCATGAAATTTCTTCTTGGCTTACTACTAATAATCTTCTATAGCTGTTCAAAAAGAGCCTACTTCTATGGTGAAATTTTAAAATGATGAGGATCATTTGAGTGATGTGGGTGAAGGTCTTCATGAGTTGGTTTAGGATCTGATCCTGGGACTAAGTACAAGCCAGTGGTGAAAGCTCGGCAATTGACAATACTTCTTGATGTTCTTGCCAACATTTTTTAAATGAAATAAAAATTAAATTTTAAGAACTCTTTATAAAGAATAAACTGTCTTATCCTAAAAGCCTTTAATCTCAACCAAAGTATATTAGACATAGATCATTCCTATATAATATCATCCTAGTCTTTAGCATAAACTTAGTCTTCATTATTCTACTTGAATCTTCTATCTGAAACTATAAGCTTAAGAAATAGCATTGAATATTAAAATCCTTAATTTAGTTTAAAGTAGAGAAAAAAGGCAAACTTATCTTATCTAACTTTTATGATTTACTCTTTCTCTAAATTTCAAAATTTGATATAATAGCGGATATTATAAATCAACTGAAAAATATACAGATAACAAGTTAAAGTCTAAATGGCAATAAAATTATATAAGAAACAAAAAGAATTAGAATATAGTAAGGGTTAAAGATAATAAAGAGAAAGATGATAATTAATTAACTCCATAAAATATAATCAGTTAAGATACCTTAATATAAACATGAATAATAAAAATGGTAAATAGGACGAAATTGATTAAATTCAAGGAACTAAAATCATAAAATCAATTTTAACTATCAAGTTTCATTTAATAACTTGGATTGAAAATTTTAATTTGTTTTAAAATATAAATCTTGATTTAATAAAAAACAAAGATAACATAAATACAATCTCTTTTAGAAACTCTTTGATCAGAATCTTAAAACAAGATTAATAGAAATGAGATAATCTACTATCATATTGAGTGTATAGGAAATTTTTTTTTCTTTCAAAAGATTATCAAAATTCTAGATATTTGAATCTCTCAACATCTCAACTTTTAATATTAAAGGTCTAAAATTAAAATAAGATCATTTTCTAAAAATCGAAGCATTAAAAGCAATACTTATAATCGAATTCAGCATTTTTTAATTTAAGGAAAAGAAACAGAGAGAAATTAAAAGTCAAAGCAAGGAATTAAGTAATTATTTTCATTAGCAATCGGCCACTAAAAATACGTCTATAGAAATAAAAAAAGCTTATTTGAAAGATTTAAAAGGATTCTTCAAAAAGAAATATTAATAACTTCAAATTAAAGTTATCAAAAAAAAAATTTAACTAAAAGCTGTGAAAAGATGAAAAGTTAATCATAAAATCAATTAAAAAAAAGGAAAGAAATGAAAATAGGATCTTTAAAAATAATAAAAAAATAAAATAAAATACTTTAAAATTATGTAATTATTTGAATAATTAAATTAGCTAAAAAGAATAAAGAAATTGATAAATGAAGATTTAATAGCAGCTTATAGCTTTTTAATCTTATATAGAGCAAAAAAGATATTTTAGTCTCTAAGATTGATAGGCCTTTTATGCTTTATAATAGAAAGAGGTTTTATTTAAACTTGAGACATTGAATTTTGATAAGACATGAAATTTACCTTTGAAGGTCATTAGATATTAATGGATTGTGATATTCTAATAGAGATAACTATATTTCTATGTTCTAAGCTTCTAGTATTTATCTTTATATATTAGAACTTTATAACCTCAAAAAACGTTACTTATATATTAAACAAATTTGCTTTCTTACCTTGGAAAATGCTTCCAGTACTAGAGGCTAACCAATTTTTAACTCAAGTCCTAAAATTTAAAATGGAAGGCTCTTTACCATGCTAACACTTTAAAGGGATTTTAATACCAATTACCCGTGTCTGATTAACTAAGTTCCTCTCTAGAGGCTTAACCGCTTGCAATCAGTGGACGAACTAGCACCAAATTGTTGCACCTCAATAATATCTCTCTCTGCAGAATAAGATGCCACAGATATTTCTATGCCCGATAATTCTAGTTAGGATAACTTGATGTTCACATTCAAATCGAGGAAATTAATCTTATTGCTAGAAAGTGAGTCCACTTTAGATTGAAGAAGAAATTGACTAGAAGAAGCAGAACTAAGAAATAAATGAACTAAAACATGATATTAAGCTGATGAACACCATATATTTAAAACAATCCTATGATAGTATTCTTTAGTGGATACAAGATAAAGGAAATTAGTTAAAAAAGTAATTTGATATGAAGGTTATGATACACTATACATTATACTTAGTAGAAAATAAAGTGAAAAATCATAATTACCAAGTTATTTCAAAAATTACATTAAGTCTATTAGATCAAAGTGTGTAAAACCCGCCTCTCAGTTTGAACTTGTTCAAATCAAAACTGACTTGCTTTAGGCACTCTTAAACTCCTTGTGCTAGAATGTTATCAGAATAGATATACTATGATTTATTGGTATTCTAGTAAAATTTTCCAGTTGGATCTATCATAATATAACTTTATGTCATCAAGTCGTTATCCTCAAATACGATATTAACTCCCTTCTACTCTAAGTGCTTATGACGGTTGCAAAATTAGGTGAACTGTTGCTCAGTAATAGCTAAATGTTCATAAATCTTATCATTTTCTCCTTTAATAAGAAGCATCTTAAATACTTTCCATCGATTTATATTATTCTATAGTACAAAGTCAGACATGTCTTCTTAGTAGTTTACTTTGTTTACCACAGTGTTTAGTTTTATATTTATTTTCCTTTCATGCCTTTAATTAAAATCCTTAATTCTTGAAAACGCTCGGGTCACTATTCTAACATGTTCTCCGTAACCTCGACCCATTGAATAGTTAGATTCTTCATATTAACTATCACAACTGATTGCAATCTGATCTAGATAGGGACCATAAGTTTCCAGTCATGGTTTTGATAAGCGAACAGAATTTGTAACTATAGAAGTTGCTATTCCAAGTCTTTTTGCATATTGGATATATTCTCCTAAATACTAGTTTAGCAAAGGTTCCCCTCCAGCAAAGTTAATTTTCTAAACATTTCCCTATTGCTTCAATGTCTTCAATAACTCTAAAGTTTATTCTTTTGTCAACAGATCTTATTACTCCTTAAAATGAGCGAAGCAGAATTTGCATTTGTAATTACAATTTTTCTCAAGGTGAAAGTTTACAGTAGGTAGTTGAAGACTCTTAAACCTTAGAAGTTTCTATCCTAAGCTAATCATATTTATATTACTCCTCAGAAATTATCCTTCTTATACTCAATATTACATTGTAATTTCGCTTTTCTTTTTCGATTTTAGTCGATTAAGCAGTGTAATTATTGATCTTTTTATAATAAAAGCTTATATTGTAAATTACAGTCAACATTATAACTATTACTAAGCTTTTAGTTATTCAGTATTTATTACAAATATCCTTCTTTTGCTTCTATAGTACTAAAAAGGGCTTCAAATAAGTTACTTGAAAGAGGGATTAGGCTCAAAATATGGAATGGCATTTCCTTTGCCGTTTGTTTATTTAATAAGTTAGAGTTTCTTAAATAAAGACTAAACTCTAAGTAATTAACAGCTTCAGTTATTTGCGAAAGGCTCTATTCTACTATTTTTAGTTCTTTACTTTAAAGTTTTATGAGCATTTATACTTAAAGTACTTTATTATAGTAGTTGTATTTGTTAAAGTTTATTTGGCTATAATTTTAACTCCAAGCTATTAAGTGTAATCTATTTTCCAAGCTTTTAGTTATGATTATAACACTATTTATGGTCTCTGGCTATAGGTAATTATTAGGAATATTCTTCTCTTTATAGTAGCTTAGTAATTTGCTAAAACCATTCACTATTATAACTCTCATTAAGTTAGTTGCCTATATACATATATCTATTCTTTAAACTCCTTTACATGCTTTATTATTTAGTACTATTCTATATTCTACTTTAATGCTCTACAATACAATATTACTAAGCTATTCTTGTTATTCTACAATTAACTTGGCTATTATATCGAGGGTATAAGAATTGGGTCTTTCTAACGAAAGATCATCCACATTTAAGATATTTAACTCCCTTAATTTCTTTATAGAAATCATGCTTATTTACTTATTTAAGTACTTTTAGCTTAAACAACCTATTTAGTGAAAGATGACTAAATGAAGATTTAATAGCAGCTTATAGCTTTTTAATCTTATATAGAGCAAAAAAGATATTTTAGTCTCTAAGATTGATAGGCCTTTTATGCTTTATAATAGAAAGAGGTTTTATTTAAACTTGAGACATTGAATTTTGATAAGACATGAAATTTACCTTTGAAGGTCATTAGATATTAATGGATTGTGATATTCTAATAGAGATAACTATATTTCTATGTTCTAAGCTTCTAGTATTTATCTTTATATATTAGAACTTTATAACCTCAAAAAACGTTACTTATATATTAAACAAATTTGCTTTCTTACCTTGGAAAATGCTTCCAGTACTAGAGGCTAACCAATTTTTAACTCAAGTCCTAAAATTTAAAATGGAAGGCTCTTTACCATGCTAACACTTTAAAGGGATTTTAATACCAATTACCCGTGTCTGATTAACTAAGTTCCTCTCTAGAGGCTTAACCGCTTGCAATCAGTGGACGAACTAGCACCAAATTGTTGCACCTCAATAATATCTCTCTCTGCAGAATAAGATGCCACAGATATTTCTATGCCCGATAATTCTAGTTAGGATAACTTGATGTTCACATTCAAATCGAGGAAATTAATCTTATTGCTAGAAAGTGAGTCCACTTTAGATTGAAGAAGAAATTGACTAGAAGAAGCAGAACTAAGAAATAAATGAACTAAAACATGATATTAAGCTGATGAACACCATATATTTAAAACAATCCTATGATAGTATTCTTTAGTGGATACAAGATAAAGGAAATTAGTTAAAAAAGTAATTTGATATGAAGGTTATGATACACTATACATTATACTTAGTAGAAAATAAAGTGAAAAATCATAATTACCAAGTTATTTCAAAAATTACATTAAGTCTATTAGATCAAAGTGTGTAAAACCCGCCTCTCAGTTTGAACTTGTTCAAATCAAAACTGACTTGCTTTAGGCACTCTTAAACTCCTTGTGCTAGAATGTTATCAGAATAGATATACTATGATTTATTGGTATTCTAGTAAAATTTTCCAGTTGGATCTATCATAATATAACTTTATGTCATCAAGTCGTTATCCTCAAATACGATATTAACTCCCTTCTACTCTAAGTGCTTATGACGGTTGCAAAATTAGGTGAACTGTTGCTCAGTAATAGCTAAATGTTCATAAATCTTATCATTTTCTCCTTTAATAAGAAGCATCTTAAATACTTTCCATCGATTTATATTATTCTATAGTACAAAGTCAGACATGTCTTCTTAGTAGTTTACTTTGTTTACCACAGTGTTTAGTTTTATATTTATTTTCCTTTCATGCCTTTAATTAAAATCCTTAATTCTTGAAAACGCTCGGGTCACTATTCTAACATGTTCTCCGTAACCTCGACCCATTGAATAGTTAGATTCTTCATATTAACTATCACAACTGATTGCAATCTGATCTAGATAGGGACCATAAGTTTCCAGTCATGGTTTTGATAAGCGAACAGAATTTGTAACTATAGAAGTTGCTATTCCAAGTCTTTTTGCATATTGGATATATTCTCCTAAATACTAGTTTAGCAAAGGTTCCCCTCCAGCAAAGTTAATTTTCTAAACATTTCCCTATTGCTTCAATGTCTTCAATAACTCTAAAGTTTATTCTTTTGTCAACAGATCTTATTACTCCTTAAAATGAGCGAAGCAGAATTTGCATTTGTAATTACAATTTTTCTCAAGGTGAAAGTTTACAGTAGGTAGTTGAAGACTCTTAAACCTTAGAAGTTTCTATCCTAAGCTAATCATATTTATATTACTCCTCAGAAATTATCCTTCTTATACTCAATATTACATTGTAATTTCGCTTTTCTTTTTCGATTTTAGTCGATTAAGCAGTGTAATTATTGATCTTTTTATAATAAAAGCTTATATTGTAAATTACAGTCAACATTATAACTATTACTAAGCTTTTAGTTATTCAGTATTTATTACAAATATCCTTCTTTTGCTTCTATAGTACTAAAAAGGGCTTCAAATAAGTTACTTGAAAGAGGGATTAGGCTCAAAATATGGAATGGCATTTCCTTTGCCGTTTGTTTATTTAATAAGTTAGAGTTTCTTAAATAAAGACTAAACTCTAAGTAATTAACAGCTTCAGTTATTTGCGAAAGGCTCTATTCTACTATTTTTAGTTCTTTACTTTAAAGTTTTATGAGCATTTATACTTAAAGTACTTTATTATAGTAGTTGTATTTGTTAAAGTTTATTTGGCTATAATTTTAACTCCAAGCTATTAAGTGTAATCTATTTTCCAAGCTTTTAGTTATGATTATAACACTATTTATGGTCTCTGGCTATAGGTAATTATTAGGAATATTCTTCTCTTTATAGTAGCTTAGTAATTTGCTAAAACCATTCACTATTATAACTCTCATTAAGTTAGTTGCCTATATACATATATCTATTCTTTAAACTCCTTTACATGCTTTATTATTTAGTACTATTCTATATTCTACTTTAATGCTCTACAATACAATATTACTAAGCTATTCTTGTTATTCTACAATTAACTTGGCTATTATATCGAGGGTATAAGAATTGGGTCTTTCTAACGAAAGATCATCCACATTTAAGATATTTAACTCCCTTAATTTCTTTATAGAAATCATGCTTATTTACTTATTTAAGTACTTTTAGCTTAAACAACCTATTTAGTGAAAGATGACTAAATGAAGATTTAATAGCAGCTTATAGCTTTTTAATCTTATATAGAGCAAAAAAGATATTTTAGTCTCTAAGATTGATAGGCCTTTTATGCTTTATAATAGAAAGAGGTTTTATTTAAACTTGAGACATTGAATTTTGATAAGACATGAAATTTACCTTTGAAGGTCATTAGATATTAATGGATTGTGATATTCTAATAGAGATAACTATATTTCTATGTTCTAAGCTTCTAGTATTTATCTTTATATATTAGAACTTTATAACCTCAAAAAACGTTACTTATATATTAAACAAATTTGCTTTCTTACCTTGGAAAATGCTTCCAGTACTAGAGGCTAACCAATTTTTAACTCAAGTCCTAAAATTTAAAATGGAAGGCT
This sequence comes from Loxodes magnus, assembly GCA_946699065.1. Taxonomy (NCBI): domain Eukaryota; phylum Ciliophora; class Karyorelictea; order Loxodida; family Loxodidae; genus Loxodes; species Loxodes magnus. The sequence continues at coordinate 202,179 of CAMPDV010000042.1, forward strand.
CTTTACCATGCTAACACTTTAAAGGGATTTTAATACCAATTACCCGTGTCTGATTAACTAAGTTCCTCTCTAGAGGCTTAACCGCTTGCAATCAGTGGACGAACTAGCACCAAATTGTTGCACCTCAATAATATCTCTCTCTGCAGAATAAGATGCCACAGATATTTCTATGCCCGATAATTCTAGTTAGGATAACTTGATGTTCACATTCAAATCGAGGAAATTAATCTTATTGCTAGAAAGTGAGTCCACTTTAGATTGAAGAAGAAATTGACTAGAAGAAGCAGAACTAAGAAATAAATGAACTAAAACATGATATTAAGCTGATGAACACCATATATTTAAAACAATCCTATGATAGTATTCTTTAGTGGATACAAGATAAAGGAAATTAGTTAAAAAAGTAATTTGATATGAAGGTTATGATACACTATACATTATACTTAGTAGAAAATAAAGTGAAAAATCATAATTACCAAGTTATTTCAAAAATTACATTAAGTCTATTAGATCAAAGTGTGTAAAACCCGCCTCTCAGTTTGAACTTGTTCAAATCAAAACTGACTTGCTTTAGGCACTCTTAAACTCCTTGTGCTAGAATGTTATCAGAATAGATATACTATGATTTATTGGTATTCTAGTAAAATTTTCCAGTTGGATCTATCATAATATAACTTTATGTCATCAAGTCGTTATCCTCAAATACGATATTAACTCCCTTCTACTCTAAGTGCTTATGACGGTTGCAAAATTAGGTGAACTGTTGCTCAGTAATAGCTAAATGTTCATAAATCTTATCATTTTCTCCTTTAATAAGAAGCATCTTAAATACTTTCCATCGATTTATATTATTCTATAGTACAAAGTCAGACATGTCTTCTTAGTAGTTTACTTTGTTTACCACAGTGTTTAGTTTTATATTTATTTTCCTTTCATGCCTTTAATTAAAATCCTTAATTCTTGAAAACGCTCGGGTCACTATTCTAACATGTTCTCCGTAACCTCGACCCATTGAATAGTTAGATTCTTCATATTAACTATCACAACTGATTGCAATCTGATCTAGATAGGGACCATAAGTTTCCAGTCATGGTTTTGATAAGCGAACAGAATTTGTAACTATAGAAGTTGCTATTCCAAGTCTTTTTGCATATTGGATATATTCTCCTAAATACTAGTTTAGCAAAGGTTCCCCTCCAGCAAAGTTAATTTTCTAAACATTTCCCTATTGCTTCAATGTCTTCAATAACTCTAAAGTTTATTCTTTTGTCAACAGATCTTATTACTCCTTAAAATGAGCGAAGCAGAATTTGCATTTGTAATTACAATTTTTCTCAAGGTGAAAGTTTACAGTAGGTAGTTGAAGACTCTTAAACCTTAGAAGTTTCTATCCTAAGCTAATCATATTTATATTACTCCTCAGAAATTATCCTTCTTATACTCAATATTACATTGTAATTTCGCTTTTCTTTTTCGATTTTAGTCGATTAAGCAGTGTAATTATTGATCTTTTTATAATAAAAGCTTATATTGTAAATTACAGTCAACATTATAACTATTACTAAGCTTTTAGTTATTCAGTATTTATTACAAATATCCTTCTTTTGCTTCTATAGTACTAAAAAGGGCTTCAAATAAGTTACTTGAAAGAGGGATTAGGCTCAAAATATGGAATGGCATTTCCTTTGCCGTTTGTTTATTTAATAAGTTAGAGTTTCTTAAATAAAGACTAAACTCTAAGTAATTAACAGCTTCAGTTATTTGCGAAAGGCTCTATTCTACTATTTTTAGTTCTTTACTTTAAAGTTTTATGAGCATTTATACTTAAAGTACTTTATTATAGTAGTTGTATTTGTTAAAGTTTATTTGGCTATAATTTTAACTCCAAGCTATTAAGTGTAATCTATTTTCCAAGCTTTTAGTTATGATTATAACACTATTTATGGTCTCTGGCTATAGGTAATTATTAGGAATATTCTTCTCTTTATAGTAGCTTAGTAATTTGCTAAAACCATTCACTATTATAACTCTCATTAAGTTAGTTGCCTATATACATATATCTATTCTTTAAACTCCTTTACATGCTTTATTATTTAGTACTATTCTATATTCTACTTTAATGCTCTACAATACAATATTACTAAGCTATTCTTGTTATTCTACAATTAACTTGGCTATTATATCGAGGGTATAAGAATTGGGTCTTTCTAACGAAAGATCATCCACATTTAAGATATTTAACTCCCTTAATTTCTTTATAGAAATCATGCTTATTTACTTATTTAAGTACTTTTAGCTTAAACAACCTATTTAGTGAAAGATGACTAAATGAAGATTTAATAGCAGCTTATAGCTTTTTAATCTTATATAGAGCAAAAAAGATATTTTAGTCTCTAAGATTGATAGGCCTTTTATGCTTTATAATAGAAAGAGGTTTTATTTAAACTTGAGACATTGAATTTTGATAAGACATGAAATTTACCTTTGAAGGTCATTAGATATTAATGGATTGTGATATTCTAATAGAGATAACTATATTTCTATGTTCTAAGCTTCTAGTATTTATCTTTATATATTAGAACTTTATAACCTCAAAAAACGTTACTTATATATTAAACAAATTTGCTTTCTTACCTTGGAAAATGCTTCCAGTACTAGAGGCTAACCAATTTTTAACTCAAGTCCTAAAATTTAAAATGGAAGGCTCTTTACCATGCTAACACTTTAAAGGGATTTTAATACCAATTACCCGTGTCTGATTAACTAAGTTCCTCTCTAGAGGCTTAACCGCTTGCAATCAGTGGACGAACTAGCACCAAATTGTTGCACCTCAATAATATCTCTCTCTGCAGAATAAGATGCCACAGATATTTCTATGCCCGATAATTCTAGTTAGGATAACTTGATGTTCACATTCAAATCGAGGAAATTAATCTTATTGCTAGAAAGTGAGTCCACTTTAGATTGAAGAAGAAATTGACTAGAAGAAGCAGAACTAAGAAATAAATGAACTAAAACATGATATTAAGCTGATGAACACCATATATTTAAAACAATCCTATGATAGTATTCTTTAGTGGATACAAGATAAAGGAAATTAGTTAAAAAAGTAATTTGATATGAAGGTTATGATACACTATACATTATACTTAGTAGAAAATAAAGTGAAAAATCATAATTACCAAGTTATTTCAAAAATTACATTAAGTCTATTAGATCAAAGTGTGTAAAACCCGCCTCTCAGTTTGAACTTGTTCAAATCAAAACTGACTTGCTTTAGGCACTCTTAAACTCCTTGTGCTAGAATGTTATCAGAATAGATATACTATGATTTATTGGTATTCTAGTAAAATTTTCCAGTTGGATCTATCATAATATAACTTTATGTCATCAAGTCGTTATCCTCAAATACGATATTAACTCCCTTCTACTCTAAGTGCTTATGACGGTTGCAAAATTAGGTGAACTGTTGCTCAGTAATAGCTAAATGTTCATAAATCTTATCATTTTCTCCTTTAATAAGAAGCATCTTAAATACTTTCCATCGATTTATATTATTCTATAGTACAAAGTCAGACATGTCTTCTTAGTAGTTTACTTTGTTTACCACAGTGTTTAGTTTTATATTTATTTTCCTTTCATGCCTTTAATTAAAATCCTTAATTCTTGAAAACGCTCGGGTCACTATTCTAACATGTTCTCCGTAACCTCGACCCATTGAATAGTTAGATTCTTCATATTAACTATCACAACTGATTGCAATCTGATCTAGATAGGGACCATAAGTTTCCAGTCATGGTTTTGATAAGCGAACAGAATTTGTAACTATAGAAGTTGCTATTCCAAGTCTTTTTGCATATTGGATATATTCTCCTAAATACTAGTTTAGCAAAGGTTCCCCTCCAGCAAAGTTAATTTTCTAAACATTTCCCTATTGCTTCAATGTCTTCAATAACTCTAAAGTTTATTCTTTTGTCAACAGATCTTATTACTCCTTAAAATGAGCGAAGCAGAATTTGCATTTGTAATTACAATTTTTCTCAAGGTGAAAGTTTACAGTAGGTAGTTGAAGACTCTTAAACCTTAGAAGTTTCTATCCTAAGCTAATCATATTTATATTACTCCTCAGAAATTATCCTTCTTATACTCAATATTACATTGTAATTTCGCTTTTCTTTTTCGATTTTAGTCGATTAAGCAGTGTAATTATTGATCTTTTTATAATAAAAGCTTATATTGTAAATTACAGTCAACATTATAACTATTACTAAGCTTTTAGTTATTCAGTATTTATTACAAATATCCTTCTTTTGCTTCTATAGTACTAAAAAGGGCTTCAAATAAGTTACTTGAAAGAGGGATTAGGCTCAAAATATGGAATGGCATTTCCTTTGCCGTTTGTTTATTTAATAAGTTAGAGTTTCTTAAATAAAGACTAAACTCTAAGTAATTAACAGCTTCAGTTATTTGCGAAAGGCTCTATTCTACTATTTTTAGTTCTTTACTTTAAAGTTTTATGAGCATTTATACTTAAAGTACTTTATTATAGTAGTTGTATTTGTTAAAGTTTATTTGGCTATAATTTTAACTCCAAGCTATTAAGTGTAATCTATTTTCCAAGCTTTTAGTTATGATTATAACACTATTTATGGTCTCTGGCTATAGGTAATTATTAGGAATATTCTTCTCTTTATAGTAGCTTAGTAATTTGCTAAAACCATTCACTATTATAACTCTCATTAAGTTAGTTGCCTATATACATATATCTATTCTTTAAACTCCTTTACATGCTTTATTATTTAGTACTATTCTATATTCTACTTTCTTGCTACTTTTATTGCTCTATATCCTACTCTTATTTTTTTTTTCATTAATGAGAGATTGTATGTTTTGGAGATATTACTCTAATTCCATATTCTCTCTTTTCAAAGACTGTTATATTACATGCACTCCTTAGACTTAATAAATGTTTTTTTAGATTTTCTTCAAAATAGCGGAAAGATATTTTCATTTGAATCATTTGATTTAAATTTATATTTATATAAAGTTTTAATAGTAAAAATTTAGGTGTTCATAATAATTTACTTCTTCTACATTTAGATTTAGATCACAATCATGAAAGCAGCATCCTTATCCCAAGTTAGATTTATTAATTTACCAGTAAACCTTTTGTTTGGCTTAACACTTGTTCTCCTTTGCTATTTACTTTTATGATTACAATTACTAGACTTCAACTCCTTATCCTAATACATGCATTGGTATTTGTTATTACTTAAGGGGTATATTTAAGACATTATTTCTGAGCAAGTATATGATTTTCCGATAAGAGTAGAAGATTTTGCTAAATAACAGTATAGATCCTATCATAGCATAACTTTTTAATATATAGGTAGTATTTGTAAAATAACTAAATATAACAAGGTTGAATCCTTTTTAGTCTCCTTACTTATATTAATGGTGAGATCTTTAGCCATCAAGTCAATTAATTTCTTAAAAGAAGCATAAAGGAGTTTATAATTTATTGAATGATATTAGTTTTATTTTATTAACTTGATGGGACTATCATTAATAAAAAAACTATTCTAGTTATATCTAAATTTGCTGAGGTATCTTATAAACTATATTCGCAATTTGATCAATTTAATTCTATAATGACTTTAGTTAAATAAGATTAAAAGACAAGCTATTGAACAAAGATCTATTATAGCAGAATTTATAATAGCTTCAATTATTCACCTTTATATAGAAGTGTCTTTACAAGTCACTAGTATTGGATATTATTTTATTAGTATGCTATATAAAGTTATTTCTTCATCCTTTTATAAAATAGCGTTATAGTATTAAGGTATATTTTATTATTTCTAGTCTGTAGAATTTTTTTAAGTCATATATATATTGTTCTATTAACAGGTTATCTGCTATCATATCAAGAGTGTAAGAAATGGAACTTTCTAATAAAAATTCATCCACATTTAGGACATTTTACTCCCTTAATTTCTCTCTTTTTGAATATTAAAGTTATGAATTCTAGTATGCTTGGTTTCTAGTAATTTAAGCATTAAAAGCAAAATAAAAGTTCAGTAACTAATTAATTTTCTCAGATTAATGAAGGACTCTGTGAGTTATCAAAATAGTAAATAAGGTATTCAGTTAGATTATTGAATAGAACTAAGGTATTAATACTATATTCCCCTTTATAGGTATTATAATCCCCTTCTTTTACTATTTAAGGTACTTTTCTTTTTTAAGTATCTAACTCAAAAGAGTCTAAAGAGACTTCTAGTTTATAAATTATACTTGCATTAGGATAACTTTATGAGGTTAATAATCTTGATTGGTTGTTTTTTTAAGTAATATTAGCAACAAATTTCTACGAAAATTCGTTAATAAGACCCACTAATCATAAAATGAAAGTTAATGAAATCAATTAAGATCCATCACTTCTTATCTATAAGAAGAAGTAGCTTAGCACTTTTAAAAGCATTAAGAGTGAATTAAAGGAATGCATGGATTTATGAATACCTCTGTCTAACCAGATTTTGGGTTAAGAGTAGCTATAGAATAAATTAAACCTTATTGATGAGCAAATCAATAAAACTAAATAGCTGAGAAATGAAAGATTCCTAAGATAGCAGTCTACAGTAAATTAGACTTATAAGCCATAAGTGTAGCATAAGTACTGAGAAGTTATTAGAGACTAAGACTGTAAAAAGTTTCTAGATGAGAAGTTTCATTTAACTGTCTTCATTAAGCTCTAAGATTTTATTGAGTAGCTAACTAACTATTATCCTAAACTAGCTCAATCGTAAATAGAATACCTTTAAGTTTTGATATAGCAAGTTGAAACTCAATATTTAGACTTAGATGCTTTAGATTAATTAACATACTCAAAAGGATTAAGTAGCTTCTTAGAAATAGCGGCAACTAACCCTTAAGACTTAGTAAGATAAATGAATGATTACTTAAACTAGAAAATAAAGGAAGCATTAAGCAAGATAACTAAGCTGACTTATACTAGTTCTAAACTTATAATATCAAAGCTTTAAGACTTAAATTAGAAGGAAAAGGCTATTCTGAAAAGAGAAGGAGAGACTAGGTTATTACTTCAACGAGAAAACTAAAACTTTTTCGACTCTTTAAGTAGTTAAATGAGTGTTTAAGTGGATTAATATCTCAATAAAATGACTAAAAGCTTTAATCTGTTGAAAGAGAAGTAAGTTGAACTAATTAAAATTAAAGAAAAGCAAGTAAAGCAATATAGGTAAAATAGTGAGACTTAAACTAGTTTCATTGAAGCTGAAGAATACTATCAAATATCTGAAGAAGATTATATGCTCCCTTAATAGAAGAAAGAAAAATGTGAGGAAGTAAAGTTAACTAATAAAGTGTGTAGCAATAATTTCATGCCTTTTGAGTAAATGTTATAAAGTGAAAATAACTATAAGAAGAATATATAAAAACTGGAGAATTACTTGCATTAAGGGAATAAAGATAATTAAAAAACCAAGTCCAATTTGAAGTTTAAGGAACATTTACCTAGAATTAAAATAAATGAGGCTAATAATTATGAATAAAAGATATCTGTATTATAAACTTAAGAAGAGACATCCTCAGTATAAGGAATAGAAAAATAACGCAGCTTGGAAAATCAGTCTCCTGATTAGTATTAGTTAGATTACAAGCTTAATAGTTAAAGTAGTAAGAAATAGCTTGATAAGTTTAATGATATAGTTAAAAAAAGCATCACTTAGAAAAATCAATATAAGAGGAAAAAAATTAACTGCTAGAATATTGAAAGTTAAAAGACAAAGCAAGATATACACAAACCCATTGTAGTCATTAGTAAACGATTTCTCCCTAAGTATCTAGAAACTTTGATACCGAAAAATTTCAATTCATCTGAGTTTTAGAGTGCGCTGTTTTCACCATAAAATTTCCATATAATGAAATACACAAATCAACACTAAAAATGAATATCCCCTTTAACGAGAAAAATAAGAAGTTAAGATAAAGCTTAATAATAATGTTAATGTAATGTTTTATAATCATTTCAATATTAATCCCTTAGAAATCAATACTTCTATCTTTATTAAGCTTAATTATAGTCAAAGCAGGTATTTTCTATTTATCCTGCTAAGTAGTTTTATATATCTAAAGATATGCTTAATTGCAAAGCGAATAATGGGTTTTAAAGGGCTTAATTTAGATATAGTCTAAATACTACTAAGCGGATTATGTTTAATCTCATCTTAAGATTCTCAATATTCTCAAAGAGGATAAGTCTTATTTATCTCATATAAACATTAAGGGTATTCTTAACTACTAAGCCTTTAGAAATACTAAATGAACTGAGTTACATATAAGCTAATTTTAACTGAAAATAAGATTGATAAATAGAATGAAAGAGATAAGCTTTTTAATGATTAGCTAATGAAAGAAATTTAGCATTTTACTTCTTAAAGTTACTTGAAGATAGTATATAAAGATATATAGTAGCCTTGAGCTTTTATAGCTTTAGGTATTTTTATAATAAAACTATCTGTTAAAAACTTCATAAGAGAAGCAAGTAAAAGATATGAACAAAAAAGAGAAAAACTGCTCTTTGATTAAAACATCAGAATATTTAGTTTTTGAATGAGCAGTGATGTCATAAAATCGAGATGGTAATTAATAACTTTATTTTGGATTATTTAAATATAAGGATATCTTTAAATGAAATACTAATTAGCTATCTAAATGGATCATTATAAAAATGGGAAACGACGGAGGAAGTATTGCAAAAAGAAGAGACATAGCTAAGAATAAAAGCCCTGAACGTAGAGATATGTAAAAGTTTGAGAAAACTATAGAGAACTCAATGCTCTGTAGCATCTCGAATGAATTTCTAGCTCCTCCTATAGTTTGTGATATAATAGGATTACTATACAACAAAGAAATAATTATAAATAAACTAATAGAAGATAAAAGCTTTTTCAAGACAAATAAACAGTTTTCTCATATTAAAAAACTGAAGCAGTTATAGACTTTGAATGCTAAGCTTAACGAAAATAATCACTTAGTTTGTCCTATCACTTAAGAAGAGTGAAATGGATTTAATTAATTCTACGTTTTCTGGGGCTGTGGATGTGCATGCTCAATAAAAGCAATTTAGCAAATAAACCCTTAAATCTTAGACTAGCAAAAAGCAATTACTTGCATTGTTTGCAACAAAGCGGCTAAGGGTATTGTTTCTTTGATCCAAAACTAGGAGTAGATGAATTAAAAACTAGAGTAATTAAACAAAAGTAAAAAGAAGAACAAAAAGAATAAATAAAATAAAGAAACTGAAAAAGCACAAGAGAAAAATAAAGCAGTCAATGAAAGTCAAAAAATAATTTAGAAGAAGAGTGAAGGTAATTATTCTATTCAGTTTTTCAAAACTTGTTCAAAAAATCTAGTAAAGTGGATGAAAATTTTCTATGCAGAAATCTTGTTAATTGACTTTAACTCAAAGCATCACTGTCTTACTATTTTATTCTCCTTCAAACTTTTAAAGTTTTTAATTTATACTTTAAGTTGGCTTATTCACTTAGTATATCTAATATATCGATTGACTATTTCATTTTCTTTATTTAATAAATACTATATCTAAAAGATATAATTTCAACGTTAATGAGCAACTTTAAATTTCATATCCCCTCATACTTTGTCTATTTTATTTAAACTCTTAGTATTTGTCAATAATTATGATAACTTGCTATCATTTTTCTTTAGATTTGCTTATAATATCAAAAAAAGAGTATTTTCAGTGGATTTTTTAAAACTTAGTATTCTATAATTTTTATTCTTTCTCTCGTTTTAACGTCTATGAGTATGTATTTAGATATATATCATATGAAAATTACTTAAATCATTTCTTTCTACATATTAAACTATTAAACCAAATTGAAAACTAACCCTTAAAAGATTGCATACACTCAATGCTTCTTAACCAAAGCTTACAACTATCAAGAGTAAAGTAAAAAGGATGTAAATAAGATAGTTAGGAATAAGCAAGTAAAGATTTGTGAGTATTTAGACTAAAAGTACTAATAGTAGCATAAAAATAGAAAGCTTATTCAACTCTATTATGTTTATTTATCTGATTTATAGAAACTATTATTTATAAGTAGGCATTATAAGTGAAGTTCGTATCTATTATTCTGCTTATAGCCATTAAGTTATATTATCATTTTTATTCTTAGGTATTTTAGTAATTTCTGCTTCCAGTTTAATGTTTTATATTTTGCGTCTAAATTAATAATTATTGTGATTGTCTAAATTTAATAAGTTAGTCATATTTACCAGTTGTAAAGAGTTATGGTAAAATAAGTAATGAACTGGAAAATATAAATCATTTATATAATTTAGCTAGAAAGAGCTATATTTATAAGTTCTATACCTTCAGTTAGCTTTCTAAACGTTTTAAAGGAAGACTAAATGATCCTTTATATATTTTTAAAGTGTTATCCATTTCTTAATGTGCCCTTCTTTTATATTTTATAAATCAATAACTTAATATTTATTAGCTATTTAAGCTAAGTAATTGCTGAGTATCTTTATTTTACAATTTAGTAAGAGAAATTGAAATTAGCTTACTTAGTAATTTTCTTAGTTATTATTAACTTTTTGGCTATTTATAGAACTTTTTTCAGCCTTTAGTGAAGTAATAAGATTGATGATTGTGTATAAAAGAAGCAAATAGTTGATTATAAACTATAAGGTTGTTTTGATGGGAATCACACCTACTACTGAAACATTTGACCTTTAGTTTGAAAAGTTGATCCTTTCATTGTTTTACTCTATTGGATGGAAATAGTTTAGAACTTAGGCGATTTGTTTTGCTAGACGCTAAGAACGTTTTAAATAGTTCTAAAGTTAAAAATTACTCTTCTTAAATTCCTTGACTTTTTAATTACTGCATTCTTTAAGCTGGCAAATCTAGTTCACTCTCGGTAATATCAGCATTCTCTTCTCCATCTTCAAAATTATTTTCTTGTAAGGAATAAAATTTTTTCTTCTAGACAGGCATCACAACTTATTTTTCCTTTTCCTCGCTATTTTCTTCCAAATTATTTTTTTTAAAATCTAACTTAGCTAAGACCTACTAAAGTTAGCTCGAAATCTTTGAAAGTTGGGGGTTTTGATGTAGTTTTTTTTAATTTTGTTCCATCAAATTCATGATCTATTTTTAAACGTTAACCTAATTAAGAATTTCTTGAGCTTATTCTTATATTTTGTTTATAACTAACTATTTTTGGTCATTAATCTCTTACTTGCTATGCTGAAAATTACATTTTATCCCATTAGTTTACTTTCATTTCCTTCTAAGAAGAAAATATTCCTAAAACTCAAAAATATCTGACTGCGAGTCTGATACTTCATTATTCTTTTGCTTACTTTACTACTCTTCCTATTCTTCATCTTAATATTCATCCAACGCTGATTAAGCAATATTTCTTCTTGATTTCACAATTTAAAAATTACTAGAAACTGTTGGTCCTCTAATCTAATTTTTAATGATTTAATCTTTAGGTGCAAATTAGGCTTGGAATGCATATTCTTCTTCTTTTTAAATTACTTCAACATTCGTTTAATTGTCTTAAGTTACTTAATTTGCCTAATCTTTATTCGAAGTCTCTTAAGGTTATTACTTTTCTTAAAGCAACTCAGTTTGTATGCTTTAATGTTCTAAGGTTTTAGTAAACTATTTTGAATTATAGCTTGCTTTCATTGATTCAGTGTTCTTTTCATTTAATGACTATAATACCTTTACTTATCTATTAAGCATTTAGCTATTAAAGTTGTTTTTTAATTAGTTTAATTGAGAAGCAACCTAGATTGTTTTTGAGTTTTAATCCTAATACACACCTAAGAGCATTTCTTGAAAATTGCTTTAGTTTTTTTACAAAATGGACTACATCATGTGAATATAGTTCGAAAACTGATTAACTTATACTTATTAGTCAGTAGTTTAATCTAAATCTTCCATATCTTAGAGATCTTACTATTAGTACTGTTGTAGTTATTGCTATATGTAAATTTGATTTTTCACTTATTCTAGTTGATTCTATAAGAGCTTTATTTGCCCTTGCTGTTTTTTATTTTGCTACTTAAGTTTAGAATCAATAGAAAAGTCAATGGATTTTTGAATTTTCTCTAAGTTGATTTCTCTTTTCTTTTCCTGTTTTTTTGGTTATTCTGTTTTGCTAAAAGAGTTTAACTAGTAATTGTGTCTTTTTTGCAAATGAGTTCTTAAGTAAAAATTGCTTTCAAATAACTTTTAGCAGAAACGACATGTAAAAATAGATCCTCGCAAATCTGCTTAAAAAGTTAAATTTTTTTCCTTCTCCTTATTTTCCTAATACTCTTATTAGAGCTTCTTAAGTGTCAATTCCTTTTTCTTGATGTTATTTTCAAGTCCCTTTTTATTTTAAATTTATTGCATCAGCTGATCTTAATTATTAGCTTATAAGCTCTGAAATTAGTTTTAAGACTGAAGCAAATATTAGAGTGAAAGTTGATTATACTAAAACAACTTAAGTATCTACTATTCTGACAGTTGGCTTATTTTATCCTTATCAAAATTAGTTTCTAATACTTTCTATAGTATCTAATGCCTTTCGCTAGACTACTAATTATCCTCCTATCTTTACTCTACTTACTCTATTTCTTTCATCACTTCGATAATATCCTTAGTTTTAGTGCTTTAGTTTTATTAAGCGAACTAAGAAAACTTCTAGTAGAAGTCTTGCTAAGAGTTGAAGAAGTTAGAGTTAGATTGTTCGAATTGGGTAGGTATATTTTAAAAGTCAACCATGAATTATAGGGATATTAATTTAAATATAGTAACTTATATCAATTTAGCTTCTATTGCTACTTTATATCCCAAAATCCTTTTACTCTCTTATTACTTTTTATTAGTTTGCTATTTAGTTTAATGAAAATGTAGCATTTGCTATTTGCTTTTCAAGTATTTCAAAGCTCTTTATTTAGCTAATTTTATTTCTAAATCTATAAGTTTATACTACTTCTGAGAAAATAACTCTGATTTATTAAAGTGATTAAATAGAAAGGATTCTAGTCTTATTTCTATAACTTATCAGAGTTATATATATCAGCTTGCTTCTAACTATGCAACTACTTATCTAGTTTAAAATTATACGCTTAGAGACTAAAATTATCCATAATAGTTTCTTTCTATCTACTATAGACTAAAATAATCAGCATTTTAGTTCCTTTTATAGTTCTTTATTTAATTAAGTATTCTATATAAGGAATAAGCAAGCTAGCATATCTTCTAAAATAGTAAAGGCATTAGTACTGATAGTAATGAAACTCCCTTCTAGTAAATTCTTTATTAAGTACCTATTTTATAATCAGAGAATGAGCGTTTCTTTTATGAATTAGTCTATTAAAACTATTTCAGACCCCTCAATTAGCCACACACGAAAATGAACTATTCAAAGCTTCTTCTCAAGTGTCTCTAACTTTTCCTACTAGAAATAAAGAATTGGCGCTAAAGTTTATTAGAAGATACTGGAAATAAGATAGCAGTCTTACAAAAAGGTACTTACAAGAGATAAAATAATAACACTATACTAGTATTTATAAAAGAAAGGAAAAAAGGCATTTCTTATTAAATCTAAAGGAATTATTAGCTTAAATAATTGAATGAGACTTCGTAAAAGCGAATAAAAATAGTACTTTGATATTATTTTAAGATATAACATTGTTTATATTATAGAAATGAATCATATGATCAAAGTTAATTCATTAATTCTTCTGCTTAACTTCCTCTACATCCACTGTTTTAAACTAAAAGCTTAGTATATTGCAAAAAGCAATTTCATTTTGTTTAATCATAAACAAAATATCCTAGACGCATTATTAAAAAGCAGCTTGTCTTTCTTTAAGATTCAATCTTTTTTCCTTTTTTTTGGCTTAGAATAAGTTAAGATGCTAATTTGACTCCTCCTTTGTAGATTGCTTTGGTATATTTATGATTGCTATTACTGCTACGTTTTAGATATCAGAGATATTACTTTAAATTTGGACTTGATTCATTACAAACTGATGGTGGAATTTTTCAAAGTTCATGTTAAGGTATTAAAAATTGTCTTCAGCTTTCGCTAGCTAAAATATAAAATTTTTGGTTTAAGGATAGTGCTCAAACACATTCTCAATTGATATACTATTCTTACTATTTGGATTCTCATTCCAAGGCCCTGGTATCATTTTGATAAACTACCTCTTTTACTTCTGGATCGCTATATGTCAGAAATGCTAGAAATAAAACGCAAAATTGACAAATGAACAATTTCCTAGCAAATCTTCTAAGGACAGTTCTAATTCATTTAAGTTCTGTAGAAAAGCTTCAGAGAGAGAAAAATCAGTTTTATCTAGATCAAATATCCTAAGCTATCTGAAGCATTTCATCACATTAACTTAAACATTTTATTCCAGATTAAAGCTTTCTTGATCCTAAAGCAGTTTCTACTACTAGAACTTATCCTTAACTTTCGCAAAGTTTTGCATTTTTTTTTGAATTTAATATTATTCTGTTTTCTGCAGTTCTTCGTCCTATAGGATCTATTACTTAACTAGAAAATCAAGGTGAATGTTGATATTTTCATTTGAGTCTTGGAAGTCCAATTAATGCATTTCCTAACTAGCCTGGTTTAATGGTGCTTCCTCCTCCTCTTTTTCAGTATGTTTTGTTTCAAAATTTTAGTTTTTTTTTATTTTCGTCTATTTTACTTACGTATTTAAAGAGTCTACTACCTGAAAAACTTCCCATACTAAAGCTGTAAGCAAGGATAGAAGAATAATAACAGCGAATACATAGAAAGTAACGAAGAATATGGTAGAAGTGAAGAATTCACCGCTGTAATAAGCATAGTTTCACATTACTGATTATCATTCTGATGAGATAAAGACTTAGAAAAGCTGTAAGAATGAAGACTGAAAATTCTAGAAGTTCCCTAGAACTGATCTATAATAATGGTCTCCTATTTCCATGTAATATATCTCCATACCTAAAATAGCGTAAATATAAAAGAGCATTAAAATGACAAAGCATATTTTAAGCACTGAAGGAAAGCAGCAAAGAGTTTTGTAAAACAGCTCATTCACTCTTTTGAAAATAACTGCAACTCATTTGCAGAATCTTAAAGCTTTGCACATCTTTGCTGCTTTTATCAGCCTCAGTAATTTCTATGACTTTGCAATTTTACTAAGTTTAGAAATTTTGGCTACTTTTAAGGTTCTGAAGATTCTGAGAGACTTCAAGCCTGCGTCTAAAAATAAAGTGATGCATACAAGGGCAAAGTCAGAAACATTCCAATTATCAGAAAAATATCCAATAATTCCCAATCCTATTATCTTAATTATGACTTCGGTAATGAAAATATAGGTTATTATTTTATCCAGGATGCTAAGCTATTTCACATTTCCTATTTTGCACTCCTGCAATATAAATAGTAAGCAGGAAATCATCACACATAATAAAATAAAAAGATCGAATCATATATTTCTTGATATTTTGTTGAACTTGAATATCCTATTCAGAAATCCTCTAGTCAACGTTCAAAACCTTAAATTTCATTATTTCTTAGCTCTTAAAATTTAGGGGTATTCAACTATCGGATCCATGAGATCAAAGAACTCATAGATGGTAATGAACTACTAGTTTGGGTACATGGAATCATAGATTTGGTCAAATATTGAAGAGTTGAAATTTTTAGGATACATGCTTTCTAGGTACTTATATATTGTTTCTTTTCCAACTCTATTTTCATTAGACTTGTCTAAGATTTAGAATACAGTTATTAAATTATCTCTTTAGTTCAGTCTATCTGCCAGTATTATTAAAGACCTCATTTACTGTAGGTATTAAATAAAATAAGCTTACTCTAAATTAATCAAACATTTAGGCAACAGGGACAGGAATAAAGATCAAAACGGTTAGAAAGATAATAGGCATAAAGAATATCAGTATCCAATAAGAAAATCCATCATCTAGCATATCTCTGATTATTTCAGGATAATCATTCAAGGTCATTAATACGAAAACTATATTGCATGAGTTTTTCAACTGAGTGAAGTTACTTTCGTACTCATCATAATTACTTTACTTTGGTCCTAAAACTCTAAATCCTATAATACCAAACACTACAACAAAAAGAACATAGAGAATCATCATTTCTATCATCTTAGTGAAAGTTTGTACTATTGCTTGTAAGGATTTTTTCATTGAGTGATATGATATTATTAAGAAATAAGGTCTAAATAATCGCCCAAATCTAAAAAACTCTTAAGGGTACATGCTAATATATATCAAGAAGTCAACAAGGATAATTAAGGTTATCACTAATTGAATTAGGATGTAATGCCAATTTTTGGTATCTGATCTTTATTAGTAGGTTTTCATTATAGTATTGGAAACGTAAATTATTATTATGAAAAACTCAATCGAGAAAGTAAAATTTCACAAAGATCCTCACTTTATGATTGATGAGTCTTTACTATTAACAGGCTCTAAAAATGGTAGACATATATGGATGATAGAAACGAATCTGCATAGTAAATTTCAGCTTTGGCTTGTTTGAATCATATAAATTTTATATTATAAAGTATCTTCGTTAAAATCATGTCTGCACTCATATCCATTTATAGCATCTCAAGTATGTCTCAACGTCTTCTTTTTTAACTGATTGCTGTCCAATTTATTTAAACAATATTTCAATTTTTAGTTTTAGGAGTTTTGATATTTATCATTGATGATATCTGAGTCTAAATCATATAAATCCACTCCTTCATCCTTACATATTTAATCTAATAACTTAGCATTCTAAATTTTTTCAAACTAGATTATGTTTCCTTTTTCTTATTACTGTGAATTTTAACTTTCAGCCTCTATATCTACATCTGGATTCTGGCTTTTGTTAGCAAGATTAATAACGTTTAAAATATTAAAGGTTCGCTAAACATTGCTTTAAGCTTTTGGTTTGTCTGGAAATTATTATTTGAATCAGGTTAAAGTTGTAGATTCTGTCTACTAGTTAGAAGCTCATAGCTAGGCTAATTTTTTAGTAGATTCAAATGTCCTTTTTTACTTTTTGAATCATTTGTCAAATTAACCTTTGAAATAATCCTTATATTAGACTTGAAATCAGTTGCTTTGACTACTTTCATGCTAAGTTATATCATTTTCTTCTTTTTGCATATTTACTTTAGCTTTTGGATTTTCCAACAAAAAGGTAGCGTTGCCATTAATGATTCTATCGAAACTTTCTTAGAAGCAAGAGCCCTGTCTAGGACTCTAAATGTTTACATTGCTTTCAATTTCCTCAATTGAATATGCTTCAACTTATTCTTTTCTAGCTGATTCTTTATTAAAGTTTTATGTAGTCTCCAAAGTGTTCTGATAAACCTCTGATTTCTAAAAGTTTTTAACCTTAGAATCAGTACTAACTTCGTCTTTATTTTTATTCGAGCAAGGCGAGCTTATAGATCCATTACTTTCCATATCATAAAAAAGAATTAAATAGCCACTAATCTGTAAGCATGACGTTAATTAGAAATATATATAAGTACTTTATATCTAATTATAGCTTAATGATGAACTATTTCTAAAATTCTCTCTAATAATATAAAATATAGTTTGCTCAGTATAATCTAATCCTCCATTATTATAAGAGACATTTTCTGCTTTTAATTCTCACTTTTTATTAGCCAATCTTCGTATTTTCTAATCAGTTTAAAAATATGACTATCCTGGTTTTTTATGACTAGATGTATCTGTGAGATTTAGTGTTTTGTAAAGCTTATTTTTAATTATTGATTCTATAGGTTGAGTTGCTTACCTTTATACAGTTGATAGCATAATCAAATGCTAGCAAAGCTGCTTTATAAAACTTATATCTAAGTGAGTAAGTTAGATGTTAGTTAAATTTGGCTAGTTTCCTTAGATAATTAAAGATACAGTAATAGAGTAAAATAAGGTTCATAGTATATTGATTAACTATAAAGGATTATTCAGTGTAATAGTTAACAAATAGTAACACTAAGATGCCTTTATAGGTAAAGCTTGAAAGTAACTAAATATAGTTAATAAAGGGAATTAATTACTTTTAAATTATTATACAACTTAAAAGAAAATGGGATGCTGTGCAAAAGGAAGATTTGATAATCTAGAAAATACAGTGAAGGAAATAGGACTAGATTAGTAGTAAATAAAATAAGACTTTAATGATGCTAATGGACATATTTCAATGTTTAAAGAAAATAATGTCTACATTCTTGATAAAACTAAGCAAATCACTTAGATGGATAAACTTGAAAACTTCAAGCTTTTTATTATAAACGATAATATTTTGAAAGTTGCACTTTATAAAGCTCAGAATTCAGATTTCATTATGATTATGAATAAGATAAGCTAATTCGCTAAGCATAAGGCTTAGGAGTAAGCTCAGATATAGAAAGAGCAGTACTAGGATATTATAATTAAGTTTAATAGTCCTGATATATTTATTATCATAGGGTATAATCTAATATAATAAATTAACGAGAAATGCAGCGACTTGTAGAATATTTCTTATTTCGTTTGTCAAAAGGCAGTCGGAATTCACTGAATCTTTACCTGAATTCAAATAAAAGCGAATAAAATATTCTAAGAGCCAGAAAAATCTTCCCAGTAACACCTACAAGAGTTATATACCTTCCTTAAAAACAATGATATGAAGTAGGATTGAATGTATTCTAGTAGTTTTACTTTAAATTAATATTTTTACAACCTTCATCTTCTTCAATTTCGTTAATAAGTATATTTTAGCTTTTAAAATGAAATAATTATAGTTTGAGGTATTTAAATTTAAGATG
The DNA here is from genome assembly GCA_946699065.1 of Loxodes magnus. NCBI lineage: Eukaryota > Ciliophora > Karyorelictea > Loxodida > Loxodidae > Loxodes > Loxodes magnus. The sequence goes on from CAMPDV010000042.1 coordinate 221,079, forward strand.
AGTCTAATACTTCGAGAAATATTTTACTGCTTTATGTTAGCTATTTAAGGTACTTTAAAATAGCAAGTTTTAGTAAATTATTTTATAAAATTACTCTGTTCATTTGCGAGATCCTACAGTTATTTTTTCTTTCTATTTTCTTCTGAGTTGCTCTAGTTCCTACCTTTCGTTCTGATTTACTTATAACAGACCATATAAAACGTATATGTTTTGATCTACTTCTTTGTTTCTGAATTTAAAACTTACTAAACTGGTAAGTGTTGGATTAAACATTTTAAGCTCTCTTTAATATTATCCAAATTCTCTTTGAACCTAGCAGATTCAGGAGTGTTTGATTTTTCTTTGAGTTCAGACTTAAGGACTTACGTTAATTATTAAGTGTATTCTATAGTCTGTTCAAGCTCCTCTATTTCTTCCTTTAAAGCTTTATTTTCTTTCTATAGCTTGGATAATTTCTCATTTGTCTAAATTAAAAATTTACTATGTTCTAAACAGTTAGTATTGGCAAGCTTTTATTAGATGCCTAAGAGGCGACTGATTCTTCATCATCACTTTGGTTCCTTTTAAGTAAGGAAAGTTGCTAGATTTAATCATCAATAACCGCTGGAAGTTTTGATCCTTCTATAAGTTGCTAGATAGAAGATTATGGCCATCAATGTTATGAAATTCTATCATAGCACCATATTTCTGATTCTATTCTTACTCGTTTGACTAATTAAACATGATCCTTAGGAGGCAAAAGTTATATTCTTAAGTTAACGATTTCTTACTCTTAATCTTCAATTTCCTTTTCATTCTTTTTCAACTCCTTTTCATTATTTTTGATAATATTGTCTATCTAATTCTTGAGATCCTAGATAATAAGCTTATCTTTCATATCATCTTTCATAAACTTTAATTCAGATTAATGCTTTTTAATTATTTCGTTTAGCTAATCTATTTCTTTGTCTTTCTCTACTAATTATGTATCTTTCTAGCTAATCAAAGTCTCCTAGTTCTTTATAGTTTCATTAGTTGTAATTAGAGTTCTAGTTAAGTGCATTCTCACCTCTTTAAATTCTTTTTGTAATTAATCGTAACTTTGTTTTTAGCTTTCAAGCTCTCTTTTAATCTTTTTATTTTACTTTTGTAATTTTTCTATTTCTTAGAGCGCCCTTTGTAACTATTAGCTTAGGTCATCACATTGCTTTTACTTCTATTCATAATAGTCTTTAAGATTTGAAGAAGAATGAGTCGAATCCTTAACTTTATCTAATAAGCTTTTTATTTCTGCATCTTTTTACCTTAGCAGCTCTTCGTAGTGTTGAATTTTGCTTTGTAATTCTTTTTTAAGCTACTCTAAATCCTATTCAAGTCTACTAACTTTCAAATTCTTCTATTCTAAGTTATTGATTAATAGTCTTATTTAATCTTTATTTTTCTAGTTTTTTTCTTTCTTTTTCTAAAGTAAATCTTTTAGGCTTTTTACTTCCTCCCCTTTGTTCTAGATTAGTTCTTCTAACTTTTATATTTACGTATTTTTGTCTTTTAATTGATCACTAAGAGATTGTTTCTAAGAATCTAATTCCTAGTTTTGCTAATTGCTAGATAAAATGTCTATTTATTTCTATAGCAATTCCTTCTATTTCAATTAAAGTTCTTCTTACTTCTTATTAATTTCCTCACTTAATTCATCATTTATTTACTTCTATGACTTTAATTAATTTTTTAAACTATTATTTTCTTTCCCTGATTGTATAAGCTGCTCTTATAGCTAGGCATTTTGCTCTTTAGTGTATACTATTTATTGAGTATCTTCTTCCTTACTCTAGTTTAGTTAATCTTATAAATTCTTTAGCTTTTACTAAAGATTTATTAGTTCCTATTCCTTTTTTTTTAGTTTTTCTTCCAGTTACTTAATTTACTCATTTTTCTAAAGTAATAGACTTTCGCTCTCATTTTTGCACTATCTTAATTATTCCTTTTCTTGTTTCAATTAGCTGCTTAACTATTAGATTGCTTTTCCCTAAATTTTATTAAGTTCATTAGCAGCATTAAGTTGACTAGGAATTCTTAGCATTGAATTAACACTTTCTGGAGGAATGCTTTCAAATATTTTTTCGCAGTTTGTCTGAATATGTTACAGATTTTTCTGCTACTTTCTATTGAACTTAGTTAGAGCCTAACTAATCCCATCTATTTTTTCAGGTGTTATTAACTAATCTTATCTACTAAACTCGTTACACACAGCAGAAAATTTTGATAGTATTTTGGCAGGCTTTAAATGGACACTTCCTAATACTAGTTCCAGGTTCTTTTACTCTTCAATAAGCTGATTATACTTACTTTTCATCTTATCTAATTATTCTTATAGATTACTTATGCTTTTGTTTAGGTTTTAGACTTAATTTTGACTCTGTTTCTGGTTCAAATCGGTAAGTTGCTAAATTTCATCTTTTTGGTTTTCTAAATTCCAGTTTTTTTGAATCTCATTTGCTAGCTCTTGTTTAGTAGCCTTTAACTTTTCTTTGCATTCTTCTAATTTAGCCTATAAGCTTTCATTTAAATCCTTCTAGAAAGCCAAATCATCACCTGTTAACTAAAGTTCGGCATTTAGTTTTTATATTTAGATTTTTCTTTCATTCTAGGATTAATTCAACTCTTGTTTACTTTGCTTATTGTCATTTAAATCGAGGATAAGACTTGTAATTTATTTATTAAGTTCCAGAGAAGCAGTTATCTACTTAGGTATTTTCTGAATAGTCGCTGCAGTCTCATTAGGGATATTCTACATAATTTAGTCGACTTTTATCCCTTAATTTTCTAGGCATTTCTGTTAACCTCTTATTATCTTCTGGATTCCTTAAGATATACCTTCTAACTTTTCTGGAGAGATAGATTCTTCCTAAAATCCTGATTAAACGGCATCTCCTGTCTTATTAACTTTGGCAGGTTATAACTTAAAATTAATTAAAGCCGTCTCTGATCCCTAGTAGTCATCTCTTAGCTACTATTTTTCCTTCTACAATTCCTAAATTTAATTCTGGAAATTCTTCGTGTTCTTGTTTATATCAGACTGAAGCTTCTAGTTTTTAATTTCCAACTCGTTGATTTAAGCTTAAAGCTCTTCTTTTTCAGCTTGAAGATTTCCCACCTGAATTTTGTAAGTTTATAATTGTTTTTTAAAGTCTTCCTATGATTTAGATTTAGTTTAATCATCTTAATAGATTTGTGACTCTAAAGCTAAGTTTTGCTATTGAGCTTGTTGCAATTAATCCTTTAAATTATCAATCACCTTGTTTTTCTATTCAGTCATTTAATTAGCAAGCTTAATATCATCTTTAGCCTATTGAGCTTAATTCGCAAGTTCATTTTCTAATATCTGTTTTTCCTTTTAGAGCTTTTATATCTGTCCTTCTAAATTCTCGATCTAAAGCTGTTTCTTTTGACTAAGAATATCTGCTTATTCATGCTGCTTTTATAGTTCTATATTATTCTAATTAATATTTGCTTTTTGGTGTTTTTCATTATTCAGCTCGATTTGTAATTGTTTCTACTAATCCCCTAGTAAATCTAATTAATTTTAGAGTTTGTTCCTTTCTTCTTACTTTTCAATTTCAACTTAAAGCTGCTTCTTTAAGTTCTAGGCTTACTTTTTTAATTCTTCATTATTCAGTTTTTCTAATTCTAAGGCTCTTTGAAGATCCTCTTTTTCAGTTTCTATACTTTATGCTTCATTTTATTTTTCTTCTAGTTACTTTCTCAGTTACTTAATAGATTGTTTGTCAGTATTTATTTTCTCTTGCAGTTTTTAGTTTAATTATTACTGAAGTGATAGATCTTCTTTTGTTTGATTCAATTCTTAATTCAGAGTTTATTACTATAACTTAGCCTAATTTTAATTAGTCTATATCTCTTGTTTCAACTAAGATTATTAATTTTCTAGTTCTTCCTACTTTTTTAGTAAGTTGGCTATGGTTTCCTAAAGCTTACCATTCTCATTTTGGAGATCTTTATTTTTATTCTCTTTAATCTGTAAATCTTACTTCAGCTTTGCTATCTGTTATTCCAAATCGAGTATCTAGTTAGTGAGATTTAAGTTCTAATTTTCAGCTTTTTTAACTTCTCCCTATAAATTGCTTAATTTATTCTAAAGAGCCTCAAGTTATTCCTGGTGCTTATTTTAATTTTCCTGTAGTTATTATTTGGCTTATTCATTTAGATCATTTAAATGTTACAGTTACATTTATTGCTATTTTTCGTCTCTCTTTTTTTCTTATTATAGCTTTAGGATATCATTTTCACACTTTTGCTTCTCTAGTTTAAGTTACTAAAGTTCTTCATATATCTAAAGATTGTCTTCTGCTTATTTTTAAATTTAGTCTTGCAGTTATTAAATTCTCTTTTACTTCTATTCAATTAGATTTTAGTTCTAGAGTCCTTAATCCTTTAGACTTTCAACTGCTTCTTAAAGAGAACTTTCCGCTTTTTCCTTTTCGAACTATAATCTGTTGAGCTTTTCGTCGTTATTCTTTGCATTTAGCTTTTCTAGCTACTGTAGTTTGTTCACTTAGCTGTTTAACTCTTCTATTTACTCTTCTTGCTTTTGAGTTTGCTCCTATAAACTGACTAACTCTCCTTACTTTCCTTACAACTCGTTCTTTAAGTTTTTTATCTAAAGTTCCTAGTCTTTCAAAGTGGATTTTAGCTGCTACATCTCATTTTAAAGTAGTTCTTATTAACTGATCATACTTTTCTTGAGATTCTCTAATTCTTAGATTTACTCTTAAAGTTATACATTTAAGGATAGTTAATCTTTAGTCTATATCTAAAGTTCCTGAATTTGATTTTCTTATTGTTAAATTTTGCTTTTCAATTTGCTTACTTCAGACTTAAGTTCCGTTTCTTTCTACTTACTATTCTCTAAACTTTCAGTCAGATTTTTGTTTTCTTATTCTAGGTACTAAACGTCAGCTTGCAGCTCTGATATCTATGACTTGCTATTCAGAATCTGAACTGATAATTCAGCTTCAGAAGCTTTGTACTTGCTTAATTAAGCTTAAATTTGTTACTTTTCTTCCAGATTTTTCTAAATCTAAAGCTGTAGATCTTAGTTAATTAAATTCTTATTATTCAACTCACTTGCCATTTGCTTATTCTAGTTGTCTTTTAGAATCTAATCTCTCTTTAGCTGCTAGATTTCTTCGTTTAGCTTTTAAGACTCATTTATATGCTAATTTTCTGCTTGCTCAAACTAATATTTAGCTTCCAAAAGCTGCTACTTCAGTTCTTTAAGTTGATCCTGTTGATATTATTGCTTTAGTTTCTTAACAGGGGAATTGCACTCTTATTCTTGCTCTTAGTTTATTTCATTTAGTTTAAAAGTTAGTGTTTGGTTTGCCAGTTACAGTTTATCATTTTCTTCTTGCAACTTCTAGCTTTTCTATTACAGCTTGCTAAACTAACTATTCAAATTTGAGCTTTCTTTATTAGTCTATTAAAGTTAAACTTGAAGCTCATCTAATTAATTTTTAAGCTCGTTTTTCTCTTTATTTAGTTCTACATTTTACTTCTACTCGCTACTTAGTTATTACTACAGGTTTTCGTTCTATTTCTGACTTGCTAAGTCTTTTCGCTAGAGATTTTCAAGAGTGTTTTATAACTAAGACTACTGTAGCATTTGCTCAGTTTACTGACTCTATAAGTTTTTATTTTGTTACTGTAAGAATTCTATTTTGTTCTGTAGTTTTTTATTTTAATGTTCTAAAGTGTTAACAGACCCTTGCGCTTCCTCAAATTTTCTTTCACACTAGACATTTTGCTCCTTTACCTCTTAAATTTGCTCTTATTATTGCTTTATTTTATTTTAAGCGTCTTTATGAATTTGACTCAAATTTTCTAGCTCCTGTTTCAAAGATGCTTTATCTGCTTCTTAGTTCTGCAACTGTATTTGAATTTGCTTTAGTTAAAGCTTTAAGTTTTCACTTTCATTTGAATTTTCACTCTATGAGCTTTGAATTCTATTAATTTCTTCATTTAGTTCTTTTATTTAATTCTACAATTTCTCACACTTTTACTTATATGGAGTTAGCTAAATTTAAGCTTGATTTAAGTCTTTTTTTAATTTGGATATTTCCTATCCAAGCTATTCACTCTCTTTCTCTTATTCTAGGATTTTGGCTTGAAGATTTTAATTGTTTGCTTTTGCTTTATTGAGTTCATCTGTTTGCTTGCTAAGTTAAGCTTGTAAATTCGCTGCTTTTGCTTCGCTTTATAGTAGATTTTTGCTTTAGTTGTTATAATCTTCTGACCAGGTTTATATTTGCTTAGATAATTCCTCATTAGCAGTTAGAGCTTAAGAAAGCTTATTCGCTTAATCTTGCTTTTCAAGTTAGAGTTTGCTAACCTCATTTGCCTACTGTTATTGAGTTAGTTCTAATTAATTTAGTTATTCCTGAAGTTCGCCTATTTACTGATTGAGATCTTCATTTAGTTTATTAGCATTTTTTAGTTTACTTTGACTAACTTCTATCTATTATTTGCTCTTTTCATTCTTCTGAGATAAGCTATCAACCTGTTCTTATAACTGCAAGTTTTCTTCTTATAAAAGCTTTAAAGACTAGCCTACTCTATTTAGTTCATTTGATGTTTTTGAATTCGTTGCATTTAGTTCATGGTTTTCAACTTACAAGTTTGAGAGCTATTCATTTAAACTCTATTTTTCACTGTCAAATGCATTAGCTTTACTCTCCAATTATTTAATCACTTGAGTTTATTTTTGTTAATCTTTCTTAAGATTTAAAATTTACTCTTATAAAGCTTCATTTTCATATTTAATGCTCTAATTTTACTTAGCCAAATTCTTTATTTCCTATTCTTTTCTATTCAGTTGCTAGATCTAATCTGCCATTTACTTTTCAGATTGTAGTTTCGTTTAGTCCTAAATATAGTCTTTTTCTTGGATTTCCTGCTTTTATTAGAGTAGCTCCTCTATTTTCTTCTTTAAACTTCCTGACTATTCCTCTAACTTCTAGTTACTATTCTTTAGTAGTTAAGCTTATAGTTTTGTCTGGTTGACCTCATCTATTAATTTAGAGTTTTCATTTTATAAGGAGATTATTTTTTATTGGCTTTGGTGCAGTTTTTCCATTTATTCTTTCTAAGTTTCTTATTAAGTCTCTACTGTACTTCTTAGCTCTTCCAATGTTCCTTAGCATTGTGACATTTTGTTTTGGAAATCTTTTATCTCATTTTTCAACTTTCGATTGTCACTCTCTAAGCTTTAGTTTGAAAACTCTAACTCAGAGGCTTTCTTTTAAAGTTCGCTAATTGTTTGGATACTTTCGCCACTCAAATTTTATTACTGCTTAAGCTTTTATGATAGAATCTCGTTCTATTGGTTGCATTTCTCCATTTCGATTTATTTTTCATCAAAGCTACTCTGGAGTTACATATAATCATCCTATAGAGTCTTATTAATCTACTTTAGTCTATTGATTTCTCCCTGTAATTTTTTACTTTATAAAAGTAGGTCTTAATTCTATTTTTCCAGTGCTTAAGACTAATCTTCTATTGTATCTTTATCACTTTCCAGACTCTTCACTTTGTTAGTTAAATGTACTGCTTAATTATTAAGTTCCTTTATCTTGAGACTCAATTCATCGAGTTATGTCTCTAACTCTTTTTTTTCAGCTTAAAGATCTAAAATTTTATTTTAAAGTACTTAGTTTTCATTATTTTTAAGCTTTAAATTATCTTATTGCTGACTAAGAGCTAACTACTTTAGTTTGCTATCTAAATCTTAGTTTTGTTGAGTTAGTTTGGAGTTCTAAAGTGTCTTGTTTTGAAGTTCACTTTCCAATTAGTCTATCGTTTCCTATAAATTTTAGGTGTTTTTATTATATTCTTCCTTAAACTTTAAGTGACTTTATAGCTTCTAATTTAGAAGTTGTATCTAGTTTTAAGCTTCTTTAAGATCTTGCTAGAGATCCTCTGTTTGGTTTGTCAATTAAGAAATCTGACTATTTTACTATTTAGTTAACTGATTAGCCTTAAAAAGCTAGCCTTAGATATTTTGAATTTATCCAGCAAGTTCCTCATTTTTGTTATATAGAGTAGATTTTTCCTAATTCACCTGCTTTTTATCCTCTTATATTTACTTTATTTAGTTCGTAAGATTCTTATTAAGGTTTGTCTTTTCCTACAATAGATCAATGAGCTTTTTCTGTTCCATTTGCATCATTTCTTTTTCTGATTTATGATCTTCAAGGATCTGCTAAAGCTTTTATAATTAAAACTCTTTATTCTAAAACTGTCTAGGAGATACAGTGTTAAGGCTTCCTTAGTTCTTTTCTTGAAGTTCAAATTAAAGCTTCTAGATTTCATTCTTCTATTGCTGGTTCTTTAATTAACACTCTTCATTTTGATGTTGGAGCTTATTAATGCTGTTACTTTAGTCTTCTATTATCTGATTTTACTCTTTTAGTTTATTCTACAGATTTGTAATCTAATTTTTGAGCTTTTAAAAACCTTGCTAGTGATTGTCCGTCTAGTTCTATAGTTATATATTTTCGTCTTCCAAGTCTCTTAGCTTTTAGTTATTTTCCTGGAGTTCATTATGAAGAACTTTATTCTAACTTTTCACTTCTGAAATTTAATTCTCCATGCTCTGCTATTGTTCGTTTAAAATGGCGTTTTCGCTTTAAAGTGATTTAATCAAGTTTTGTGAGTTTTAATATTAAGAGCAAAGCTCTTTGTATTCACTATTTTACTTGGAAAACTTATTACCTAATAGCTCTTTTTCTTCCTAAAGGCTTTATATCATCTATTCTTAAGAAAGTATCTATTCATCTTTAGCCTTTAGCTGATTACTGCTTCCTTCTTAGTATTTCTCATACTCTTACTATAGTAAATCAAGTTCTTAAATTCTCTCATCACTCTCTTCCTTAAGTTTCTATAATTACTAGATTTGATTCTTTAAGCTAATTATCTATTCTGCTTACTTTTCAGCTTTCAATTTATTATTTTCATTCTATTCCTATATAGCTTTGTTCTATTCATTTAGCTTGGTTACTTAGTTCTATAGTGTGAGCGTTTTTTGTTACGCAGAGTGATATTTATCATACTCTTCATTTTATCCTTGCTACACTTCTTCGATATATTTCTTATATTCGCTTAACTGCTTTTGGGCATAGTTCAGCTTATTCTGTAAATCACTTTTTTCAAGGTTCATTTTACGAGATTCACTGTCCAATTCTTAAATCTTAATTTCCTATTCATTCAGTTAATTTTACTATCTTAAGATCTGTATGTTCTAATCTTCATTTACAGTCTGCAACTATTTAAATTTCTAGTTCTGTAATTATTTAGTTGTTTACTCCTTTTCAACTTAGCTACTCAGTTCATCTATTTAATTCTAAAGGGATAAGTTTTATAATTGAGCCTCTTTATACAGTTTTTCAAATCTATTCTACTAGTTCTTCAGTTCTTTATTCTAAGACTTCAGTTCTATTATTTACCTTTGGATGTTTTCTGATTCCTAGTCAACTTAAACTTTTCCTTCTTAAAGTAGCAAGATTTTGGCAGAAAGTTGTTTTTAGTTTAAGTTATTTTCTTGGATATGGTTATTAAGGATTTGATTTTTTTGCTCTAACTCTTGCTTCTGTTGAAGTAGATCTGATATCTGGCGTTCTTGTATTAATATTTACTGCTATTTTTGGTTTATTGTTACCTCACCCTAATCTATCTTGCTTTTTATATTCTGAAGGTCTTAGAGTAGCAAATCAACGTTTAAAGAGTCGGAATGAGACGAGTCAAGTTCGAATTATTCCTGTAACTCCATAATGAACTTTTTTAAATGCTCTATTTTATCATTAAGTATCTTAATTTGATAGTTCATATTACTATTAGTATCTTAAAGCTTCTATTTTTCATGTTAGAGTTGCTTATATTTGAGTTAGATATCATTTTGCTATTATGTTTGCTTGTCAAACTCTTCTTAAACACTATCAAAGAGTTTTTTGAGATCTTTATTCGAACCAGTAAGATTTTCTATTTTACTTTTCATTTCGTTATTACTAATTCTATTCTTATCTAGTTCACTTTATGTACTCTATAGTTATAGTTCAAGTGCGTGAATCTAACTTTATAGAGTAGAATTCTACTCAGTTAGCTAGTTATTTAGATGATTTGATTGGGTTAACTTTTGCTATAGCTATTCAAAAAACTCTCGATTCTGTTTGTTCTAAACGTATAACTCATTGTTTTGATTTTTTAAGGACACATTTTTCTCTTTAATCTCTGCTTACTAGGCATTACATCTTTCATTTTCAGTCATTAATTTTTTAACTTAAGTATCTAGCTAAAAATTATCCTACTATAATTTCTAGATTTATTAATCAATTGACTCCTAAGATCCTTCTAGCATGCTAACTTTATTTTATAAAGCTATATTTTGCATTTATAATTCCTAGAGCTAGCTTTTACTCTTATGAAACTGATCCTACTATGCTACTTTCTCTACTTAATACTAGTTTAATTACTGCTCATAGTCAGTTATTATAGCTACTTTTTTTCTTATTTGAGCTTCTTAAAATTCCAGCTTTTTTTTGTTGCCCTGATTTTCAACATAAAGTTCTTAGATATAAACTTCTTATTGGGACTAAGAGTTTAGAATCTTTTAACTGGCATTTATCTTTTCATTCAACTCTTGAATTTTTTCTTCTTATTACTTCAACTCAAGTTTTAATTAGTTATTCAGCTACTATAACTTCTGGCTATTTGCTTATTGCTAGAATATTTAGCTTTATGCACTTCTTAGTTCTTCATCCTTTTAGGAAATATCTTATTAGGATTTCTCTAATAGCTATTTGAAATCCTCATTCTCTTATTTCATTATCTAAGCTTTATTTTATATCTCTTAGTTCTCTAGTTTTGCTTTTGCTAGTTGAGAAGATAATTATTACCCTTCTATTTCAAGCTTATCTTACTGCTTGGTAATATTTACGTTTTGCTCCTTTAGCTCACTGTTTGCTTTACTAAGAGCTGTATATTTATTTTACAGGACTTCAAGCTTTTAAACTGCCTATTTTTCCTTTTAGAAAAGTAAATCATTTTCGTTCTAAAGTTTCTAGTTTAATTCTTTTTGATGAGTAACTGCTTAATTAGCTCTTTATACCTCATTCATTAGTTTCTAGTTCTGTTCATTTAATTCTAGACTCTAAGTCTAAAGGGAATCTAATTATCCCCATGAACTGTTTTTATCTCCTTCCAGAGATTTAAGTTTATTAGATAGTTACTTTAAAAGTTACGCATTTTACTTGAGGTTATTTTAATCCTACTGCAGTTACTCAGAAAGTTGCTAATTATTAGAACTTAATTCAGAAACCTATTACTAGAGGTAAAGTATTTGATCTTCTTTTAAGCTTAAATTTTGCTATAGTTCATTTTTTTATTACTACAACTCAAATATTTTCTAACCTTAGTCTTGCTCTAATTACCTTTACTTATCTTTTTTCTCTTTTAATCCCTGCTTTTCGCTGTTTAGTTAAGAGATTTGCTCTTTTAAGTTATTTAACAGCTGACTTAATTGATTATTCTACTTATTGAGAGCTTAAATCTCGTTCTTTAGCTTCAAGTTTTCTTAATCTAGAGCCTTAGCTGTGCTACTTGCTTCTTAAAGCTGATTAGTTTGTAACTTTTTATTCTTAAGCTTTAATTCTCTTAACTTATCTAAAAAGTCTTAGTTTTTCTACTGGAGTTCATTTTTATCGCTTTCTAAGATAAATATTTGCTCCTGCAAGGATTTGTTTTACTCTTACTACTCCTACAAATCATATTGACACTTAGATAGCTAGTTCTTTAGCTTCTGCGCTTAAATTTCTTAGGTAATATTTAGATCTAAAGACTGCTCTGATACTTGAGACATAGGAGTGCTCTGATCTCTTTTCATCTTCTAGCGTAGTTATTCGTTTTCTTTATTGATGCTTTGAATTTAGTTCCTAAGTTCTGAAATTAAGTTAAGACTGGGTTACTAGTTATCTGAGCTATACTTTTGTGAGCTTTATGATGAAGTTTCTGTTTATTAATCGAACTCTATTTTCTTAATGTTTATGACATCAGCAGTGTGTTGGGATCTTATCCTTTTATGGTCCTTCTAGTCACTAATCAGAGTTTCTTTATTCTTGGATTTATTCTTTTATAAAGGTATCTGCTAATGGGATTTTTAGCGTAAATGAAGTGAAGGCTAGCTAGCCACCGTCGTTGATCTTCCAGATAGCTTTTCTTCTTATAAGAAATAATCTTCCTCTGGTTATATTTACCTATTTTTATCTATCAAAGGACTAATCATAAAAGCTTATTCGTGCTCGATTTACTGTTTACTTCTTAGCTAAATGAGCTACTCTTCACAAAACTATAACTTTGATTCATAGAACTTCCTCATATCGTACAGTTCCTAAGTTAGTTTTTGTATTTCTTAAGACTTGAGTTCATTAGATTCCAATACTTATGGTTAAACAAAGGTCTATTTCTACATGTTTTCAATCTAGTCTTATAGATTCTAAATATTTGACTTTAGAAATTGGTTTTCTTCCTCAAGAATTGACATCAGCTTTACCTTCTAAAATTCCTTCTAAGCTGTAATTTCTTGAACACTCAGCTGAATTTCTTTTTCTAATTGTTGCTATAGATTTAGGATAATCTCTGATATTCTTTTGTCTTTATAGCCTAAAGAGGCAAGTTTAGATATCAACTCTTCGAAAAAGCTTGCTAGTATGTCCTCAGGCTGCTGTAAAACGGACTGAGAAGGTTTTTAATAGTTTTCCTAGTTTTAGTTAGCCAAATAGCTATCAATGTCATTCTCAATATCTTCTTTCAATTTCCTCAACGCTGAAAACTCCTACTCACCTAGATTAGAGATATAAAACTTAATAATTTCCTCTACTTGATACTTCCTTTTTTTCAAGGTATATACAAACTACATAATACCACCAGATAGTTTTGGCTACTAAGGAATGTTGGATTAAAGATAAGGAATAACAGGTTTGATAAAAGCAGTTTTTGACTTCTAATGATGATAAAAAGGAGAATTTTCTTGATGAGCTTAACTCATTTTAAGAAAAATAAAAGTTTATTTAATTAAATTATCTCTATCTAACTCACTAGCTCTAGTCTCTTATATCTAGTCAAGTAAACCTCAGACTATATATTCTATACTTTACTACTCTATACTATTTTCTACTGCTATTAACTCTCAACTTTTAAAGTATTGAAGTTATTTAAGAAATAAGTTGTTTTGCTAGAAGAGAGTAAGGGAAATATATTTAATGATGTACTTGTTATATTTATAGATGAGTAAGGCTAGCAATATATACTTTATGTGCTTTTATTGTCTTATAAGATTATAACTGGAAATATATAAGAAGGAGCTAATAAAGCAGCCTTTTAAGTAATAGGCTAAAGCTTTTCCTTATAATAGCCCAATCTTAATAAATTGGTTTAGCTGGTAACTAAACTTTATAAGCTATTAACTTACGAAGTAGTGTTACTATCTATTAGGTACTTAAGTACACTACATTTATAGACAGAAGCTAATGCAAAAATTTTAAATAACTTAATCCACTTTCCACAGTTAAAGTATAATCATTTATAATAAACTAGTTATAGTCTATTTTAACTAATAAGTACTCACACTGATATAGTTTTCTTTTCCCATTGGCTAACTACCTAACTTGATGTTTCATCTTTCTCTGCTTTGTATAATAAGATTTTTATAGCTTTATCTAACTCTCTAGTTCTAATACAAAGGTAGTTCCCTTTCTCTTATAATGCTTATTTTCTTTACTATATTAAAGAGGACATGCTTGGATTTTTGATTAAGTGCTATTAGAGAGTTAGAAAGATAAGATAAAGGTTATAAAGTAAGTTAAGGGAGATAAGAAATTGCCTATTTACTATAAGTCTTAATTTATTAGAGTCTAAGCTCAAGCTAACTAAGCAAGCTTATTATACAAGCACTATACTTAGTTCTCCATTATAAAGCTTACTATACAGTAACTTAAATCTTTAAAGTGCTGCTTATAGTGGAAAATAAGGGATTATAAGGTTTAAAGTTAAATACTTAGAATATTTAAATTATGTATTTAACTAAAGAAATCTCACGAGGCTTTTTGGGGTTGATGTAAGGACGAAGAAGTTTCAGTATGGTTGAAAGAATATAATCAGAACTGTAGGAAAACTAAGAATATAGAACTGCTTTAGAAGAGTACTGCAACCGTAATTATAGGAAGAGCGAGCAATTATTCCAAAAAATAATCTCAGAGTACAAGGGATAGAAATTCGAAAACCCTGATTTATATAATTACTTACTGATAAGATAGGCAAGTGTGCTTAGAAGTCAAAATTTAAATGAAAAGGAGCATGAATGCTTATAAGAAATCTATAATACTGCACTAAGCAGCAAAAAAGCACCTTAAGAGTCTTATATTTCTATTGACTAAATTAAGTATGTATTGCTATGCCATTATTTGAACAACGATATTAATAAAGCTATACAATTCGGAGAAAAGTGGCTTGAGAACTTTCCATAAAATGGAGGAAAGGTAAACATGAGTTAAGTAAAGTTTATCGTAGGGACTTCTTATGCTTTGTAAGGAGTTCATTTATTTGATGCTAAGAATTTCTTATAAGAAGCTTTAGAAGCTGAAGGAAGTGTCAAAGGTCCTATTTTAAATAACTTAGCTTGTGCTCAGTGGTGACATTTAATGTAGTATCACTTAATTGATCAGAGGGACTAAGAGTATAAAAAAGCAGCTTAAGACTTTAGTAGATGTATACCAAACTTTTTAAAAGCTATCAGTATTTTCGAACAAATGGAAGAGATAAATCAGATTGAAATTGATCTAAAGATAAAGAACTAAAATTCTACTCTTTGCTTTACTAATTTAGCAGAAGTATTTCTACAAAGTGCAGAGTTAGAACAAGCAATTAAATGCTTAAAAATTGTACTGATTGCAAATCAAGCTTAGAAGGAAATTCCTATTGGAAGAACTTTAACACTTTTAGCTGTTATGCTTAGTAAGTAAAAACAAAGCGAAAAAGCTTTGGAAATAGTTCAGAAGGCTATCAAATTCTGCGAAGACTATGATAAAGATTACAACTATGTCTTTGCAAATGAAATGTGTGGACATATCCTTAAAGAAATGGGAAAAGAGCAAGAGTCATAGAAGTTTATAGATGAGAGTTTAAAAGTACCTCTTAAGCCTTGGCAATCAAGACAAGTCCATTTATTTGGAAGTGATTGGAGCGTAGAAATGTTTGATTCATGAACTCAGTAAACATTTAAAGAGCATAAATTATATATACTTTAAAAAGCTTTTTAACGAAGCACTTTTGTAAAGGTTGATTAATTTGATTAAACACAGTAAATTAAAGCACTAGTATTTAGTATACGATATTGAGTTTATAATAATGATGAAAACTCTGATTTTTTCTTTGATTGCAATTTCTTTAGTTATGTCTGATGATTGTCCTGTGTGAACTAATAAGCTTGCTAATTAAGGATATTGCTACTCTTATAATGAAGATGACAATGAAATCTATGCGACACCTTAATGTTCCGGTCTACTTTCTAATTGCTATATTACAGATTATTATGATAAAGTTGAAAGCAGTACTTGCCATTATAGCCATTCACGACATTTAGTAGATAACTTTTTATCAGCCAAGTATTGCTTAAATGACTGGAATGCTTATCAAAATCTGCTTAGATGCAGTAAATACTGTAATGATCACTAATGTGATTGAACTCATTTTTAGGAGGATTCTGATGATGATCCTAAACAATTGCTAAATTTTGCTCAGTGCTCACACAATAATTAATGTGCCTCTGATCACTGCTAATGTGTTCCTTCATCAGACGGATTTGGTAGATGTAAATCAAGTGTCTATGATGCTATTCAAAAAGACTTTTTCTTTAGAATATGCTAGGATTGGTCTAAGAACTAAGATATTGATGAAGCATGCGCTTATCTTATAATGGTAAAGCTTGGACATTTCATTTAGACGGTTTAAACTAGTGATCTCCAAGTAATAAAGCAATATGATGATTATGTTATGCTAAACCATTTGTAGAGTATAACTCTTAGAGATAGTAACATGTTTTTCTATTGGATAGTAGCTCTAGTAGTCTGTATTGTTTTATTTTTCTTAATCTGCTGCTTTTGCTGGATTTGTATTGGAAAGAAGTAAAAATAGATTTAAATATTGGAAAAGGTTTCCTACTAGGAAATCAAGATGGAAACCCATTAAGAAAAAGAACAAGTTACTCAAGCAAGAATCGTCGAATTATAACCAAATGCTCCTACGAAATCTAGAGTAACATCTGTTTACATTCCACCTGAAGAGCAATTATACCCAGTTCTACCTCCACCAAGCAATTGATTTTAAAAAATGTAAAGAAAACCTTCATTTAAGTAAATTATCGATTTTTCTTCATACCTTAGCTCTTTATAATACCTATATTTTACTCTCCTTATATAAATCCAATACTTCGCTATTAACTTCTCAAATGCTTAAATAAAACGACATATTTTTATTACCTAAGGCTTTATTTAAAATAAATACCCTAGCAAAATAAGCTCTATTAAAGTATTTGAATATCCATGTTTACAGTAACAGCTTTTACTCTTAATCTATTAGCTTATTTAAGACTTAAATGGTTTGCTTCGATAGAATAGTAAAGATAGACTTTAATTACTAGACAGATTATATTTATTACTATAGAGTATCATTTTCTTTATGCAAACTGTCTCCTGACAAATAATTTACCCTGAAAGCAAGTCCTATATGTGATGTTGCATCAGCATCTCAAAATTAGACTGCGTATTTATTATGCAAGTAGAAATACTTAGACAGCTTTAATTCAATTTTTATTGGTCTAGGTACCACATACTTGGACATGTTCATCTTTGCAGCAAACTTTTCATAACTTCCAATTTCTCTCCAATGATCCATGTTATTAAGTCCTGGAGAAAACTGGAATCCATATCATCTGTTCCCTTGAAATATAGACACAATATAGTAGGTTCAGTTTTTATATTATCTTGGTTCATGCACTGTTAAACCTTATGATACTGACTTCAGATTGACTTAGTTATAAGGTCATAGAAATAAATTGTCAATGTTCTTTACTTAAATGATATTTCGATCTTATGCCATCGCTCCAGCTGCGGGTATTAGAAGAGGATCTTTAAAAAACAAGTAATCATCCTAAGTTACATAAACAAACTAAGTTCTAACTTCCTATATTCCTCTATCTACGCTTCTAATTTACCCTAGTTTTGGGTTATTTAATATGATTTTTGTGAAATTCTAATACTACAAAGGAACGCAGCATTTTTAAATGTCCTCTACTGAGGTAGTAGTAGAGTCATCTACTATTATCAATTGAGCTAGTGGACAGGTGTTTACTTATAAAAACGAAATCAAAGTAACCTTAAGAAGAAACAGTCTATTACAAGAAGTAACTAGTAAAGAGACTTAGCTGTCTTTGCTAAAAGTGGTTTTAAAAGGTCTTTCGTAGCTGAAATTATAGTAGCTTAAGATAGTTTTCCACATCCAATAAAAAGACTTTTTGCTATCAAACTACTCTCCAAACTTTTTGAGTACTTCTTTTCTCTACTATTTAATACCTAAAAGAATGAGTCAACTTACTCTTTCAATCCCTCTATTCTACTTAAAGCTAGTTCGTACTGTAAGTCTTCTTATATAAGACTTATTTATTAGTAGTAAGAACTGACTCTACATTTCTCATAGAGTTAAATTAAATCTACGGAAAGCCATACAAAGTATATATCA
Organism: Loxodes magnus; assembly: GCA_946699065.1. Lineage (NCBI taxonomy): Eukaryota > Ciliophora > Karyorelictea > Loxodida > Loxodidae > Loxodes > Loxodes magnus. The sequence continues at coordinate 238,914 of CAMPDV010000042.1, forward strand.
ATAGAATTGAAACTAGCACTATATAAAAGCATAATCACCTTTCTACTTTTTAGGTTAATCCCATTTATTTATTTAAACATCTACTATATTTAATTGCATGTTGCTTTACCTTTATCATGACTATTTCTACTAATGTTATACAGGCTTCTGTACTTAGCAGTGGCTTTAATAACTTTTATAATAGAAAAGCTTGATTCGTGCTTATAACTTAAGCGCTTCGCTAAGTTTGCTTGGATAGTTTCACATAGTCTTCATAACATTCTCTCTTTTTAACTTCATCTGCATTAAATTTATAATCTAGAGTGTTTTACTATTATAGAGTGATAATATGACTAAGACTCTTGCTGTTTTTCAGATAACTACTGTATAAATGAAAAAGTAAGCTTAAATATATAAGTCAATAAGATAAAGCTACTTTAACCCTTATAGTAATGAAACTAGTAGCTAGATTTAATATTTGCCTTATAGGATTAATTCTATTTCAAGCGTTCATAAATACCAGTTTTCTTTAATATGTACTCTATTTCTTTACTCTATAGCTTATTAAGAAAGCTTTTTGTAGAAGAGTAATAACAAAGAGGGAAGACTAAAACTAGAAGCAGTTAGCATGAGTTACTAACATTATTGTAGTTATATGTAGATAATAACCCTATTTATCTATACTGTCTAAGCTCATCTAATAATATCCAGTTATTAATCTTAATTACTAGAAGCTATAATACTTGCTAGCCTTCAGTTTAAAATAGCCATATAAATACTGATAATAATCCTTTCTATCAAGCTTGTTACTTACTATAACTGTATATAGTACTAAAATAGCTAGCTGTATCTATCTTTTAATAAGCTATTCAAAGTAGCAAAATATAAGAAGTGACTGTAATTTAAAAACGAGAAAGCAAAAGTAATTTGTTGAGCTATAGGGATGGTGAAGTATGACAAGCAAGGTAATAATTAATAAACAAAGTAAAAGTATCTCATTTGCTTAAAAGTTGCTGAATTATAGCGAAGGCAAAACTTCCACATACAGCTAAGAAGGTACTAAGCATTTAGAAGTCTATAATGATTCCCATTATTTTAAAAGGCCTTTCTATTTTGTCGATGGTAAGCTTCTTGATTAGGATGTTGAGAAGTTCTTAGGTGTAATCATGTATCTTGTCATCTTCTTTGGACATAATTTAAGCTTTTTTTATCTTTAGTTAGGTTTGTAAAATAGTGTCCTTGTCCAGATCAAACCTTTTATTAAGTAAAATTCCTATAGCTACACATCATGAAGTAGAGTATAATACACTCACAATAAGAATACCAAAATAGCTTATTCCTTAAGTATAATGCTAGTTAATGAACCCAAAAGTAACTAGTAAAAAAAGGAGTATTGAAACCAGGCAAAAAGCTAAAGAAATAGAGAAGTAAAGAAAAAGCCTTTTAGTATATCTTAGTCCTAGATCTAAAGCAATAACTCTCAAGTAATATCATGACAGCGAAGCTATAGGGTTAAATAGATTTAACCGAGGTCATTACTCATCGATCTTTTTAGGATGAATTAGATTAGACAAAATTTACAAAATAAAAAGCTTTCTTTTGAGATCAATTGGTCCTATCTGTAAGTATATGATAACGAAATAATACATCCTTATAATATTATACATTCCTATTATGTAAAAAAATATTTCAAATGTCTTTATACAAGGATTCTCTTCTAGCTTTGACTGCTGATTAAAGAAAAAGACCAGTATGGGAAGTAAAGAATAGCAAATAGCGTATAGAAAAGTCATTATTTTATCTCTTTTTTTCAATTTAATTTGCTTTCTTGACTTTATAAAGAGAACTTTTGAAAAGAGATATCCAGGTATTTTATTGGAGCTTACATCCTCTCCAAAATTTTTATACTTGTTGATCAACTTCATTCAACCCTCATTTAGTTCATTAGTGAACTACAGTTAGAATTAAGCCACATTTATCTCATTACGTATTATACTGATTTGCAGCTCTCTATCTATTACCGAAGTTGGTAAGTTAAGTCAATTGTTGATCAAAAGCTCATCATTGAAGTTAACCTTCTGAATTTTGGAGGCTAGAAACTTGTTTTTAGTTGTGTACCCCTATTTTGCAGAAACGTAGACTATGCAAAATATACTAATGATAATATGTAAAAAGGTCATTCCTAAATGCTTCTACTTATCTTCACAAACTACTTCTAAAATTATACTGAGAAGCACAGAGATTCATACTGATACCATATCTAAGAACTATTTATTCTGCCCTATAAATCCGTAGTTATATGTCAGGTAATATCCATTTATCCATACTAGTATAGGAATGCTAAAAGGTCCTAGGATAAAGAATAAAATATGAGAAAAGAAGGAATTGAAAAATTACTTCCATACGAAGTAAACTCTTATGTCTATTTTTTCATCATAGTCTCAGCATTAATCATTATAAATTACCTAGTCCTGGGATTTTCCAAACACCCAAGCCATTTTACTAAAGGATTATAACTTCATAGACTATAATTTATTTAGGTCATTATGTGTTTGCGCTTTCTTAGATTGAATTGTAAAATGACTTATCTTAGGCTATTAGAAATTTGAGTCACTCACACTATTTAATATACTCTCCTACTCCTTTCTCTTATTAAGTCTTTTTTAAACTTTATCAAAGTACGTAATATTAGTGTCTATTTAGCTTTCATTCCCTTAAATAGCCTAATTCTCTTCCATTTATTCCATCTATTCCATCTATTCCACCTATTTTTCCTAATCCATAAAGCTGACTTCATTTTACCTTTAATCAGTTTAGCAATCTTCTTAGATCTACAATATTTAATTAGCCTCCTAATCAGTTGACATTTCTTATTATTCTTTATAATACTTTAGAAAACACTCTTATAGTTAAGCCAATATTATACTAACTTTTACTCTTACTCAATCAATTTGCACTCTAATCTTACCTTATATTATTCATACTTATACCTATATTGCTATGCTTTAATTAGATAGACTTTAGCTGCTAATAATTGAGGGAATGGGTAGATTTAAGAAGCACTAAAAAGAGCGCTAGAAACATTTAAAAAAGGAGAAAGCTAAAGTTAAAGCTCCTAGGTTTATTATAGAAAGGTAAATTTTAGTATTGAATAAGCACTAGAAAGTTAATCTTTAGTAAGTGCAATTTAAACTACTAAGTTATCTATTTTGGAATATGCAAATTAGAAAAATTAGTGAGAGTAGCTGATGAGATGTAAATAGATAATTTAGCATGCTTAATTATTATAGATGCACGCTTAAGTTTAGCAAGCATTTGGATATTATTGTAGTAGTTATAAGCTAATTGTCACTAGATGATTATAATGCTAGTAGTATAGTAAGAATAGTCAATTGTAGCACTTTATTAATATATTATTGTAAGTCTACTAATTTTTACGAAGCTTTTTAATGTTTTGATACTTCCATTCTAATCCCTTATTAATTTCTTATATTTCTTAGCTTTGAAAGATTTATAATGTATTAACTAAGATATTTTCATAATATATGAGTAGGCCTATACCTAAAATATCGGGTCCTTATTTAAGTTTGTTAAATGTATAGTTAAACTTCTTAACTTTATACCTTTCATTTACTATTAGCTCTCCTATTTTCTATTAAGCATATCCAACGACTAAGCTAGTAAAATAGAACTAGCTTATTACTCTTTCCACATATAGCTATAGAAATATTAACTTCCTATTACTTTTACATTTCAAGTTATCTAAACTATAGCAAAACTTAACATCCTAACTTATAACGCTGGACTGCTTTATTAATATAGTAAAGTGTAATTAATTTTAATCTCCACCTAAGATTAGAGTTCTTACATCTTCGAACTCTGTTTTATTGCTAGTTTGCTATTTTATTATTTGCAATGATATAAAGCAGAATCTATTTACAAAGCTTAAAGCTTATATACTACAAGCAGCATAGATTTACTTAATCTTAAATAAAGTAAAGCAAAAGTAGATTAACTTCAAAGCTAAATCAAGCTCTGGTAGATATTTTGCATAAGCAGGTAGGTTTTAATTTTGCTTATTCAATGTATAAGTTCTATGCTACTATCCAGATCTAAGATTATTTAGCTTTAAGAAGAGGAATTCATTTTGAAGAATCTAAATGCTCATATACTTGTCTCTAAGTACCAACTACTTGATTAAAGACTTCCTTATACTAGATTGTTTATTTCTAGCTAAAGCTAAATTATATAACTAAATTAAGCATTATAAGTATAATATGACAGACATAGCTAGACTAATTAACTAAATATATTCTCTTACTAGAAGCAGTATTATCACTAGGATCGTGAGATTTACCACTCCATATTTTAATGAGGTTAAATGTTCTCCTTCAACGAGATAATTAAGCAAAGCTAATTTTGATTTGGCTAATATATTGAAAGGAAATGGTGGGAAGTGCATTGATATCATAATGATATAGAAGTGTAGATTGGTGTAGATTGGTGTAGATTGCTGTAGTGAAATGTGGAGGCCATTTTATCCAAATAAAAAGGTTCTATGATTTCACATTTATCTTTGCCATTGAATAAGCTTTTATACATAAAGCTAAGGTGAACGGCATTAGAGATTATATTATAATGATTTTACTCTGAGAGCTATTTAAAGCGTAAACTATCCGTTTCTTAAACACTTAATCTAAACTATGTACGAAAATGGAGGGTTTAACGAATGTTCGTTTATAAGTTAAACGTAGTTGATTGAGTTTAATTTTATGAAAAAAGGAGAAAATGATTTAAAGTAAAATCAACTAAGAAAGTCTTTATATCATATACAAACTTAATGCTGACTCAGATATTAATTAACCTTCTCTTCGATTTCTCCGAATGTCTGAAGTTGCTTAAAAACTTGCAAACGCTACTTGATTTTTGGTACTTGCATATTAGGATCTTTGAGCCATTCAACGTAAAAGGAAGAACTCGTACTTGTCTCATCTAGTGACGCTTTTCTGCTAGCTCAGATACTATTGTTATAAGAAGGGTTAAATGAATTATTGATGGAGTATAAATTGAGAGAGGAAGGGGATATAGATAAACTACTTCTGGCTTGAAAAAAATTAGCAGAAGAAAGACTTTATAAAGAAAAATCCTGAGAAGGATTAGTTTAAGCATGCGTTCTATTAGGTGTAATAGGCAAAGTTGTATGCAAAAATTAGCATCTTTATCCATAAGGGCAATATCCCTTTTCATGAAACTGCTAGCACTTCTTAGTTTTATAATTTCTAGGTATCTTTTTAGCTCTTAACTCTTCTATTCCATGCGCAAAGTTGCATTTATTTCCCCAAGGGCATTAATTAATTTCTCAGTTATGACACACTTCCGTCTTAAACTTAGAAGCAAAATCATCATTCATTGACTTAAACTTCTGTTTTAATTAGCAAGACTAAAATAAAGGCTTTCCAGCCATGAGTACTTAATTAAATTATTGCTACTTAAGCTTAAAGAAAAATGGAAAGTAAGGTAATTAAACTTATTACAATTCATTTACCTAACGTTTCTCATTACTTGTAAACACATATATTTGGACCTGCACTGCCTTTTATCTCCTTATATCTAATAAAGCTAATTAATGCTACTTGTATACTTTAGCTTTTTCAGCCTTAATATTGATTAAGCTTAATGCTGATAACTTTTAAGAGGGACATACTTTTTATTCTTACTGTCTAAAATATTAAAAGACAGTATTATGTAAACTAGCTAAATTTCAAAGCATTGACTAGCTAAATTATTTAATAAACTGACAGTTCTGCTAATGAAGGTATTGATTACTTATTTCTAAAACTAGGTTATTTGCTAGCTTACTTCTTCTTATTCTGATATGAGATTTATAGTAGCTATAAAATAGGCAACTAGATAGAAAGGATCCATTTAGAAGATGAGATAGCTCTTATTTTAATTATGTGAGAAAAGTATGGAAATACTCAAAATGCTATACAACCAAGTTTTGAGGAAAGTATGTAAATTGAAGCAAATCAGAAGAAAGTCCTATTTTTAATCTCTTTGCTAGTTAATTTTAAGTCTAGAAGTATATTAAAAAGTGAAGCATGATTCACTAAAATGATAATAAAAGAAGCATACAATTTTATAATAAAACCTTTAGATGCAGTTAAGCTAAATACTTAGAAGTAAAGTCTATTATACCTTTTAATATTATGATTTTAGTAGAACTGAATATGAATAATAATATCCTTCTTAACTTAATTTAATCAAATGTAACTTTAGGAATTTAAAGGTATGTAAGTATAATACCTTAAAGGCTTTTTGATTGATTAGCATAACCTTTGGATAATATAGCTATTTTTCATTTTGTTAATAGAAAGATTAGCTAGGAAAACATTTAAACTAGCTACAAAAGAAAACCTTTTAAGCTAGCTGATATACTTCTAGACTGATCTTTATTGATTATTTAGTATAGGTTTGCAAATAATACTAGCAATCGCTCGTTAGATTACTACTGAAGATTATTTTTATTAAAAGGGGGTAGCTTTTGTGTTACTTAAATCTTCAAACTTTAAGCAATATTAATGCTTAAGGATATATAGTTCTATTTAAGACTCAAAACCATTGGAATTTTATAATGTCAGTTGTACCAAAATTCTTGTTTACTAACCAAGCTACTCTATGCAACTAACTTCGCTCAAATAATAATTTGAGTGATCCTGAATTGTCTGGTATATCTATAGGCAGAAAGAATAAAGGATAATAAGTAACTTGTAATAATAACTACCTAAAGGTTGGAGATAGCATGGATATAGTCTGATTAAATAGAATTTTAATATACACTTAATTTTAGTTTGAAGCTAGGAAAATAAATCATTACCAGTGAACTTCATATGGATATTATATATATTCAACAAACTTATTTGATAATACCTTTGCTAAGTGCTTCTATTAGAAAATTAATCTTTTAGTATTTAATTTTCTGAAGAGTAAAGATGAATAAAGAACGTTTAGCCTGACTAACAAAACTAAATTAGCTGGGGAATTTGATAGGATATATATTCAAAGGCTTCATAAGCTTTGTTGCTATAGATACCAGTTTACTGATATAAATAAGATAGACTTCTAATAACTTTTGCTATCAAATAGAAAGCTAAAGCAAAGCAATCTAGGTTAAATTTACTATTTGCTAGCAACAGACAATGATACTCTTATAAAAGTAAGATAATTAAAGTTTATTGAGATTTATATAAAACGTATAGGTTTATAGGGTTTAGGAGTTTAACTTTCATTATATAACTGAAAGAGTTAAATAAGCAACTTGAAGATTAATTCTTTAACAATAAATAATAAGTAAATCCTGGATAAGAAGCCTTTATCAAAATCTAATCATTTATCTATTGAAAAATATTAAGATTAATGCATTATGAACTATTAAAAGCATTAACTCTCTATTAAAATTACGGTGCAATATGATGGCTCAAATATATTGAGATGTAAAGTGATAAAATGTAAAGCTTTAACTCTATAGATGATAGATCAATAATGAAGATCAAATTTAGGAATCTTCTAGTACTTAAATCCAATTTTATTTAATAACTCTATATACATTTAGTTAGCTAACTTCCTGTCTAAATTATCTAAGTGTATAAGATACAAATTATACAGTCATTAAGCACAGAAAATACTTTACAAGCCTATCTAGAGTTAGTTTCTTCTAAATTAAGCTGCTATCAATGAAGTGTCAATCCTTTTCTTAATTCCCACTATATCCTTAGTATAAATTCTTCAGCTTGCTATATAAATTTAGTAATACCTAGAACTCCATAATAAGCATAGACAGCCTTAGTTTATATATGTTTATATTGAGGTTTTAGTATTTAGGTATTTATTTTCGTAGTAGTATTAGCTAGCGATTTATTAAGGTTACACTTAAATTATAAGTTTAAGAAATGTTTAAGAATGGTCGTTTAAGTCTAATGATATAAACAAAATGGGTTTATGCTTGTCAGACTGTGCCAATTCCACCTTAATTAACTTATACCGACACAAAAGTTCTGTGCACATAATTCACAGCGATGTTTCTGATTTCTTTCAGGATTTTAATTAATAGCAAGTTGTTAATTTTGAGCAAAAGGATATACCAAAACTTCAGCTTAAATCAAAACTTTACTTAAAGAGAACTCTAACTAGATCAGACAGCTAGAAAACTATGCAAAGAACATAATCACTTGACCTGAGCTATTCAAAGTCTTCAGAAGTACTAGGAGGATTGAATACCTAAGTGAGTAATAAAACAGATGTATTTCCTTTAAACTTTAGAATAGGGGATTATTGAATAGAGTTTAACAATAGACAACTTTGTTTATTTATTAAAGACATCAAACTTCTTCCTTTAACCTCATCTACTCAAAACTACTATTCTCTCTTATCTAATTAATAAATCCATTTCAATTATTATTTTAAAAGCGGGTAGTATATCTTTAAGCTAATAGCTGAAGCTAATATAGTGAATGTAGGAGTTAATAAGTATTATCTTAGTCTTTTTATAGTGAAATGATACAGATTATTCAGCATTGTATGATTGCAGTTTTTTATAAAATACATGATAGATAATATTGACTTAGTGATATTCTCTAGATATAGTATATTTAGCATTCCGTCATATTAAGTTTGAGTTTGTTAAACTAAACTTAAAGCAATATTATTTGGTTATAGAAAAAGCAAAAACCCTTCTTTATATTATGACAGCTAATCTTTGAGGCTAAATATTAGAATTATTCAATAAGTTGAATACAGTGAAGGATCAAAATTATGTAATATATCTTCTTTGTAAAGCTTATTATAAGACTGAGAAAATACTCTATGCTTTTAATATCAACTAGAGCTCTATCCAACTTACTCGGTGATCAAGATCAAGTATTTACAGTTTAAAAGCAATGTAAAGGGTACGAGCACTACTAAAGTAATAAGAAACCTTGTTATTATCAAGCTTGATTTGCATAAAGATAGGCTCTTATATTAATAGCCATTTTAATATCCATAAGCAATAAAAGCTAATAGCCAAGCTTAATCACTAATAGAAGCAATTTAATGTTAAGATAGTTTCTAGCTCAATCTAACTTAATTAGATGTATTATTATTTATAAGAAGATGGGATTAGAAGGAACGTAGATAAAACAAGCTGAAACTAAAAATCCTGCTATCTTTCAGCTAAGTTTAATCCTAGTGGTTTGAAATTAACACTTAATCCTTTTTTTATTTATGATTACCTTAAAATAAAAAAATCTCTAATTAGCACTAGAGGATGGATTAATTAATCCTTTAGCATTATATTTGTTTCTAGCTACATTTATGACTAATCTTATCTTGGCTCTTAACTATTTGCTGCCTAAAGCTTTACTGTTAAATTCCAATTAAAAATTCCTTTCTTATGTATCATTTTTAAAATACCTAATCATACGTTTCAATCTTTTATTTTGATGAAGGTCTATTAGATAGTTAGGAAGCTTTTATATTTAAATAACGTATTAATGGTTTCTTAATAAGAAGATGCTTTGGTAAACCTAGGATATGCTTATAATGAGAGAGGATAGCTTTTTAATCTGCAAACTGAGGGAAAGTTCAAGTTTATTAATTAATAGCATTATGATCTGCTAGGAGATGCTGTTGCTGCTTATGTATAAAACTAGATGAAGCAAGCTTTTTAAATGTAGGAAGTGTTCATACCAGAAGCTACTAACGACTGTAACATCTTTATCTCTAGTGATTTCTATACTAATTAGCAAACTTGCTTGCTTCTAATTCAAGGTATGGGGAATGTTTAACCAGGAGTTTGGTCTAGATCTGTTTGTATAAATGATAGTTTGAATAAGGGTAGCATGCTACCCCACATTTAGAGGGCATTTTAACAAGGATGGTCTGTTATAGTTTTTAATCCAAATAATTGGGGTGATAGATCAAAAGGGACAGACAAGTCCCATTGTGTGTATGTATGATAGAATTATATGTAATTCTGTCCAGCTAAGAACTTTAAAATAATAGCTCATAGTGCTGGAGGAAGAAGAACTCTATGTCTGCTTGAAAATATCGAGGAATTTTAGACTAAAGTATCTGCTGTTGCGTTTACAGACTCTCCTCACAAAAACGTAGCACATCTGAATTAATAATGTCTCAAATTTCTCAAAGAGAAAGCTATTAATTTTCAAAAATCTAAGCTAGAAAAAGGGGCATTTATAAGCGCTCCCAACCCTTCAATGTAGGGATGTAAAGTTGTTTCATGTGGAAGTCTAGAACACAACTATGCTCCTAGTGAACCCTTTGAGCTAATATTTTAATTTTTAGCTAATCCTAAGTAATTTCTACAAATTAACCTAAGAGGAAAGGTTATTCCAGCGAAGACTCAAGTCTAAGGAAAGAAATAAATTACTAATGGCACTAAGCCAAATCTAGTAAAGAAGAAATGAAAAAATATCCAAACATTAAGTTTCATTAATTGATCATACTACTCTTCTACCTTTACTATATCTATCATTAACATAGTCACTCTAGTATCTACATTAATCACCTATTATATTTCTAATCAAAACTAGCAACTAAGTAGATATTATGCTAATAGTTATCACGGTCATTCATTAAAATATTTAAAGTATGAAAATCAAACTTCAAGCTACTTAAGTAAACTAGACAGTATAAAAAATAGGTAGATGCAATTGATGGTATAAATAAGTCTAAAATTTGTTATTATAGCATTAAAAAAATAAGAAGTAAGACTACTACCAAAACGCTTATATTAATAAGCTACACTGGTAATATCCAATTTTAATCAATAGCTAATGTTATAAAATAGACTAGTTAAGATTAGTAAGACTTCTGTTTATATAAATTTAGGCTTATAATATAGCTATTAAAATTGGAAATAAGAGATTATAAAGTTAAAAGACATAAGTAAAATGGAAGATGGTGCTATCTTTAAAGACTACGAATAGATGATAGCTAATGCTCCTAAGTAGAATTCTTTAGAAGTAACCGATATTCTAGCGTTGAGTTATAACAATTTGAAAAAAACAGACAGAGCAAGTCCTAGAGATCTTTTAGCAAATACACTTGAAAAGCATAGCTTGTTTATGGAGATCAAAGATAGTAAAAGTAATATAACACAGATCCTTTCTTAAGAAAATCAGAACGAAACAGTTTACTTTTTGGAAGATAAAGACATAAGTTAAAATTAAAAGCCTAAGGATGTAAATGAAGAAAATCAAAGAGAAGTAATACTTTTTGGATTTTATGGAATGAAACTTAAGCTTACATTGTTGAAAAGAGCTCATGAAAGAATAAAATCATCATTTATTATGGGAAAAAGAAAGAAGTCCCTAAAAAATGATGAGGAGGTAAATGTTTAAATACCATTTTGAATAATATCAAGCAAAGGAAATAAAGTATATTGAGACTTTTTAGTAAACACCTTTATTATTTTGAGTGTGTCAGAGACTCTATTTTAGTTGGCGTTTAAAAGCGAAACTAATGATTTTGAAGGAGATTAAAAATACCTAGACATATTTATTACCTCAATCCTTCTATTAGATATTATTCTCACTTTCTTCACTGACTATTATACCAATAATAAGCGAGTTGTAGATTGCTGAAAAATAGCTAAAAGGTATCTAACTAGATGGTTCTTAATAGAGTTCATTTCTACTTTTCCATGATAAGTGTTTTTAAATAGAAAGACAAACTATCTGAAACTACTGAGATTTCTAAGACTGTCCAGAATAACCAAAGTATTTTCAAAGAACTAGCAGATAATTAGGGTGTTAATTCAGAAGTACAATAGAGTAGATACCTAGTCTAATTAGTCAAATCTAAGGTTCAAAGTTACTCTTAGGTATTATATAAAGATATTTCAGAACTTTGTAGTCATATTTTTTATAATTTATGTGATTGGATGCTTATGGTTCTGGTATGTTATTATAATAGACTAAACTCCTAACTTTGTGGATACTTATTAGATCAATAAGCAAAAAGATAGTGAGAAGCTACTTGCAGTGTTTTACTTTATCTAGACAATACTTGCTACGATTGGCTACGGAGATTTTACTGCTATGAATGAATATGAAAGATTAATGATTTGTGCTATATTAGTTATAGGAGTGGGAATTTTCGCTTATGCGATGGGAAACTTTACAGATGCGATTAGTAATATCGACAAGCTGAAAAAAAGAAATTTTACTAAGGAAGAAACGATGAAATGGTAGGAGGAGCTTAAAGAAACGAAAGTGAAGGTTCCTATCCAGATTTAGAATCAAATAATAGCAAGTCGGAAGTATTTTTTCAAATATGACAGACTATATCCCATAAAAGACTATCCAACCATTTGAAAAAACCTTCCTTAAGAACTCAGGACGAAAGTTTTAAACTTCTTAATGGCAGATATAATGAAAAAGTTTCGCTTCATCTTTTTAGATAAGCATAGTGATTTCAGGTATGAACTTGTACAGTGTCTAATACCTAGATTACTCTTACCTAATTAAATCTTTATAAGAAAGCTTAATGAAGTGCATGATCTAACTTTCATCTTAGAAGGAATCACTTGTGTTGGAAACGCGAAGGAGAATGAATTTTAAACCCTAATTGAGTTTAAAGGACATAATTATACAGGAGACTATGAAATAATTGCAGATACTTAATCAGCAGCTGATTATATGTTTAAGCACAATCAGATTGGAAAAGCTTATTTTATACCTGCAAGCTAATTTAAAGTAACACTGAATAAATACCCAGTCTGCTATAAGAAGCTTCTCAATACAGCTATATACAGAAACAGAACAATTTGCCAAAAAATGGTAACTTTTCATTCTTTAGTCATAAAACTAATTAAAAAAGGACTTTTTCAAGATTATTAGAAGCAACCTAAAAATAGCCAACGAAAAGAGAAAGCAAATATCCAAAACCTAAAACATTGCCTTGTAAAGAAGAAGAGCAATTTCACTAAAAGTGAGGAAAGAACAGATTAGAACAGAAGATTTGATATAGAAATAAGGAAATGCTATATAAAAACTTTCAGAAGAGCTAAATAGAATTGATAAGCTTATCTTGAAAGCAAAGGAGATATACGATAAAGAAAAGGCAGATTAACTTAGATTTATTTTATTAGCTAAAAACAAACCTCCAAAATAAGTATATACGTTCTTAAGTACTGTAAATTAGATTACTAGCATGTCTTTCATATTCTAATTCCCTTTTTTAAATTTAATAGATTTTTCCTTTTTTTCAGTTTTATATAAATTACCGAGAATTAAATTATATATTTACCTAAAAAATGGTTATTTAAATAGAGTTTACATAGAGAAATGTATAGCAAATTTCTTTATAGTTACAATGTAGAACATAAGCAGTAAAAGGGAGGTAGAGATAAAGTTCAGTATTTAATAAGGAAAAAATTAGAGGGCTACTTATAGCTATTTAGTTACCCTCAAGAGTTTCACTTTTTCTTCACTTATATAAATTAAAGGCTTTATAGAATGAATATCTATTAGCCAAGTAAACCATTTTTACCAACTAAAGAGTATAAAACTTTTATCAAATATGATAATAATTATTTAGCCTCATAAATATTACTCCAATTAAGACTTTGCTATATTTACTTAAACCTTTAGACTTATATGTATTTTAAATCATATCAAATTAACAGACTTAAATTTTACCTTATTTTTGCACTTACTAACCATATAGATTTAACATCGAGATTCACTAACCATTCTTAAACACTAAATATAAGGTCCACTTTATATCTGATAATAAAGGGTTAAAATGATGACTCATTTAAGTCTTTTAAGAGACTGAAGGTTCTTTATATCTAGCATCTGCTTTACTTAGGTTAATATGTGTATATTTTAAATTCCTTAGTTAATAAAGACTTTTTCATTTTCGACAAATGAACGAAATTCCAAAATAGTTGGAAGAAATAATTTTTAAGTAGTGTGATTATACACCTCAAGAAAAAAAAGTCCAAGGACATGATTTTGACTAAGAATCGTAAAACATGATAAACGACTTCGAAACAACCGGGTTTTAAGCATCTCACTTGCATAAGGCAATAACATTAATTAATGAAATGTGCTCTAAAAGGAAAAACGGAGATTTGAAGATCGTTTTGTGCATTAGTAAAAATCTGCTTGCTACTGGAATTAGGGATACTATAACCTTTTTAGCTCAAAATTAACTTTTCGATGCTCTTTTCAGCAATGGGGTTGAATATGATTTCTTAAGGAGTCTAACGGCCTTTTATGCTGCTAAAGACTTTACAAACAAAGTTCTTAAAGTTAATTAGCAATAAACAATTTAATTAGGGAAAGAAACAAACAGTAGAGCTTCAAGTCGCTCAGAGTTTTCTTTTGATACAACTATCAAAAAAGATATCAAGCTTGATTTCAAACTAGCTAAGATACTAGGAAGTGGAGCTTCAGGAATTATTAGAGAAGCTACCAGAATTATAAACCCTGATAAGAAATACGCTGTAAAGTCCCTGCAAAAAAGAGAAATTAAATGCGACTTACTAAAAAACGAGATAGAGCTAATGAAAGCATTGGATCATCCTAATATCGTAAAATATTACTCCAGCTATGAAGATCAATAATACTTTCATATTGTAATGGAACTATGTACTGGAAGTGAGCTCTTAGGAAGAATTCTAAAATAAGGAGGATTAAAGGAATAAGAAGCAAAGTAGATTTTTATTTAAATGCTTGGAGCTGTAAAGCATATGCATACGAAGAATATCATTCATAGAGATATCAAACCTGAAAACTTCCTTTTTGAAAGTACTGAATCTAATAACATCAAACTAATTGATTTTGGAATTGCAAGTAAATTTATCGCTGGAAAACTGATGAGAAGTACCCGTGGAGGAACAATTCATTATTCAGCTCCAGAAATTTTCTTATCTAAATACACACCTGCTTGTGATTTATGATCACTAGGAGTGTCACTTTATACAATGCTAAGTGCATAACTTCCTTTTGATGGAAGGTCAGAAGAAGAGATCATATCAAAGATAAAAAAATCTAATGTGGACTTTAGAAATAAGATCTGAGCCAACGTGAGCAAAGAAGCTAAAAACTTGATTATGAATTTACTAGTTAAGGAACCAAAGCATCGAATGACAATCGATGCAGCATTACAGCATCCATGAATTTAATAATAGCAGAACAACGAAATTATCTCTGAACAAGCCCCCGAAATTCTGGAGAATCTCTTAAACTATCGAAGTGATAAAATTCTAAAAACTTAAGCAATGCATGTTTTAGTAGCCCATGCTGATTAGAGTCATATTAAAAATCTATAGTAGATCTTCACTGCAATGGATAAAGAAAATACTGGAATGATTACTTCTTAAGATCTTTATGAAGCTATGAAATAATGTGGCTTGAATGTGGCATTAGAATAAATTTAGTAGATAATCGAGCAACTAGATGTGCATGGTACTGGACACTTGAACTACAGCGAGTTTCTAGCAGCCACTCTTGATGCTAGAATTTACATGGATGAGCAAATGCTATAAACTGCTTTTTCTTACTTTGATGTTGAGAAAACAGGTTTTATTACAGCCTAGAACCTTGAGAAGGCATTATTGGAATTAGGTAGCGAATTTAAACCAGAAGAGATATAAAAAATAGTTGAAAATGTAGACCAAAATAAAGATGGAAAAATTAGCTTCTAAGATTTCAAATTGATGATGGACCCAAAACTTGAGAGTTAAAATTAATGCAATCTTTTAGATTCTCCTTCTAATTATAGAGTAGGCAATGTGCTTATTCCAGTTTGTGGATATAAGAACTTTGTTAATTGAATGATAGAGCGTTTGGATAAGTAGGGATAGAATTAATTTACTACTTAAGAACTTATAAAGTTTCTAGCCTCATAGTTAAGTGATCCCTCAACAATAAGTTTTTAGTGCTAATAGAACAATATTCCTTGGTTTGCTCCTTGCATTTCAACTTGTAAGAGCTTTAGTGAACTATTATACATAATGAATAAGAAAGGGGAGTTTATTTTAGACGTTTCAAATGACATTGCTGGAATGTACGATCTTTTAGAAAATTGAAACGACAAATAAATTGGATTAATTTCATTAGGAGGAGGAAGTGCTTTGTAACACGCACTTCACGCAAGCACAATAAAGGGTGGATTTGACTATAGCGTATTTATAACAACTGCAAACGAATTTGACGGAAATAATACAGGAGCAAGTTCAGAATAAATGGAGACATGGGGATTCCTAAAAAATAAGCAAACCAGCGTGACAGTATGTATAGATGCAACCATTGTATGGAATCATATAGTTGCTAGCTCTTTTTTTAAAATCGTTGAAAATTAATAATTCTTAAATTAACCATAAATCTACTTTTATAATTGATTTTACTCTAATTTCCTATTTCTTCTTAGTATTAGTTTAAGATATAGCCTAGATAACCTTTATTAAGTTACATTATACTTATAAAATTTATCAATATAGGTTTGAATTTTGACTGTAAACTGAATTACTTTAACAGATAGATCTGTAAAAGACTTGTGGTTGTTTGGTAAAATTCAATGAGTCCAAGAAGGGATAAATTCTTTAAAGGGCTATCAAATCTAATTAAATTAGACTTACTAAATTGCTTCATGGCTATTATAGTTTCAGTCAGCATTATTATAAATGAAGCGGGAAATGCTTATATAATGACTAATATGTATTAGCATCTTTTATCTTTAAAACTGAATCAATGATTTTTATGTTTATTCCTCTATCTTTCATACAATATTGTATAAAATGCTTTTTCGTTGCTGTAGCTTCCTTTAATTGGTTTGGAAGTATATGTAGAGACCTTCAGAAAAAAGCATTAAAAGTAGAGTATTTAACTAACTGAAATATAGAGGAGAATTGAAAAAGAAACACTAGTATTATTAATTAAATAGACACTTCATTGGCTTATTTTAGATGAAAATAAAGGCTATCTTATTGCTTCCTAAATTGCTTCCATCCATTCGTTTATTTCTTAGTTTTCTAATCCTCTAAAATAAAAAGGTCCTGTAGTTGTTTTAACTTGAAATACAAATCTTTTAGATAGCAAAGCTTCTGCGTTTGATACTTCTAAGCAGTCCCTTATGAAAATTCTTTCAGTTGGATTTCCATTTTTTAAGTGGAAATCGTTAGGAACTTTAAAAGTGAGCAAATGACGAGGTGTTAGAACAACTCACCTCTTTCTTCAAACTTTCAGATATCGCGAGCGTTTTTCTAATCAGGCTTGCTTTAAAACATAACTTGGAGAGTTTGGAGCTAGACTACTAGAGAGCAGAGGACTAAGATTTTCCTTTTCAAAATCACTATGAATAGAGCAAGAAGAAGCTGATGAAATCTTATTATTTTTCCTTCTATCCATTAAATAATATTTATAGCTAATTAAATTTATCCTTCTCTACCTTTAATTATTAATACTCCATACTAGTCTATCTTAAGTAAGCATCTCACTTTTTCTAATTACACTGCTAGATTATCCTTATCTAAGTGTAGATACACTAACCCAGTTTTAAATACTTAAGTATATAGATTTTTGAAAGGATTAGATAGAACTATTGGAATATTGAAGTTTAGCTTTAGTTCATACTAAAGTTCCTGTTACTTAATTCGTTCATTTACTTTAGTTAATGCGGTTAGATATATAATCCATTGATCTTTTAATCTATGCTTTAACCTCTATTATACTACTTGGGAGTATAAACTTAGATTTTCTAAGGATTAAGAAGGAAATAAAGAAGAAGCAAATGATAGTAAAGCACTATAGAAGTACCTTGTTTGAAAGGGAAGTTAAGTACAATTAGACTCTTTAAATAATAAAGGTAACAAAGAGATAACCTTATTGAAGAAAGTCAGGGAAAAGAAGAAAAAATAAGTAACCAAAAAGCTAAACTAAAGTTAACTAGTTTTAGTTAGTCTCTTTTAAGTTAAATTTTTAATACCTCTAAAAGTATTTCCAACAAAATAGACAGATCTATTCTTTAAATCACTGAACAACATTCAAATGTTCTTTAATCGACAATAAATAATGATATAAATGAGAAATTGACAAGATAAAGAGATATGTTATTTAATAATCTATATGCTAATAATAGATAGAAGTATAGAGTTTTTTGTACTTGTAATAAATTAAAAATAGAGAATAAAGTTAAAGAAGCATATTTATAGAAGCTAATTGATAGAATAGACTTTCTTATTATCTACTTTAATCTCAGAGTTTGAATAATAAGAAAAACTTCAATCAAACTTAAAGAGAAAGATATAAATCAATATCTAGGCTTAGAAAATATGTAGAGTAACCTAAAAATAAAATTTAAAAGTTATCATGCAATTGGGTTCTTCGCATCTAGTATAAGTAATTTGCAAAAAAGGAAATAGATAGAGAGATGGTGCAAATATAAAATTATGCACCCTGCATCTTTTTATAAGTAAACATATTAATTAAAAAAATATTAGTTATCATAGGAAAGCAAAATTCAATAAACGAATCTAATCATCATTCTTACTACTCTTATATACCTACCTTTCTATATGATTTATCTTAATACTGAAGCAAGGATCTAAGGGAAAAGGTTCAATTTAACTGGTTTAATTAAAACTAGCATAGTTAAATAAAATATTTTCCATTTAGATAAGTAGGAAAATCTTAGTTGGTACTAACATAGTTAAATAAATATAACTTAAACGCTAAGCTATATAACAATATAGCTAAACTTATGTTAAAATATTATAAGACAACTTCTTGCTTTCGTTAATACTTATTTAATGCTTCTAGACATTGATTTTTAAACTTAGCATTAATACCTAAATTTATGCTGGTTAAGTTCAATTGAATATTTACTATTATAAGCTTTACTAATTTCTAATTTTCGCCATTAACTTTTTAGGTTTTACTCAAGCTTCTACTTTAATTATCTTAATTATGTAGTAAAAAGGAGGAATCAGCTTCTGATTCTAAGATGATTGCCCAACGTAGAGAGATCTTGATACTTAAACTTTCTGAGTAGCCCACTAATATAATCACAGTAGACAAATTACTTATTAATCAACTGAATTTAATCATTTTCTACTTTTTCAGTGTATCTACAACGGATTAAATATTTAATAAAATCGAATAAATATTTAAGCTCATAAAGAAGCAAAGAAATAGTCAATGAATCTAATATTTCAAACATAGGTTCCATTTTAAAATACCTTATAAGTAAGCTAGTTGTTAAGAAAGGAACTTATATATCTATTCAAAATTACTTAATAAGCAACTATAAGACTCAATTTATATGCTTAACGGTGATAGTTTAATATATATTCTTCAAGGTTTTAAATGAAAATTTTTGAAAATAATGGAAGTAAATAAAGCCTAAACAGGAAATTAAAATAAAAACAATTTGGATTCTGCTTTAGAAAAATAAAAAAGTAAGAAAAAATCATGAATCATTACAGAAGCAAATAGTGTAATAATGAAGAAAATGATAAAAGGAGCTACAGGACAAATTCATAAAAGAGTAAGAAGAGTAAGAAGAGAACTGAACTGAAGTGAAAGAATAGGAAGAAACCTTTCAACAGTTTCGAAAAATGCTTTATAAGTAACAATAGAAAAGACTTATTTAAACCTTATGATCCTATCAAAGGAGGAGATACGTTGATCTATTATTATTTAATGATAATTCATTATATATTTAGTTAAAGCTTATATTTAACTTACTATAACTAAATTTTATCTTTATGCTCAGTCTTATTCATCAAATTTATTCTGATATAAAGTCTTGATAACATCAAGCAGTTAATTTAACTAAAGAATTACTAAAAACATAAGCAAAACTACATGTTTAGTATTAACCAAGTCCAAGACCTACTTTTATAGGAAAATTTTTTATCATCTCTACAAGTCTTCTCCTTGCTATGTATAATGTCCTTGAGATATCCTTTCGCCTAGATAATGATTGGTATCTTTTACCTTGTAATTTTTTCGAATTTGTTGCAATATAATATTAATCTTTATCTTTCTCTTTCTAGTTTTAGTTGCTTTTTCTTTTTGTTCTCCAATTTTTTCTAGTTATTCACTCGTATTTAAAGATTTAAAGTTATGAAATTTTGAAATTTCTAGCATCTTTTCCATAGATGCGTTCGAGTGTTACAATAATAGCATCTTTTTACTTCTCTTTTAAGTTTAAATCTTGAGTTCTTTTCTTCTTCAATTATCATTGGCTCATTTCATTATTCTTATAGGTCCATTTAACGCTGTAATTTTTGCTGGTTGTCTTCTATTTTATTGATCAGTTCTTTCTGCTTCTACTGTTAATTTTATGATTAATTGTTCTGTCTTGTGAAATATTTCTAAATGAGCTAAGGTATCTTTCTTAGTTCATAAATTTTTATTCTATTTCCTTTGCAATTTCAAGTTTTTCCATCATTCTCTTATTATTTTTCTTTAGCTACTTGATCTCTTTCTGTAGATCCACACCACTTTTATCAGCCAATCATAGATTATTTACTGTTCTGTGACGAGGTACAAGACTTTTGATTGAATAATTCTTTTAGCCTATTTCCTAGATTTTTCTTCAAAAGAAGGATTTTTGATTTGATAAGTGACATTTTGGTTTTCTTTTCCCGATCCTAGCCTCTATAGATGTCATTAATTTCTGCTTTTTTGTAGTCTCGAAAAAACCTAATTTAAACCCTTACATTTTTTTAATATAAACGTTAAATAGCTTTTCATAGTCTCATTTCTACATCTATCATATTTATTTCCTAAGTTTAAGCATATCAACTTTATCATTTGTTCCATAAGTTTATTATAACGTAATTTGAAAGTTCAATTTAGCACAAGTTAAGTAGAAATTCGTATTTATACACAATAAGCAAAATTTTGCCTAAAATATCTACTTTTTCTCTCAAAATTTTACTTAAGGGAATATATCTAGAAAAATACTTATCCAGGATACATTTTTTTGCTTATAAATTGAAGCAAAGAAAGTTATTTTAATAATGCTGTTTAACTAGGAATCAAATTATAGGTTAGAAGAAACTTAAAAAAAGACAGTCAATAATCACGATTCTTAATTTAAGCAGATGTGAAGCTTAAAAATTATTATATTAATATCTTATTGGAAAAATATCGCTTTTTATCATGGAGAATCAAAAATATAGTAATGAGTTTCATATGTAAGCATATAGTTGCAATTTTCAAGAGCATACGCTAATTTAAAGTCTCAAAATAAATCTCATTTTTCTTACATATACTGAGTTCTATGATTGATAGATTAGTTCCTGTCTTGATAAAGAAATAAATGATTACTTTGTTAACTTTGCTAATCATAAAACATATAATTCTGTAAATCTTTAGACAAACTAGATAGGAACTACCAATTAATGAGTGATTTTACTTTATTTTTTCTAGAAAATACTTAGTCTTTTGAAGCTTAAAAAAATCCTTTTCAAATCTCTTCTCAAACTTAAAGCTTTTAAAATCTAATGTAATAGTAATACTAATAAGAAAATATAACTATTAATTATTTAAGCTCAAAATTCAAAGATTTATTTCAATCAAGTTTTTTACTTCCCATTTATAAATTTTTCTTTATATAGAAATGATGAATAATATTACGCTCATAAGAAGGATAAATTGAAACTAGAGTTGTAATTAAATATTTATGGCTTAATCAAAATCCTAAATCTACTTCCTCTTTTTTATTTTCTCCTTGCTCAATTTCCTACTATTTCTTTTCTTCCTTTTCTTTAGTCGTTTCTTGCTTTTACTTAGGAATTATCTCTGGAACTTCCATTCCTAGAATGGGGAAGATTTAGTTTCTTATAGGTCTGATTTCCTAAAATTAATTTTTACCTTAACGGGTTTTGTCCAATCAGTGTTCTTAATAATTTCAACAGCTTGCTCTTTACCTGCTTAGCCTTGTAAATAAACAAAAAGTTTATCTCTGACTTCCATTCTTATCTTGGCATAATTATGACTAAGTCAAGCTACGCATGTTTTAAGAGCTCTACTCTATACTTTCTCTTCAGGACAGTTTAGCATAGCTGATAATAGTTGGGCAGAAGCTAGAAGTTTTCCCATGTCTTTTTGCTGCTTACTTTCTTAAAGTGTCTTTTCCAAAACGTTTTCAAGAGATGGTAAGTTGTTTAGCTGAGTGATTAGAATAGTAATTGTTTTAATGCAGGGAGCTACAAGCCTATGATCTTTAGGTAGCCCTTCGTATAATTAAATTAGCTTCTATATACACTCACTGTTAGGATTCTGTCTGATAGTGTTTAAAACAGCGGAAGAACTGCATTTAATTGTACTTTCAGTGAGACTTCCTATACTTAAAACTAGACCTTTCCACAGATCTGTAGTAAACTCAGGTGATTATGTTAACAGAGGAGAAAGTAGCTTATAAGCATATTAAGGAGATGACCAAAGAGCTGCTCTTGTATAAGCTGAAGTAGCAGAAGCAACAGGAATATGAGTTTGGTCTGGAAGATTTGAGATTTCTTCAATTTCTATCTCCTTATTAAAAAGATACGTAAGCTATGATGAAAAAATCTCAGGCATATATTAAATTATATCATTCAAAAGTTGACCAGCAATTTAGCGGAGTTTATCTATAGGCTCGCATAATAATCTCAAATGAACACCTACAATTTCACTTCACTCTTATTAAGACAACTAACTGCTAAAGTGAATTGCTATTTTATGTAAGCTTCTTAATGCAGCTTCTCTAACCCAGCTGCCAACATCTCCTCGAGTATCCACTGAATAATCTTGAGTTCCTTTCTCTAAATATTAAATTATTATTTCCTTGCTTTGCTGAGTTTCTATGCAAACACTACTTAAAGCCCACATTGCGTTTTACCTAGTTTCCGCATCATCATTTGCATTGTTAAGTGGAATTCCCGATGCATACAAGCATTCGATTATTTCCTAGAAATTCTTTAAAAGTAAAGGTTTCTTTAAGCATCCTAAAGCTAAGCAAGCCCCTCTAGTTTTATTAGCAGGAACTTCTTTACCTTTAATAAAATCTTTTAAAGACTCTAAATTAGGCTCAGTAGCATCTTTGTAAAATACTTCATTATCATGATATTATTAGGAGAAAGCTAGATATGCTTTCACAGCTGCTTACTAAATTTCTTCAAAAGTATGCGAAATCATTTCATTCAAAACTAGGGTTATTAGCTTAATCTGTTGACTACTAAGAGGTAATTAGCAAAGGGAGTAGCATTAAATGTATCTGCATACACTAACTCTCATTATTTATCCTCCCTTTCCTCTGAATAGTCTCTACTTATCAATTTTTTCAACTAGAGTTTACAGTTCTTCTAGTAGCTAGGCAGGAAGTTTATTTAGCTGATCTAAGCTTTATTTCTCTTAATAGTGCTATTTAAAACGAACTCTACTTTCACTATCTTCAACTATTTTTAAAGTATTGATCTTGTCTTATTACTCTGATTTATTGCTAATTAAGTAGTATAGCTAAGCATGCTTATAGGTTTGCTGCTATATTTAAAGAGGATTTGTGTTTAGATATCCTTTTCCTGCAAGCCCTAGTAAGATTTCGCCTACCGCCTATGTCGCTCCTGCTCTCACTGTCATTATAGGATCAAAGCATAGTTTAATAAGAGGAGGTATTACTTATGCTATAAAATAGTCAACATCAAAAGGAACTAAAGCACTCAGAGCACAAGCTGCTAAGTTTCTAATTTGTTAGTCTCAATGCTTTAGTTTTTAATCTCTTAGATGGTTTGTTAGATTTAGGAAATATTCTTAGAACTAAGCAACAAATGCTGCTATCTGTAAATAGCAGTATGCTCTATTTCCTAGAGACAGATAATCTGTTTCTGTGTTTATTTCAATTCCATGAGGAAAGTTACCTTATCTGCCTACATGCTCTTAATATGCTGCTGCCGCTGCTCTTCTGCAATTAACCTCTCTATCAAATAATGTAGTTATAAGTAACGAACTGGAAAACGGAAGAACGCTTTTCTAAAGAACTTCAGGAGCATAAGCGCGAGCGAAGCTTCATGCTACATAGCAAGCTGCATCTCTAACATGAGCTCCTGTAGAAAATTGCCCTAGTCTTTAATCATAAATCAGGGCTTGCTCGAGTAAAGGAAAGAATTCTTTCAGTCTTTGCTCAATAATTAATCCTCTTCTTCCAAGTTCAGCTATCGCTAAACATCCACCATGCCAAGCATCAGCTGATTCAGCAGGATTAAGTAGAGAAAACAAGTTCTGAACAATATCGTCAGCTAAATCAAAAGTAAGTCTTCCAGTAATTCTTCCTAATCCTTTTGCAGCTGATCATCTAACAATAGTATCTTTATCTCTAAGATCATTAAGTAAAATATCCATTATTTTCTCAAGCCTTTCAATATTAAAATCCTCTTCAAATAAGTCCGATTCTTCCTTCTGTGCATTCTCACTTTGCTAAACTTGCTTAATCATTGTAGTGTTTGTCAAAATTTAACATTCTTCTTACTATGAAAGTTGCAAAGTCAAACTTCTAGCTCCTCTTTAATATCTCCATGTACACACTCTAGGCTTCAAATCAACAAGAGCAATTCTTTATGCAAGTTTGCATTTATACTGTCTAATTTAAGAGTTATCTTCCTCATTATGTTCTATAAGCTAGATTGTAGAATCCAAAGTAGGAAGTAGCTCTTATCTTTATCCAGATGAATAGATGTACGTTAATGCAAGCAAATAGCCAGAAGTTTCAAGATTAGAGTATGATCTGAAATTATCAATTATCTCTTTCAAAAATTTATCTAAAATACCACCTTTTACAACATCAGGCCTAGTCAAAAGCTTTCCTAGCATCAATGCAGCCATTTCTCTACTTCTACTAGCTTTGCATATCACTTATTTCCCTAGATCCATAACTTAGCTTAACAGACTTCCTTTAGAATCAATACTTTCTAAGTCAAAAGGTACTAAAACAATAACAGACAGTCAAAGTAAAATAACGTAGACTATTTCTCACTGCTCTTGGATATTCGTTTATAATGATTAAATAATTGGCTCTAGATCAGCTACTTCATGAGGGAAAAATTTAGCTATCGCTTTACCGCCTCTAACTTTACAACAGCACTGAATTATTTCGAATAGCAATATTTATTACTTACTAAAAACGCCTTCTGGATTCTACCTGATAATATTCCTAATAGTCTAGAGCAAAGGAGTAAGTCACCCTTCTATATGCGGATCAAGAAGACCAGGCTGTTCCTAATAGATAGAAATAGTGTAGACAATTCAGTTTTTGATTTCAAATAGTTCGTTATACTATTAGCTACTTAGATTGCATAGCTTCTATATCTAAGACAGAATTGTTTCAGATTCTTTTACAAATGTATGTACGTTAGGTACCAACTCTTCTCCACATTCTTCTTATTATCTCTTATGCAAATCTAAAAATATCGATTCTTCCATCTTTTATGTAAGTTATTTGGGAAGAGTCAATTTAAGCTATCTAGAAATTATTTGATGCTAATTAGAGAAGCAAGGCAGCATATGAGTTAAACAGGACTGAGATATAAGTAATGAAGCATTTTGAAAATGAGTCCTAGCTAGGAAATTCTGAGGTTTAGAAATGAGATGAAGTTTGATAGATGTTAAATGATAATGATACTATCAGAAAGATTCGGACTATGAGAGTTTATCAGAAAATTTCAGTTGTTTGTTGTGAATCTATTGACTAGCAAGAAGTGAAACTTTTGATACCCTAGTAAGTAACTGAAAACTGAGAGTAATATATTCAAGAGATTAAAGATACGTTCCATGTTGAAAAAATATAAAAAGCTTATAAGTTAATCCAGAGATTTAAGCAGCAGTTTCCAGCTGTCAATCTAGAATAGAATCAAAAGCTGTTCGATAAAATCATTTAGTTAGAAGAACAAACTGTCAAAATACTAAACGAGTTTAACGATAATGAAGGTTGGCAAGTTGAATAAGGAGGCGCCTTTTAAGTTCATTTTAAGTAGCTTCCTTAATTCAACTCAAGTTCTTTAAAATTCGAAACAGAGTTAAAGGTTTCGCTCTTTTCTCTTTTATCTCTGTTTTACGAAGTGGATTTATATCCTAAAGTGCTACCATTTTGTAAAAGCACTGCTACTATATCAACTCTATCTAAATGTAGGAAACTTTTCCATATAACTTATGATTTACCAATCGTGAGTAGAAGAGACGCAATAATACTAGGATAAGGAATTGATAGGACTGAAGAAGATGGCTCAATTTTAGTGTTCTCTTAATCTCTACCGCTAGAAGATAAAACTTATACTGAGTTTGATTCCTACGAAATGAAAGAAAAAACAGTTGATATTCCTGGGGATTAGAAGAGTACTATAAGAATAAGCATAAACTTCTTTGGTATACAACTCATTCCTACATCTAGATAAAGCTGCTATATTAGAATGATCACTAATATTGATCCTAAGCTCAAAATAATTCCCATGTGAATCATTAATTGATTCAATAGAAAATTTTCAGCGAGACTTGTTAAGAAAATTTTAAAACATGCAAATAAATTCGAAGGAAGTGAGCATTAAAGAAGAATGCATGGCTAGGAAAACAGACTTTTCTATGATTGGATGACTCAAAGAGTTGAGGAGTTTTATAAAATAAAGGGATTTTGATGACTTTACTAGACGATATTTTATTTAATCAGTATAAAACCAATTAAACGAAAGCAATTAATCACTCAATATCTGTTTCTATTCAAAGAGAAATTCCAAATTATTCACGTTAAAGTCTCTTATATTTATTATAATTCAATCCTAAATATATACAGTTCTAAGTTTATATCTCCTTGCTGTCAGTAAACTTTTATGGAAATTACATATTTTGCATTAAGGAAATAAAGTAAAAGTAAGTGTTCAAAGTATAGAGCTTAGTGTTATAGTTTTTATTTGCATAAATTAAAAAATTTTATCAAGTTAATGTATTACCATTATTTTACGTTCTTCTATATAAGGTTTCCATGCTTACCTGCAAATATAATCATCGTAAGATTTAGCAAAGTAGTTTTAGTTTTTTAATAATATCTCCCTAAAGCAAATGCAACTATATATATCATAGCTTTTATATTATCAATTAAAAACTATCCAACCTTCACTATAAGCTCATTAAAGATTCCAGAAGTATCTAAAAAGTAATTTCCTAAATGTATAATAACTGTAATTAGCATGAAAAGCCTATTTAAACTATAATTTAGTTACTCTTATATGAAAACACTTGATCCTTATAAAACATACCCTTCATTAGCAAAGTAGACAATCTAAATTTAAACTTATTATTACATCTACTATATAGTTATAGTTCTCAATTATTTTACCTCTTAATAGATTTTGGATAACCAATAATATCCCTATTCCCTATAGTGGAATATAGTAAGTATAGAGTTAATTGTATAATCGCTTTTTCCTCTTCTTTAACATCTCATTAAGCTTCAGAATAAACTATGATAGAATCTTTACTCTCTTTCAGTTGGTATTTCTTAGAGCTAAGTAAAGCAGTATAAAGGCTAAGATATCACTTGACATTATATAGTAGAGTCTATTACTTAGATGTCTAATAGCCAAGATAAGCTTAAATTAAAATAAGCTATATGAGCCATTGCTTATAGTACTAGTTACGCTTATCAATAGCTATATGAAACTTTACCAATTTAAATAATAAAACCTTCATTCTAGCAATAAGACCATTAAACCTATAATAAATGCTTTATCATACAAGTAATGAATGCTTTTATTAAAGCAACTTAAATATCTAGATTTGAAGACTCCAACTATCTTGTTAATAGAGTTAAGCAAAAGTAGACTGATTATTACTTTAATATTAGCTTGGCTTGATTTATATTCTTCTAGCATTTAAAATTATTCCCTAGTTCCAATTTATATTTCAGTAGAAACAATTAATAGCTAAATTAAGGAAACAATAATTACTTCCTAGAAATCATATGTGAAGCTAAAGTTTTTTTAAAGGGAATAGGAAAATAGTAAAATAAGCAGTAATAAAAGATCGTATAAAGTGAATGCCTATGTAAGTATCTTAAAACTGATTAAAATAAGTATAAGTAATTCATTAGGAAGCTTTATTTTAAGCATATTACTGTAGGTTAAGCTATTTAATAATTTTAGTTACTTTACTTTTATGTTAAATATCCTTAATTGAGGACTTTACACATTTAAAATAGTGGAGGATATAAATAAAAATGAATGGGGATAATTTACATAGTTAAGAGCCTGACTATATGCAGAATGTAATTAACACTGGCCATTATAGTGATTTGAAGGATATGGATATGAATATGACGATGATAATGGAAATGCGGATGACTTTCTATAATGATTTTAAAGTTTCTTATTTGTTTGATTCATGGGATGTTGATACAAAGGGAAAATATGCCGTTGCGATTATAGGGACTTTCTTAGCAGGAATGTTCTTAGAGTTCCTCATTTTTGCAAAGTTCTCATTTACAATTAGGAACAGAGATAAAACACTAGTAAACAAGCTAACCAAAACTTTCTTGTAAGGAGTCACTCTAACACTAAGCTATTTACTTATGCTAGTAGTAATGACATACAACACTGGACTCTTTCTTTCCCTAATTTTCGGTATCACTCTTGGACACTTTCTATTTCAGGAGATCTGTCAAGATTACATTAAAAAAAAGTATTAGCTGGAAGTTTGTAATAAGCCCCTAAATTAAGAAATGAAGAAGCCCTTCATGAACAATTAAAAGATTTATATTTCTTAACTTACTAGATTATTAATAAACAGACTAAGCTTATTTAATAAGAAGGGTATTTCTATCCATTAAAGTCACATACGTAGGGTAATAAACCTTTGCTAACTTTACCTTGCTCCTCTTATTATATTCTAGTCTCATGAACATTAACAGTCTCCTTATTCATTAATTAATTACTTTAGAATGCAATTAAGTTATTATATTGAGGCTGTTTCTTTAAATATAAAATGCTTGGTAGGTGACAAATCCAATATCTTAAAAGCAAATTAGTAATTCACTATCTCTTAGAAAGTATCATACTGAAGAGTTAAATAGCAGTAAGAAGAGAAACCTTAAGATGATAATATTACTTTAGCGACTTAAGTGAACATAACTATTAGAATGTCTTCAGGGTAAATAAAAAAGGGTAATGTAATAACAGATGTAAAGCATAACTACTGCTTTTACTTAAGTTAATAGAATTAATATAGAAAGTAGGTATAAATAGCCAGCTAAATTATTATAGACTCTAAATGGCTTTTCATTGTCTTTTGAAATAACATCTAAAATATGGCTTTTAGTGTCAGTTGTTACATACAAATTGATAACACTTAGTCTAGTAAAACTATTGATACAAAGCTGCTAATCAACCATTTACTTTCTTTCTAATAGTTAGCCTTAATTATTAAAGCAAAATAAAGGAGTAAATACTAGGATTACAAAGTATTAAAAACAGCAAATAACCAAGAATATATAGATACACCTGAATAATCAGCTTTATTTAATACCTTATAAAAGATGTTTAATTACTTATAAACACTAAAGGCAAAAAAATTACTTTTGTAATTATTAGAAACCTATTTATTCAGCTTAAGCCATAAAGTTTCTTATTTTAAAAGTAATTCTCATACACAAGGCTTTAGAAATTCATTAAAGTGTTTATTAATAAAGGTTATTTATAGTAAATCTAATTAAAGCGTTGCAGTTAAAGCTTATATTGATGCTTGGTTGAAATTAGTATTGTCTTCTGCTTTTGAATCTTTATAGTGTTCTAAACTTCTCTTACTAGATTAAGTCTTTAACTAACTTTTTATGTGTATCTTACTTACAAAAATTTTAATTTTGACATGCATGATTTCTGAAGATATAAGCTACATTCTTAATAAACTTATCTATCTACAGATATCAAAATTTATATACCTTTTTTCTAAAACTAACTTGTAAATATCTGAGCAAAGAGTAGCTTGAAGCAGACTAAGCAATAACTTTAATTAAGTTTACTCTTTAGATATGCTAATTTCTTATCTCTATACTATTTAAATAATTATGCTTAAAGTCTTTCCTAGTAAACATTAAGACTCTTAAGACTTATAGTTAAATTATTCATCAATTAGATCTAGAAAGCCAGTATGTGATACTATTTAGTTCCAATTTGCTTATTAAGCTGAATAATAGATTCCTTTGCTTCTTTATCTCTTGAATCCTATATATAATATCCTAAAGCAGCAGTTTACTTTAAGAACAACATACTATAACTAAATAGTTTAACAGCAGGTATATGAATATGCTAAGCTTGCTTTTTGGTAGACTAAGCTTCTTCAAAAGATTTGATTATCAAATGCATTATCTAAGAAGAGCTTCGTTATCTAATTTAGCTCTTATTAAGAATGAAGCTTTTTCAATTTTATCTCTTATTCTAAGCAAGAATTCTTAGCCATTAATTTTAAATAACTAAAGTACATCCCTCACTCTAAGTGTCTATTAAATCCAGTCTATCATACAAAGTATGATAAGTATTCTAGAAGACATATAGGAGTAGAAGGATAAGTAATGTAGTAAGAGGTGCAAAGTAAGGTAGTAGCGATAAATAAGAAATTAGAGGAATGATTGAAAATAAAGGATATAATATTTAAATTAACAATTAAATGTAAGAAGATCCTCTTTCTGATGGTGTAGAGTTTGGCCCGTCTTCAGATTCTGAGCAGGTTGTTTAAACCTAATCGTAGACTTAAAAGCCAATTGATTAGAATTAGCAGCTTAACTTAAAATTGTAGCAGAAACTTTAAAGCCTTGAAAATTATAAGAACCTGTGTGAAGCTCGTATATAAGAACTATGTCCTTAGCACCCTCTGCCTGTTAAATAAGAGCATCTTGGGACTGAGATAAATAGTGATGTAGAGTAGCTTTAAAAAACGATTCAGGAAACTTAAATTGCTTTGGAATAGAGAGAAAGAGATTTATACACCACTTTAAAAAGGTGTGATCAGCTGCAAAGTGACTTAGATACTTTGAAAAAGTAGAAATCCCCTTCCTTTATCACAGCTCCTTCTGTCTATCCTGGATTTCAATCAATTGATAATTAGCAATTCCCATCTCCTTCAAACATATAGTCCATTTCGTTTGCGGAGTTATGTGATTGCTACTCTGCAATGTATATAAAATTCCAAGAGGTAGCAAAGGATAAGATTAACCTAGAAAGAAGCTTGAGGTCTGAAATATTGACAACAGAGGAGTAAAGAACATATATAGAGGTATTAAGGCAAGCTTTGGAGTAAAAGCTAGAAGATATGGGGTTATAAGATTTACTTGGTAAATATCAGGGAGAAGCTGTGGATATTTATAGTGAGTTGATTAACTTGAAATCAGAAGGAGATTTACATAGGCAGGAATATAACAAATATAAGAACATTTTGATTGATCATGAACATCAAATCCAAACCTTAAAGGATTAGCTTAACAAAACTTAGTAGGACAGATCAGAGCTACTTAAAGTAAGGGAAAAAGCACACGGAGATTTAGATAAAGGTAACCAGGCTCTTTCTCTGGCTAAATAGTAAATCCAAAAGCTAGAAACTGAGAAATAAGCATTACTTGATTATACTGATCAATGTATCAAAAAAGAGAAAGCACTAATAAGTGAAGTGAACGAATTAAAAGAATTAAACTCAAAATTAAGATCTGATAGAGAAGAGATCTACACTGAACAAAATTAGCTGCAAACCTAATAGAAGTAAATGGAAGTGTAAATAATGGAGAGGGAAGAATCTATAATAGAAATGGAAAATACCAAAAAGTAGTACGAGCAGAAACTATAAAAGATGCAGGAAAACGAGTATTTATTATAAAAAGATATCTCTTCATTAAAGGAATAGTTCCATTAAGTATCTGCTGAACTATTAGAAGCCTAGAAAGATATAGAAAGCAAAAATAACCAAATTGAAAACCTTACTATTGACTAGAAGGTCACAAAAGAGAGATTTGAGTAGTAAAACCTCAGTAAAAATTATGAGATAGATTCTCTGAATATAAAGATATAGGATAAAGAAATGACGATTAATGATAAGTAGCTAACTATCGAATAAACAAGATAAAATTTAGAGCAGATAAAAGAAAATTACGAAAGCAGACTTAAAAGAATGGAAAATGAATTGGAATCACTTAAGTTTAAAAATATCGAAATGCAAAGATAACATGAAAATCTGCTAGAAAACAACCAAATATTGTAACATACACTTTAGGATACCCAAAGTGAACTCGACTAAATGACACTGCAAAAAGATATTCTAAATCAGTAAATACTAGAAATAGATAGGAAGATGAGCTTTGTCAAATTAGATAGAGATGAAATACAAGCTAAGCTATAGGAATACATAAAGAAGTACTAGCAAACTGAAACTTCTTTCCTAATTCTTTAGTAATAGTCTGAAAAAATATAGAAACAGCTCTAAGAGGATATAGAAGATCTACAGAACAGCAAATTAGAATAAGAAAGAGTTTATAAGGATTTGAGAAACTTATAAACTCAAGAAAAGATCAAAAGTTAATCTGATATTAAATCGCTAGATCAATTAACTTAGAATATGAGAGTTTAGCTAGAAGAACAGAAAGAAAGTCTCAATTAGTTGAGAGAAAAGCATTTAAATCTGACTTAAGATAATAACTTGTAAAGGTAAGAGAATTAATAGCTAAAGCTGGAAAACTAAACATAAAATGATCAGATAAAGATGCTTCAGTAAAAGTTGTTCTAGTTGGACAGAACATAACTAGAGCTAGACAGGGCAAATTAAGATTATGATTAACTGATTGATGAACTGCAATAGAACTAGAGCAAGCTAAATCTTTGTAAGGAAGAACTAGAAAAGTACAAGGAAAAGTAAATATAAGCTTATGCTAGTAGTGAACATTTACAAACAGAACAGATTAGACTAAAGTCAGAGCTTTAAAATTCATAAGAGGAAAACGAAATACTAAGAAGGAAGATTGATTCTCTTAATAATGAAACTCTTATTTAAGAAAAAAAAATTTCAAATTACGAATCACAAATTAAGCAGCTCTAAGCAGATTGTACAATCTTAAAATAAACTTGTGAAGAGCTTTAATAAGAAAATATCAATCTAAAGTAAGAAAATCAAGCTTTATAAGAATAACTATAGAACTATTCTATAGCAGAAAAAAGTATAGGATCAGATTTAGAGTGGTATGAGCGATTGATAACAGCTCTAAAAAGAGAAATAGCATTCTGTAACCAGAAAATTCAGCTTTATAAAGACGAAGCAATGCGTAACTAAACATTATCTCTGAAATTCAAAGAGTAAATTAGTAGATGAGTAATTACTCAAGAGGAATAAAATCTAGAAATCCAAGTTAAAAATTTGCAATCTATTGTAAGTATTCTAATGGATGAAGTAAAAGCACAAGCCTTCCAATCAGTTTAGCTTTCAAATGATCTGGCAAAAATAAACGCGTTAAACTAAAACTTGGAAAGCTAGAGGAAAGAACTTTAGTAATAGGAAATAAAAAATAAGGAAAAGTTGGCTTTATTACAATAACAGTTATATGAATAATCAGATTAACCAAAGAAATGGGCAGTGTAATAAGATTTGAACATATAAAATACTGAAAACATTCTTAGGGATAATCAACTTCTAGAAAAGGAAAAAAATACCCTAAAGCAGCAAATTTAAGACTTATAAGAGTAGAGCTATAATCAAGAGATAGAAGGATCTAAAAATCAAGTGCAAGTAAACGAGTTAAAACAGTAGATAAATGAACTTAACAATAAGCTTACTTAATTGTAATAGAGTTAAAGCAATTTAGCTAAGCATAAAGAAGTTCAAGAAGATATCATTAATAGGTTGAAATCTTATCTACCTTCTTTTGAGCTTTAATCTAAATTTGGTAAATTAGTAAACTCAAAAATATAAATGGCTTCGCATGAAATAGAGAAGTAATATTTAGAAGAACGCTTGCAAAGTCTAGAGTAACAGGCTAAATAGATTTTATACGAGAATCAGGACTAGAGCTAATTGGAGTTCATAAGGAGGTAAATAGAATAGTAGAGAAGCAAAGCGATGAAGAATTTCCAAATTATATAAGAGCTTATAAGAGAAAATAAGTAGATAGAGAGTGAAATTTATTAGCTTGATATGAAGGAAAGAAAATCGTCTAACATTGGATATGTTTCAAGTTCATATATAAATTACCAAGAACCTTCTTTCAGAAGTAAGATTGATTAACCTACCTCAAGCATCCTATAGCAATAAAGTGAAGAAGGCATTTACGAGACTAATATTTCAAAAACTCCTGCTAAAGAAAGATTTTCTTAAAGTGTGATTGAGGAATAATATTCCTAAGCAATACCAAATAGACAAAATTAATCAGTTTTATTATAAGATAGCACAAGCAAATACTTTGAAACAAGACAATCAGTAACTTTTTAATTTGTAGAGCTAGTCAAGGTATGCAAACTATGGAACTCTACCAAGGTTCTAGAAACCTTTATTAGACACTCCTTCAAGATTTGAAAAGTATCATAGAGATTTTAAGGAATGATTAACTGTCGAACTCATTATTATTTAATATATTCTCATCATTTTACTCTACTCATATAATCAAAAATTTATCTTACTCTTATTTAAAATATTACTAGTAAGACTAATAAGATATTGATATAGAGCAGGTTACAAAATAAGCTAAATACAATTGCTTTTATATTGTGTCCTATCTTTTTACATTATCTAGCTTTTTAAATTTTGACTTAATGCATCCTTTAGGAAAACAAGCTTGATGAATACTTTATTTGAACTCGTTAATTTTAAGAGCCAAAGCTTTATTAAATTAATACCATTATGTAGAACTCATAGTTATGTCGCTTATTTTCTTCTTTCATAGCTTAGGTTTTTGTTTAAAAAGCTAGAAAAGCAAGAGTTACAATAGATTAAATATAAAGCAGCTGTGTAGAAGGCAAGCAAATAAAGCAAACTTTGAATAGATATCAAACTACCTAGCTTGGCTACTTAAACTTCTGGCATTTATCACTAATTTTGAACTAATCTGACTGCTATCTTTCAGGCTAAGTTATAAGGAGCTTTACACTTATCTCCTTATCTCTATTATTAATCTTTGTATACTTTAATCTAACTTATATTGCTCAATTCTCTTACTAGCTACTATTTAATAATACTCTCACATTAGAAAACTATAATATTGTAAGTAATTCGATTAAGCTAAAAGATAGTTTATATTATATACCAAAAGTGTTTGGAATGTAAAAGGAAAGGTATAGAATTAGCAGCATTACACTACATATGCTAATGGATTTAAGCAAAAAGGTGTTTAAATAGAGAAGTAAAAGGAGTAGTTTAAACTTTAAAAAAGGAGACTGAACTAGCATAAGGAGAAAATAATAAATAAACCATTTATTTTCATCAAAAATTACAACCTCTTCAGTTTTCTAATTGTAACCTTACACAACTTATTTACCTATCAGAATTTATTTTCATAAATTAGCTGAAAGTTGATACTTATAGAAACATCTGAATGTTAAATATTACCTAAGTTTGGAAATATCCATTTATAATTACAATTATGTCACTTCTACTCGTTTCTATACTTAATGATTCTGGGATTGTTTGGAATTTTTTTACCAGTGTATTCAGATACTGTAGTGCATTTAAGACTGGCTCTGCAGCTTTATGGGATACAATTTCAAAAGTGGCATTTTGACTAAATGAGCTTTCGATTTACTAGTCTCTTTAGTTATATTTGAGAAAATAATTCTCAGTCAGCCTTTAAATTTCTTCGAAATCAAACTGCTAGACAGTATCCTAAACTCTAATACAATTATAAGCTGTGTATTAAGTGCTGTTTGTTACATCCCTCAAAGCAAGTTTTTTAGTGCTAACATTACTCATGTTTTAAGCGAAATTTCGCTAAACTGTTGCATACTAAAACTAATTTTCTTCAAAGTTCTCCTCAGACTGTCTGCAATTTCTTATCTAGATATTAAGAACTTACTGGTGTTTAAGGTTCCATTGCTTTTACTATTATTTTGGAGGGCAAGCCTTTAAATTTAGCTAAAAATTCAAAAATTTAATTTAAATTTATTTAAATTACTTCCTCTGCGTAATTGCGGATTTATCTATTTTATTGAATTTTCTCTATTGATAGACATGCTATTACTACATCACCTTATAACCTTAGAAATGATAGTTAGAAATTATGCTAATTAATAGACTCACTGATACTTATATTAAAGGAGATGATATATGTGTTATTTGTGGTGAACAAGACTGACAAGGATTAGAATTAGCAACCAAGAGTTTCAAATTCAGTTTTTTAAATTTTCATTCTCTAAATTTAAATTTAGAACTAGATCACAAGATACTATTTAAGCATTTAATTATATAAGCACTTTCTATCTATCTAGCACCTTATCTATATCTAGTCTCATTCAACTAGAATAACTCAATGCTAGCATTCTTAGTATCCAGACACCTTATCAATAGAATCTTCAGTAGTATTAGTATAACTAGCAATGAGAATGACTAGTAGCATATGTAGTTGAGTTAGAGATATAAGGGTATTATAAAATATGTATCTTATTATATTCTTTTTTATAGCTATACTTGCTATGCTTTATTTTAGTCCCTCTTATAACTTTCAGATATTACCTACTACTACCTGCTGCTTACCTACGTTTAAGCTGCTTTGTTTTATAAATCTCTTCCACTCATAAGGTGCTTAGTAAATATTTGATAAGCTTAGTATTTAAGCATTCAACTCTATAAGATATAAAGCTAGACTTCTTGAATCAGAAATACTAAAGATTGGTATTAAAAGTAGCAAAAAGCGTGTTATTAGGGTATCTAGCAATTACAATATAATTAGTCTAATGTAAAGAAGGAATAGAAAGGAGCATAATTAAGTAAATATAAGTATTTAAATTAGAATAGAGGCTTATTATGCTTAAGTAGTAAAGACTTACTATATGTACTACCTTCTATACTTAATGGATATCTTACTATATATACTTTATAACTACGTATTAAGCTGCTCCTGTTATACCTTTAAAACTAACAATTCTAGTTATTTAATCTGGATATTTTGTTAATTGGATAGAAGATATAATAGCTAGGACTAAGGAGTGTGTAAGTGTAAAGTACATATTGAAGGATAAAGAGTAGAGATAGTTGATATACAGAGTTATATTTGATATAGTTGGGTTTTTATATAAATATGGAGGAAAAAGAGAATAGTCTATCTAAATAAGAACTAAGAATCAAGAGACATAGACCTCCATCTAGAAAACACGAACCTACTCCTAACTAATTTGGACTGCAAATGGCTAAAACTCCTTTAGGAAGATTATGCAGCATTGAGAACTTAACAGGCGAGGCTGTGAATGAAGCTGCTCATGTTCTTAAATTAATTTCGATACTTTAATCCAAAATCGCTTCAAGAGTTCGTAAATGTTTTCACCCACCTTTAATAGTGAAAGATGCAGATGCAATAATGAAAAGATCAATAAAGAGACTAATGACAGTCAAAGATAATTTGTTCTAAACTGCTTTGGTTAGATGATTTTATAAAGCCAAAATCGCTAATAGAATGAACAAAACTGGAGTGCTACTTTCAGCTCTTTAGAATGCTACAAAAGGTCTGAGATAAGCTATTTTCAGATGATAATAAGTAATACATAAGGAGAAACTATACTAATATGAGTTAACATTGAAGCAAAAAATCGAAGAGTAAAAAAGGGAAACTGTCTATACAGCTAAAATCCTAACTATGGTTAATACTCTTTAGTATGCTGTTGGTAGAAAGACTAGTAAGGTGTATAAACCAGTTCAGCAATTAAAAGACGTTAAAGTATATCTAATGCAAGCTATGAGAAGGATCATGATTAGTGTATAAACTTGTAAAAGGATAGCGATGCTTAGATGAAAAGTATACTGCAAATTCTCCAAAAATACCAGAAAAATCCTTCTTATTCAAAATATTCTAAATGGAACATCTAGAGGAACTTTGGGAGCTTTACGCAAATGAAAGATCTGGGCTGTTAGAGATCAAGCTAGGAATTTTATAATAGAGGCAAGATTTGCAAGCTTAGAGAAAATGATGAAAAAGAAATAGAGAGAAAGGAAAAATTGAGGCCTTTAAGCTTTACAAATTGATGATGTTTAGTATATTATGATAAGAAGGATGTGCTGTGCCTTTTATCAGTCATACTTTAATAAAATCAAATAAGCCTTCATGCTCTGGTGTCTTAACAAAAAGAGAGTTGAGGAGTTCGGTTACCGCTAGCAGTTGACTGAATTTGTCTACTATAAGGAGTTTGAAATTCGTCTTGCTAGGATGAATTTTTCTGATTTCACTATTCGAAGAAAATATTGAGCTTTCTCCAGGATAAAAGTATATAAACTAGGGGCTAATAAAAAGCTTAAATTGATCTTCCTTAGGTTTAATAACTAGTTATCTAAGATTCTACGATAATGACATAACAACATTAAAGAAACCTAAAGCTAACAATCTTTAAATCAGTCTAAATCTCACCTGTTGGCGTTGAAGTTTAGGGACATATAAAAGAGCAGGTATTTACAGGCTTGGTTAGCTATTAGAAACTATGATC
The DNA here is from genome assembly GCA_946699065.1 of Loxodes magnus. NCBI lineage: Eukaryota > Ciliophora > Karyorelictea > Loxodida > Loxodidae > Loxodes > Loxodes magnus. Next base: position 277,573 of record CAMPDV010000042.1, read on the forward strand.
CTTCTAAGGTGAAAAGAGCTATTAGAGTTATAGTAACTAGACTTGAATAGAAGGTAGCAAATGCATTTTAGATATGGAAAAGCATGTAGCAATCTGGAAGAGTAAAGGAGTTGAATTAATCACTTTACTAAAATAAAGTTAAAGGAGGTCATTAACTGTTACGTAATATTATTCAGTTCAAACTTAAAAAATATGTATGGGAAATACTTAAGCATGATCCAACTAAGAACTTGCGCTAAATTTTTATTTACATGGCTAAAAACGTGAGTTTTTCTCAATCGAAAGCATTTCTAATCTGAAAGTCAGTAACTAAAAATAGGTTTAAATATATGACTAAAGCTTTAAGAGCAAAAAATGCAGCGAAATTACTGGGGCTATTAGAAAAAAAGCTTAACAAGACCTATAAAATAAGTTTTAAAGCTATTTAATTAGATAACTTTTATAGGCAGTAGTTGAAAAAAGTTGTCTTAAAGATAAGTCAAGCATATTGGGATAAACTCGAAAAGGCTAATTTAATTTGAAAGTTTAAAACTTTTGAAAAAACTCGCGAATTGATTTCTAGTCACAAGGCTAGAGTCATTGATCGATTAGTAAGAGCATCTGAAGATAAGTAAAAGGGAAGTTTTTAAAGATGGAAGAGCTTTGTTATGTTTAATAAGCTTGAAAGTGAAAAAATATGGAAAGCCTTATAAGTATTTGGCAAATATAGCAGGCAAAGCTAAAACTTTAATGACAAAATTCTCCTCAAATTTGCTTGATAAAAGCTATAAAATAATCCTAAGCAGACACTTAGAAATTGCTTTGAAAAAATGGTAAGAAAGAGTCTAAATGATGAGACTCAAGCCTTGCAAAGATGAAAATTCTCAGTTAATAATAAGAGAACAAATGAATAGAGCATAAAGAGAACTATGTGTGCTAATGTCGTTTGAAAGGAGCTTTTACTTAATAGATAAGCCATGCTTCGAAAAGGATTAAAAGCATTCGCAAAAGGTATAGCTTTAACACACTCTTAGTAAAAGATACTAAATCGAATGAATTTCGTTTATTATGAAAAGATAAAGCTATTTTTTATAAAATGGAGAGGATTCGCTTGTAATAGATTTAAAGAGTTACAGAAGGCTAAGCATACATACGTGTTTAATAAGCTAAAATTTGCTTAAAGCTCTAAGATGAAAGAAGGCTTTAATTTATGGAAGCAATTTCTATGAAAAAGCAATCATACTAATCAAGACTTTAAGAAGAGAGCTGGACTTCTACTCTACCAGTTAATTAAGCGAACTAAAGATCAAAGCGATAAATTTGATCTTTCTTAGGCATGACAAAGACTAAACTATGACCCAACGAAGATTTTTAGATCATGCTTATAGAAAATGATAAGAGCAACTGATATGGATCAAAGGAAAGCTATGTTCATATGGAAGCTAGAAATGTATAAAAACAAAGAGATAGCAAAGTAGAAGAAGAAGTAAATGAAAGTAATGGAAATTGCTAACTTCCTAAATAGAAAGCTGAATTCAAACTAGAAATGGGCATTTACTAAACTGTGCAAAGACGTTACTTACACTAAGATTCAGAAGAAGATTTTCGCAAAAATGTCCTCTATTTACTTCTAGATAATGGCTAAACCCTTTTATAATTGGAAATCAGAAACATTTAAATGGATAAAAACTCAAAGGGAAAGTAAAAAAAATAGAATGATTCAAAAGTTAATTGAGGTGAAGGTTAGTGATATAAAGCGTTTCTTCAATATATGGGCGGAAAAGGTGAAGAATGATAAATTGAGCGAACACTAGTCAAAAACGATAGCAACTGTTATCGTTTTTAATTATTTAAAGAAAGCGAAAGAAAAGGAAAGCTAGTATCTTAAAAAGAAAGCTCTAATCAAGTTTTCCTTTGATTTGAAAGGGAAGATAGGAAATATTGTTAACAAAATAGAGAGAAAGGTCTAATATGATTCCAAAGCTGCCTTTCTATAATGGAAGTTTGCAAATAAAATCAAACAAGTGAGTGACAGGGAAAAGAAAAGAGTAATGGCGCTTAGAAATCTAGTGAGTATATAAGTAAATAAAGTAGATAACATGAAGCAGAGGGGATATAAAGCCTTTGCTAATGAAGTTACTCGTAATAAGTATAAGAACAAAGCTGCTTAGAGATTAAACTCAATTTACCAAAGTCAATTTAAGATTTATTTCTATAAATGGAAGTATTAAGCATTTGAACGCTTTGGATAGTGGGCTTAAGATAAGAAAGAGAGATTGATAGAAAGATTAGTTTAGATTTAGCTTGGAAACCAAAGAAGAGCTATGTATCAATGGTAAAAAGCAGCTATTTAGACAAAGATGAGAGATTAAGGCAATAGAATGTAAAAGGTAAATATGCTTAATGTGCTCAAGTACAACCTTAAGAAGCGAAAATTAAAAGAAGACACCTTGCTTCTAAAAAATGCTTTTAACAAGTTCAAGTTTAACCCTTAAATCGGAAAGAAAAGAGGCATTTTAAAGATAATAAAAGCTTCAAACTGAAATATGGCTAAAGCATTATTACTATGAAAAAGCTACATTCAAACCTTAAATTACTAAAATATGAACTAAAATAAAATGAAATAAACAAACTAAATATTTACATACTTAGTCGATAAATCCAAACTTATAAAGAGTGAAGCATTAAAAGCAATATAATAAGCTAATGCATATAATACTAACAAATAAAAGGCTATTAGAAGGATTAAAATGATATTCAGTATTCAATTTGCCTAATGATTGAAGAGATGGAAAAACAGTATAAGCTTTTAAAAAGGAACTCAAGACGATAAGAATAAGTAAAGAAGTGCTTTTATTCTTCAGTAAAAGCTAAACAACATTATAAAGAAAAGCTTCAGTCAAATTTAGAAATATGGAGTTGAAAAAGGTAAAGAGTAACTTTAAAATAGCTTCAAGTAAAATGCCGTCAACCAGCTTAACGCTAAATTCTCCAAAGGTTTGGAGAAATGGTTTTAAAGATGGAAGAGCTCGCTTTAGTTAGAAGACAAAATCAGAATGCAGAAAATCTAAGGTTCAAAAGATCTAGCAACTTAGCTAACTTAAGTTTATAACCTAAAGCTTAGATATGCTTTTAATATGATTAGGAAAATAGTATAAGCAAAAGATAGAAAACGTTAAGCTATATTGAAACTAGTTTAAGCTTAGAAATAAAAATAGTTAATCTATTTAAATCTTTGAAAGGCATAATGCAGCAAGATCTCTTTATCTTGTAATGTTAAAAAATTCGCTTAAACAGTTATTGAAATAGTCAAGCTTAAACATCTTAAAGAAAAGGTTTAAAAGCAAGATATGGGTATCGCTTTTTAGAAATGGAAGTTCTGTGCTAAGAAAAGCTTATAGAAGATGATAGTATGGATATAGATGTTCTAAGAAAACAGGATAAAAAAAGCATTCGATCATTGAAAGTAAATGATTCTGAAATAAAGGCTGGATTAAAGTAATGCTCTATGGAGGTTATATTTTAACGCAGTAAATTAGAAGAAAAAAGAAAAGATTGACTTCCTACAGAAGGATAAAGGAAAGTTAAAGTTTTAAACTATCTTCAGCAGTAAGATCAACTAGTAACTAAAAGAGGCATTCGAAGCAATAAAGCATAAAAGTTATTAGCTTAAGGAGAAGAAAAACTTCATACTCTCCTTTATTTAAAAACAAAGCAGAATATAAGCTGAATCTTTCTTCAAGTGGAAATACGCGACTTGTAACAATAGAGTTCAAGAAGCATAAAAGAGCTTTAAAAAGAACTAAAAGGTTACTTAGCTTATTACTATACAGTACTAAATATACAATAGATGCTTAGCTAAGTATTTCAATAAGTGGTAAAAATACAAAGGCGCAATTTTGAAGAAGTGTTTGATGTTTTTACATAAGTAAGCCGTCTAAAAAATTAGCAGTTACTTCGCTATTTGGAAAATGAAAAACTAGATTCTTAGAAACAAGGAAAAGTTTTCTAATGTTCATTAACTAGTTTTATAACTAAGAATGAAAATAGAAAGTACATAAAGGCAGTGCTTTAAACAACTAGTTCCTTAGCGCGCAAAAGGAAAAAAAGAGGCGTTAAAGTTTATTATTATGAAGTTTGAGAAAGGAGTAAAAAGTATGTTCTTAAAGTGAAGGATTGGAACTTTGAATTAGCAAAGAGTGAAAGAAATTAACTAGAGTCAAAACTTTTTTAAACTCTTCCTTTAACTCTAAAAGTTTTAGAACTTAGGAGTTAAAAAGGCTTATCTAAAACTAGCTAACATTCTAAAGATAAATGATAAGCATAAGCTACTGAAGAGGCTTTTATTAAACTTGCAAAGGAAGGAAAAGAGAAGCTTCGAGAAATACAAAACGTATGTTGAAAACTAGAAATGTATCCAAAAGGTAAAAGCAAGTATACTGATAAAGGATATGGCGTATAGAGATGGATTAGCTATTATTCAAAGATTTTTCGATAGGTGGAAAAAAAGTGAAATATCAAGATAGAGAAGACTGCTAATGAAATACTTCGTAATTTTGATTTACTATGCAAGAATTAAATGTGAATAACTAGGATTCTGAAGATGGAAATATATTGCTAAAACAGACTTTAAATTAGTGGAGCCAAAACATGTAGTTCTCTAGAAAAAGTTGGTTAGATTTTATAATAGAGGCTATAGAAAGTAACTTAGAATAGCTTGGTTTTATATATGTATGTGGACAAGGTAATTATCTAAATAAGTGGACCAGGATAGATCTGATATTGGAAAGTATTGGGTAAACGAACCAGTAGCTGAACATGTCCAAAGACTAGCTTAAAGATATACTCCATAACCCTAGCTAATGAGCCAAGAAATATTCTTATAGCAGAGTATGGAAGAATAGTCTAATGAAAATCAAACTCAAACTTCCCTACCAATCTCAACACTAATCTTTAGACTAAGATGGTATGCCTGCTCCAACATTCAACAGATGATACTAGAAAGACTAAGGAAAAGATTTGCCCGATGAAAGTTCAGCAGTACCTTACCCAATTAGGCAAATAAAACAAATACCTAACTCGATGGGTCCGAGTATTAAGGATTACTGAAGCATGGAGCAGCTAGACTTTTATACGAAAAGCTATCAAAGTTCAATTTAAGAAGATTAGAGAGAAGTTTCCAAGCATGAAACTGCTAGAAAACAATAGAAGAACTAAAGTCAGAAGATTACAGGAAAATAATAAAAGAGCTAACCATTGAGAAGAGGAACATTCTATAAGAAGCACAAATTATAAGGGAGCATAATACATAATTATAAATCAGCTTAGAATAGTCAAATTCAGCATTAATGAAAGTAGTCACTCAGCTTGAAACTATGCGAGCTGTGAGAATGTACCGAGTGCTGTGGAAATTCCAATATATGCTTAAGGTTGACGTATTCTATGAAATGAAAGAGTTATCTGTTGCAGATCTTGAAAGCATTTCAGGAGATTCAGAGGAATAGTCTTAACATAGCTATAATCATATTAAGCTTTAATTTACTTTCTACCTTATTAACCTTTTAAACTATATTTACCTACTCATTTAAGATATAACTTAGTTGATTACAACAGTATTAAGAAGACTTCAAAGTTAATTAAGAAGGAATATCTAAAATATAGACAGGGATAAGTAAGGTAGGAAGTAGTGACTCAGTTAAAGAAAGGTGTAATAATGAATCTAAGAAATATAGCAAATGATTCTTTATACAAGATCTTTAGTTCTTGTCATATCACGCTTTAGCAGATTGTTTAATTATATTTAATAAATGCTTCTTTAAATCAGTGTAATCTAAATTACTTAAAGAACAAGCTTAATCCTATTATACCTTCTAATCCTCTACTCTAAAAGAAAGCTATGCTATTTATTGTGGTTGCATAAGAATTGAAAACTATAAAAGTTTGGATGCTTAATAACTAAACTACCTAGTAAGTTATAGTAATGCTATATTCATAAAAGCTTTCTAGATATTACTTCTAGCAAGAGATTTATAATACTTCTTAGCTTTTATTCTTAATCCATATCATATGGTTAAAGCCAGATTCTTAACTGAAGAACTACTTAAAGTAGCCATTTGATAGTGTAGCTAGTTATATTAAAAGATAGTTATAGTAAGATAGAGTAAAGTGATCAGTGGTGGTAGTAGATTGTGTTCATAAATCAAACCTTAAAATCATTCATCATCGTTCATTTTAATTATTATAACAATTTAGTGCTTCAAGCCTATTTAAAGTACAACTTACAACTAAATAACCAAACTAATTCTTATTTAAATATGTCAATTCATACTCTGCTTGTATAGTTATCCCACTGATTATGCTGAAACCTTATATATTGAGACTGGAAACTTGTATGAAGAAGGTGAAAAAAGGGTTTAAGCTGATATATGCATTTAATATATATTGAGAGTACAATTTCCTTGTATAGCTCTTACTTTCTAAGTTATGTATAGTTTCTATAAGGAAAAAGGAAACTTCTAAAGTACTATCCTAGTAAAGGTTGTTAATAGTTAACTATATCTTAAATTTCAAGAAAATCAAATTACTAGAAGCTTTTAAAGCCTCATAATATAAAAGGCATAAGGTAGATAGTTAAAAGCAGAGAGTTAGCACTAAAAGATGTATATAAATAGGTTGATGTGATGGATTTAAGTCTTAATACATGTAAAATTACTGAGGTAAGTAGTGTGAGGTAGATAGAAATGAACTAATAAAAGGGAAATATTAATTAAAATAAAAGATGGAACAAGTTCTTAAAGAGACTTAATACTTAGATAGCAAAGGAGTTACTGAACAAGTAAAAGGTTCAATCCTCTCTCGCTTATTTAGATTAATATCCACTCTTTCTTTAGAAAAATAGAAGGAAATTTTGAAATAAGAAACTATCATTTAAAAACTAAGAAACTGTATTTGTGATAAAGAAAAGTCAATTAGAGCTATCACTATGAGAATCATTAGGTATCTAATGCTTGATTAGGAATCTTTGAATGTCTTGCAGAGATTCTGAATCCATTATTTAGTTGTCAGAAATTTCGAGAGAGAAGGAAAAGGATTAGAGAGAGTAGAGGCATGAAAAATTATTAAAAAGTGGATTTAAATAGGATCTGAGTAAATACCCAGAGTGTTCTCAAGTTCTTTGCTTAGTATAGTTGAAGCAGATGCTGATGATTTTAGGGAACCGGCAGTAGAGCTGTTAAGACTACTAGCGATTCATAACCCTAAATAGCTAGTAACTTCTGACAGTTTTTCAACTCTCGTATCTTCAAGTTTCGATTCTAGATTATCAAGCTACTTTATTGAAAACGTTCTTTTAACTCTAATTCACATTATTAATAATCCTGATAGTAGAAAACTAATTTTGCCTTATCTTGAAATCGAACCTATTTTATATGTATTTACTGATACCGAAAGTCCTGAGAAAGAAGCTGAACTTGAAAATAAACTAAAGCTCGCTAAACGAGCTACTGTCCTATTATTAAGATCTTGAACTGGTCTAATATACTTGACAGCTGATCCTTTTGGTCTGCAAAGTCTAGTACATGCTATTTCACTTCCAATCCGACCACTAATTCGCAAAGCAATTTATGAAGCTTTCGAAGAAGTATTAACACCAGCCTAAGGATGCAAAGCTGGTACTTTACTAGGAAATTTCATGGCTTTAGTTATTGAGGCTTTACTTCTTTGTGACCTACATAAGTTCTCACTAAATGTGCTAAAAAAGAACCTCTTGCTAGGTCATTACTATAGAAGCTAATGACAGCAGCTTGGGAACTATTACCAAGCGTGCCTGAAATATCATTACTTTAGAATAATTAAATGTGCATATTGCAGCCTTAGCTAGAAAATGAATCTGTCCATACTAATAATCTGCTAGTTACTTCATTAAACTTCGTATCCAAGCTTTAATAAGAGCCTGAGGCTTTCTTACTCTTTCCTAATAGCGATTAATGGCTATTAAAGTAGATTGAATCATGCAATATTAATAAAGAGCCTAGCAAATGGGAGTGGGATAGAATAACTGAACTGACAGATGGTCCTTTATGGAAATTCCCTAACTTAAAGAAAAACGTTAAGCACTTCCTAAAGCATCTTCTGAGCTTCTTCCTTCCTTCAAGGTAATTGTTTTGAACAGAGCCTTGGGTAAGTTTTACTTATACTACAGCATCACCTTTACTTTATCCAAGCAAGAGTTGGTTATATAGTAATTCTAAACTGCCTAAGAGACAAATTTTACTAGGATTTACTTCTATCTTATAGCTCTGATAATTTCTTTGTTTCAAGAAAGAATATCATAGAGGAGTTAAGAGATGGACTCTAAGCTGAGTTGCAGCCTTAGGAGGAGAAGAGAGTTTTTTCGCCTGACAATGTAAGAGGATTTATGTCTAGGGAATACTTAATTTGGATTGGTGCTTTCTTACAAGAATTTTCGGGAAGAGAGTTACTGATGAAGTACCAAGTGGACAATATACTGAGAGAAGTCATAAGCTTAGAGCATTTAGCTCCGTTGTTAATCATATGTTTGGATTGCAAAAACTCCCTTTCTAAAGAACTTCTTTCTTTTGCCTTGCAAGCTAAAAGTTTATTAATTCGTCTAGTGGCAGTCTAAAGGATATAATATCTATTTAGAACTACTTAGGAAGACATGGGCTGAGCTATAGAAGCTCTTATTCCTTTACTATATCAGAACGATATAGAAATTGCTAATTATGCTAGTTATCTGCTAATAGAAATCTGCAAAGAGCCTAAAAACTTGTAGTAGCTCATAAGCCTTAGACCATAAAACTTGAATAACACCTTAGTTTAGTAGAACTTATTAATGCCTTTCCTTAGTTCTACTTAAGGAGTGGAATATCTTATGCAGTTTGATATTTTACCAAAGTAACTTGAACGTTGGTTTGAAAATGGAAACACTTAATATGTGGTTGATGTTGAAGAACTGATAGAGTAATCGCTTAACTACTCTAGGTCTTATGGGTTAAATCCTCCAGTGCCAACAGCTTGGATTTTGAAGGATAAAGATTTATCTTTCTTGAAAAGAATTCCCTTGAGTATATTAATTTAGTTAGGTGCGGAAGTAACTGTTTAGCATCTAGATGTAATATTCGAGCAAAAGGATTAGGAATTATATCTAACAGCAAGGTGTAACCTAGAGGTAGGTCATACCACTATTAGTATTTGTGTTTTGCTAGGACGATATTGTATCGATAGTAGAGGAGCTGAAACTAGTGGACCAGGGTGGTATAACTGCACAGAGTAGGATAGACAGGCAGCATATGAACAACACTTGCACAGCCATTTTATTTTTAATAAAAAGAAAGAAAAGGAAATAGATGCAAGGATAACTGTTAATAAAGAAGGAGCTCTATTTATATTCCATCTTAACTAAGGAAAATGACTTCTAGAAAAGGTATAACTCATTTGCAGTTTTGATACCATGGCTAATTCAAAATTGGAGCCTCCTAGTCATTTCTGCGGAGAAGTAGTAAAAACTAAATAGGGAGCGGAAATATTAAGCAAGTCTGGATTTATAGAAAAATTACTAGATGATTTAAACCAAAATAATACGCTGAAACTAAGAGCAGCAATATGGGCATTTGGGCATATTGGAACGACTGAGTATGGCTTGCATATTCTACTGTAGAATTAGATTTTAAATAGACTTTGTACTTTAGCTGTAATATCAGAAATGCTATCCATCAGAGGTACTTGTCTTTAAGCTTTAAGTCTTGTAAGTAGAACGTAAGAAGGAAGAAGTGAGCTATATAAGCTATAGTGGCTAGCAAAGGAAAGAATAGCAGTACCCATGGAGCATTTCTTCAAACTTAATCAACAAACTGCTGAGGAAGAAATTTAAGACTGAACTGAATTTGATAAAATAAATAAAGTAATCTAGCTGAATGAGGAAGAAAACGACATCTTAGAAAACATCATCAACTTATCAAATATAGTGCTTAAGTAATAAAGCTTTGACTACTTGAGAGTCAAGAGAAACTCTCACTGCTTAAACAACCCTCAGCTATTTCTCTAAACAATGAACCATATGAGTTTTTACAAGTTTAAGTAGCAAATGAGAAAAGCAATCTATACCTTGTATGATAGAAATTTAAATAACAAGAAGTTCTTGAATAAAATGGATAAGTTCGTAGCTGTTTGACTTTATAAACTACTTTCATTATATCTTTATTATCAACTTACCAATCACTAAATCAGCCTTATTCCATTAATTCTTGTCAAAGGAATACTATATTAAGCAAACTAGCTAGCATATCTCTAAGTTCTAATATTCTTCATTACTTCAACACATAAAAGAGTAAATCCCTTCATCTAACTACATGCGTTTTACTTTATTTCTTTAGATATATTAGCAGATAAAATTACTAGGATTTATTTACCAAAATCCAAAGAAAGCAAGTACCATATTTTCTATACAAATACCAAAATATAATTAAACTTAATAACATTAATAGCTTAGTAATCTGGTTAGTATTACACTATATCCTTTAGCAATAGCTAATAAATCTTAACAATTCTAATAAGCTTCATGATTGATAAATATTGTAGATAGATAGTTTCCAGATAATAGCTATTATAACTAGATAGGTATAAATAGTATTTGGATTCAGCGATTGAATAACTATTGTAATGAGGTATCTATATATGATAGGGAAACTTGATTATCTTATATAAATAGTTAAGATTAATTCTAAAGCCTTAAATACTATACTACTTCTAAGCGCCTTATTATCTTTAATTACTTTAGCTTTTTAATTTTATTCTCTTAAAACTATAGATTCACTCTATCCTCATTATCTAGTTAGATATATATGTGTATGAAAAAAGCAAGATCTATAGTAGAGGCATTTTGTTTAGTTAAATACTGCATCATTTTTTAGAGCGAAGCAAGAGAGGAAAGCATTAGATAGTTTCTAGTTATAACCTAATAGTTAGATAACTTATTATGCTGATAACTTAAATTTAAGTTCTAAGCTCTTAGTATACATCAGTAAAAATTAAAAAATTACTCTTGTAGACAAGATTTACAAAGGATTTCGCAAGAAAGTTAATTTGAAAATAGAAGAGAGAATTAGAAATTTTATTAAATGAAAGTATATTTCAATAGGTAAGTAATATATTTGAATGAACTGCTAGACATATTGTATTATATCTAATTTATATATAGCTTAGATTGTAAGACTCTACTTCAATACTAAATTTGCTTGTATAGTTACCATATTTTAATGCTTTATTCTTCCAATTGATTAAGCAAGTCTATTTAGGATTGAAAGGGAACTATTTACTTCTATGGATATAAATATAAAAAACACTGCTAAAATTTATTATGCAGTGAGCTATCAACTTTATAATTGGATATTAAGTAATGGAGTTAGATGTTTAGTAAGCTTAATTCTCCCTAGCTATTTCCTAATAGTACTTGGCCATACTTGGTATTATATAAGCTAAGTAAGGAAATAGAAAAAATCTAAGAGTGATAAATAGTTCCTTAACAATTATCTTACTTAATACAGTCCAGCTTATTATTATACTTTATTCAAAGATACAATTTCTAGAGTGAAGATCATAAGTTATAAGTCGCTTTCAAATAGGAAGACTTATTGTTGACAAATTTTAGCATAAAATATAAAAAAATACAAAGTAAAAGAAAATTATTTTTGGTTAGTATTTCAGGTAGTTTGACTATCTCAATAGTAAATTTAAAATCAACTTATAGCAGATTTATTAAAGAATCAGAATGCTATTAAAAGGCTATGATATGGAATACTATAATTCTACTTCTCCCTTAATAAAGATACATTTATTAACTTATAGTTATTTATTTAATTATCGTACATTGAAACAATTCTCTGTACATACTCTTATAAGTATAAGAACTAGTTCTCATGAAATAGGTTAGTCTATTTCATATATATAGATCCTCAGAGTATAATTAAGGATAATTATAGTAGAAGAACTTGGAACTTTAAAGTAAATAAATAAAAAGAGAAAAGTATGTTCAGAGGAGGGCAAACTAAAGAGAGATAATTTCCTATCATTCTAAGATGAATATATTAACCTGTAAATTTTTTATTTATACATGCTTAAAATCAATGGTACAGTATATAATCGAAATGTTATTTAGTCTAAGAGTAATGCTTTAAAGCTGATTAAGGTATTAAAAAATACTGCTTATATTCAAGTCAAATTACTTTTCATTGATATGTTTACTATCTTAATAAGTGACTTTTTTAAATGCTTTGAAATTTTATAAAGAAAGCTTTGATTTTTGCAGATACTACTCTTTTATCTCATCGCTCATTTTATAGTAATAGGTACCTTAAATTATTGTGCCTATAATTTCTTAATATTTGCTAGCAAGTTTGGAGTATTTTAGGATGAGACATAATATTTTATAAATGCTTTTGCTTTATTTTGAGCTTTTAAACTGATAATACCCTATATTTTCATATGATATCTATTTTCACCAACATTTATATTCAATTATTAGTTCAAATATCTTTAAATAGTCCCACCCACTTAATTTTTAACACCTAGCCGTTGCTTATTTTAGCATTGTAAGAGATATCAAATACTGATACTAAATAGCAGATAAGCAAACTTTAGGTTAGTAGTAACTCTTTGGGATTCTTCTTTACTTTAATAGCTTTCTTTGACTTAAAAATCTAAGTTTCTTAGAATGTTTTCGATAGGCAGTTATAAACATTATCCTTGATCTTAAATAAGTGCTTAAGTTATTTGATAAATAAAGGTTTCTATTCAGCTAATTTTTAATGAAAAAATTGCTGAAAAGGTCAAAAACTCCTTAGATCAGAAACACTTTGAGCAAAAGTTAATTAATCACGCCTAATTAAGTTTCCATTAGAGTCAAGAAAGTTCTCAGTCCTATAGTACTTAAGAAGCCTATTCTTTCCAACTCTTTCACTTTTGACCCACTCAGTACTACAAATAGCAGCAAAATTAGCCTTCTTTAGAAGAAGAAATCTAATTAATACAAGAATAGGCCTAAGACTTAGATTAAAACTAAGATACAGTTTCCCTTATTGCTTAAGTAAAAATCCCCTTTAATATAAATATTTCTAAATGACCCTCCCATGATTTCCTCTATGTGCTGATCTATCTTTGATGGAAAAACCAGCGAATTTTTATATGGAAAGAACTACGAAATTTAACATGAAATTGCTAGCCTTACAAAAATGATGACTGCTTTAGTAGTTCTAAGATGTATTGAGATAGATAATTTAGGAACGTGGGATTAGCTTGTTAGCATTCCTAAATAGGCTGAAGCTGTAGGAGGAACTACTGCTTATTTAAAGGGAGAAGAATAATATTCTGTTTGAGATCTAATGCATGGACTTTTGCTTCCAAGTGGTAATGATGCTGCTTATTCTCTTGCCGAGTTTTTTGGCAATAGACTTTCATCGCTACCTAGGTTTAATAAGCTTAAAGAGAAATGCCCTTGTAATTAACGAATTTTCGTAGAATAAATGAACAAAGTAGCTTACGAGCTCCGAATGTACAATACTTAGTATTTGAATCCCCATGGGTTAGGTAACAAGGAGCATGTTTCGACATCTTGAGATATTGGTAAACTAGCATGTCATTTTATGTAATATAAAAAGCTACGCAGAATTGTTAAGACTTAAGAATATCAAACAGCTGTTCTTATCCCAGGCAAAGGCTTTAGAATGAATAAATGAAAAAATACAAATAAACTGTTAGGCTAATAAGGATGGATAGGCATTAAAACAGGAGTAACTGCTTCAGCAGGTCCATGTCTTTGCTCAAGCATTAAGAAAGACGGAGACTTTTTCATAATTACTCTGATAGGCTGTAGAACATTACATCATAGATGAGCGGAGTCTATTTAGTTATATCACTGAATATAAAATCTACAGCATTTTAATAAAGTTGTCGTCGATACAAACGAAAAGGACGCAGACTAGTAAAATATTAGCGTATAATTGAAACAACCATAAGGATGAAAAGCAAGCAAAATATGCATTATAAGATTATTATTTTTCTCTTTTAAAACATTTCTTATCTTTAGCTCCTATCCCCTAACTATAATAAAGTAAAAGACTCTTATTATTTATAACCTTTTCTTTAGTATTAAGTAGCTTCTTTTAAAGTGATAGGGAACTTTCTATTTGCTAATGAAAGAATATCAGTAGAAGGTACTAATTATGAAGTTCTGAAAGGTTCAATAGATTATGAATTTGCTTTCCTTGAATAAAGAACAAAAGCTAGACTAGTAGTATTGAAATAAATCTTAGAGCCTATTGCTAAACCCTAATTTGTATATTTTCTTAGCAATTATTTAATTAGATTAAACCTTGCTATTTCGCAAATGTTGCGGATATGCTATAAGGCTTGTTCTTAAGTGGAATAAAAGGAATTAAAAAAACTCTTAAACAAGAAAAATTTAAAAAGTATATAAAAATAACTTCAGAAAGCCATTCCTCCCTTTATGCCGCCTTTTACTTCAGGAGTATAAAAAAATCGATTATACCAAAGAGGTAAAATTTGATCTTGACAGGTAATGCAGTTTTTGCTTATCATAACTAAGCTTCATATGAAAAACATCATAACTACAACTGGATTGATAAAAATGGAAAAAACTCAGCAAAAAAATTTACAGCACACCTGTTTACAGTGTTGAAACTCATATTTGATTAGGCATTTGTTTCCTCCACCATATACAGTAAGCATTCAGTCATATGGATATTAGCAAAAGACTAGGAAAAAAAGGAAGAAAGGAAAAATCAGAAATAATACAATTAACCTCAAAATAGGATTGAGCTTATCAATCTTCCTTAGAAACTTTATTCCTAGATAATTATCTGCATATATACAATTTTTATAGTGAGTCTTTTAATAAGGCGCTCTACACCTAAAACAGAATTCAAATCCGCATAAACATTCCATGTGATCACAACCTGTTAATTTTTCTATTCTCTTTTTACATTTTGGACATAATTGAACTGACTTATCGTAAGCTCAATCTCTATATAGGTTATCTGTAACTTCTTCGCATTTTGTTTTTTCATGTCATTAGTTCATGCATAAAAAGCAATAAGTTTTTTGACAAGCATCGCATTTTACTTTATTAGTTGAATTTTCCATTAAGTAAGATTCACAGTCTGGAGTTGGACATCATCTAGCATTTTTATTGGTATTAACTCAGTTATTCTTTTTAAACTTCGTCATTTTTTTTAGAGTTGCTTACTCTATGCTGCTTTCAATTTCTGTCTCATTAATTAATTATGGGCACCCTTTTGAAGGGCATAAAATTTTGTCTACCTTAGAGTCATAAATATTTAAAGTTAGGTACTTCCTGAAGCAATTTTTGCAGAACTAATGTTGGCAGTCTAATTTTACGAATTATGATACATCAAAAGGAGAATAGCAGATTTCACAGATTTAGTCCTATTGAATATCTTATTTATATACTAGAGACTTATCAGATTTTTATATTACTATACCCTATATTTCCTCTTCGACTCTGTTTACCTTTTAATTCATTTTCTACTTCTATATTTCTTCCAGAATGAAAGGTAACTTCTATTTTAAGTACTGATTAGCTTACTAATAATCCTCTATCTTTGACTTCACTACATTCCTATGTCTTTGATCTACCTCTCCACAGATATCACATAGTTAATTACCCTCAAAATTATGTTAATATAAGCCTTCATCATCCTGCAGCAGAAAAAACACAGCAGTGTTAATATCATTGATCATAACCCTCTGCATCAAATTATTAATATGCTCACTCTTGAACCCCATTTTAATCAACTCAATTACAATATTTTCCACAGACTTTTCTTAAGAGTTATTCTTACTGAGAAACGAGACCATGGCAGCCAAAGAAGGTTCTTCTTCGATATCTTTATCAGAAATAGTTTTGAAAATAAAGGAATTAGAAGATCTAAAAGGTTTATCTTAAGGTAATTCAAAGTCACTCAAATGCTAGTCCTATAGATTTTCAGATTACTCTTTTTACATATTTAAATCTTATTGTATTTCTAAGAATGGTTTTTTGTATTATTCCATTATTTAATTCAACCCTATTATTTCTATTTATTATCAACCTTACTTTAATTATATCTATTTATCATTTTTTTATTTTACTTACTATATTCCCTGATGTAAAGAATCACCTTAACAAAATTATTTTCGCTTCTTTTTTCTGATACTTTGATGCTAGTTTTGAGTGTGTTATTGAAGAATCTAAATTTTGATGAAATGAAAGGGAAGATAAGTTTATAATGAAATTTATGGATAGTTTAATGAGAGATCTTTTACGTTTATGGTCATAAATTTAAAATACCTTTTTTATTTAACGGGCTAATTAGATAAATACGTATGACAATCATTTTATAAATAAAAGCTAAGGTTTTATTTATGATAGATAAGGAATATTTTTTATTGAGGGATATAGATGAAAATCTGTGAAGGGAATAAAAGAGATCTAAAGAGGATTTTATTAAAGAAATTAATCATCTCCAGCAATGTCTATTTTGTACTTTTTCAATGCCTACTACTTTGCAATCACGAAGTTGAATTAGCCTCTTAATTCTAAGAATTAAGATTGAGAGACCTTGGTCAAAGGTACCATTATATGAGCATTGTACCAATCATCCTAATTAATTTCTAAAAGTTGATTATTGCTATTTCGGAATGTTCATAAATCTAGAGATAAACTACCAAAGAAATCTAAGTTACTATTACAGCTTTCCTTAGTATTACCGATAGAATATTTATAATCCCATCTAGATAAAATGACAATTTCATTTAGGCTTTAAAGAATCAACTACTTAGCTCCTTACAAAACCTAACAGACTTCTTCAACATCCATTTTCATAAAGTACACTCGCCCTGGTTTGTTAAAAACTTCGTCTAGTTTCTTAGCCTTTATTTTTTCCTCTTCATTCTCACTCCACGATCTTTATTGAAGAGCTTAAATATTAGAGTTCTAGTAATGATATAAGCTCATAAATGCTGTCTAGTTATAAAGAGCGACATTATAAAGTCTGAAATACTGTAGTAAGTTATTCTCTTTAATGTTATTAGACAGTTAAATGAAATTATTGCAAGAAGCTTCGAAAGCATTTATTTTGAGTTCGGAATATTAAATTGATATGTTTATCATACTTTGATAGTACTAAACTAATTTAGCCATTATAAGTCCATGCAATCCTATGCCAGCTCCAATATTCATGATGTTCCCCTTTTGTTTAGATCTGAAGTTAATATTTTTTATCAATCTAGAGTATAATAAAATTCCTTCAACTTCTCAGTTTTATTATTTACTTTTCTCAATTTTCATCCTACAGTTAGGATCAATTTCAGTGTTACACTAAATTACAAAATAATCATTTTGAATATATAAATCAAAAGGAATTTTAACCTTCAAAAATAGCTCCTTTTTATAAAAAAAGCTAGAAATTTCCTTCTAATTGTTCCAGCATTTTATATACTAAAACTCACTAGTCCCGTTATCTCTAGTTTTATTCGATAGTCGATTAATCTTTCGTGTTACATCTTTTTTCTCTACCTTTTTCTATTAATTACTTGAGTAATAATTAACTGTACTTTGTTTCTAGGATAAAGTGGAAGACTCTTAGTAGGTATTTTAAGAATCTTGCTTATTTTTTTGAAATCTAAGTTCTTTAAAGCTCTTCTATTTCTTAGGGGCCTTTACTTTAATGAAACTTAATAAATACTCAATTTATTAGTCTAAAGAACTGACATCTTCTAGGTAGCTATAAGGAACATTAACCTTAGGAGGTTCTTTATATTCTAAGTTATACTTATTTAAAGTGGTAGATCTAGAAATTATTAGGATTTCCTAATCAGTCTATCTGGTTTAGTAGCCTAAATCTTTAATTTCGCTAAATTATATTCCTATAAGAGGGTAATTAATATCTCCTTTATACCAACGATACCTTTCTCTTTCCATTAGTCATCTATTTTTTAAGTCAAATCTGAAGAACTGGAAATCTAAAACTGAAAGAATATAAATCATAGAGTAACATACTTAGGTAGATTTGAAAATTTCATCATTCCATTTTATAATCAAAACTATAGAATCGATATTTCTGACTATTGTTTCCAAACTTCCTATTATTATATGACATGTCAGTTATCCATCTATCTTCAGTAAATTAATTCCTTTTAGGTCAGAAGGTAAAATAGAATCTAGAGTTTTAGCTTTTATTTTTGTTTAATTATAAACCTTTTAAAAACTACCTAGCTTTGATGCTGTGAAAGAGGTTTAATTTATAATTGCAACTTCATTTGACAAAATGTCACTGTGAAGTTCAGCAAAATTCTGAAAATTGTTCTTTTAAACATTTTGTAAAAGCTGCTAGAACATATAGCAATCTGATTCAAAACTGTATAGCTTTTCTTTTCCTTGTTCATGATTATATCTTGAAATAAGTCCTGCCATTCTTAGTGTATGGATTCCATACCCAGCTCCTATATCAATAACGATATTTCCTTTTTTTAGAATCTTTGAGTAGAAGCTAATCACTTCAATTTCAAATTTATTCTTCTAGTCTAAATCCGCTTTCTTCTAACATTCTTAATCAAGGTTAACATTACAAGATACCTAAATTTACTTACTATCTCAAATTTTTATTTAATAGCTAATTTAAGCCAAAGGATCATTAAGTATCTATCTCACTTCATAAGTTAAAACATCCTAGCTAGTACAGATTTACTTCTAAGCATTGTTTATATTTCTTTACTCTCTTTTAATGACTTATTTAAGAGCTTAAATAGAATAATTAAAATATTTTTCATCCTTATTGTCACTTATTTTTGATGGAATTACTTCTATATCGTATTTCTTAATGGTAGATGGCCTTGCTATTATTATGTTTATTTGAATTTTTTTATTCGTGATTCCATAAAGTTCCTCTATTTTAACTTCCACTAATGGTATGTTTCTGCTGCCTGTATATCATTGTTCTTTCATGTAATCTGCAAACTCTAAAGCATCAAAATTTGTATCAGTCTAATAGATTCTCATGCCTAGTTCTTAAATCTTTGTGAACATAGGATGACATATGGAGTCGAAATCGTAATGTCTTGAATCTCATTCTGCTATTATCACTATGGTATCTAAATTTCTTTCTATTGTTTCAAACCCTCCTGATATTACTTAGCAGCCAAATCCTTCAACATCTACTTTCATAAATCCAATTTTACTTTCATTTTGAGGAATTAAATTATCCAGTTTATTAGCTTATACTTTAACTTCATTACGAGATCCTGCAAATGAAACTCCTGATTTTCCAGAATTTTTGCTTATCATAAACTAAAGTTATTACTCCTTGTCATATATTGCTAAATCATGTGGCTTTACATAATCTTATAACTAGTTCTTTTCAATGTTCACTAGAAGCTGTACGAAAGTTGTGCAGGAAGCTTCAAAACTGTACACAGTTCCACTTCCACTTCGCTTTTTAATAAGAGACGCCATTCTTACAGTGTGCAAGCCATAGTTAGCTCCAACATCTATACTTGTTTAGCTTTTTTTTAATATTTTTGAGTAAATGCTTTAAATTCCCATTTCAAATCTACTTGGTGCATCTTATCTTGATCTCCAGTTACAATCTAAATCAAGAGCTTAATTGCATGAAAGGTAAATGTACTCTTTAAAAAATTTAACTTTATAAGTTTTATGATCCATGCTCTTTTTTAAATTTTGAGCTATCGAATTTGGTAATTTCTATCCATTAGGACACTATTGCTTTTAAATAATGTTCTATATGATTGATGAGTTGCTAATACTTCAGTTTCGAGTCTCCCATATTCTATTTAATCTCTAATCTTATTAATGCTTATACCTTATTCCTTCAGTTTTTAGCAAGTTTTTATCATTAATTTCATTTATCTATTTCTATACCTTTTTCTGATTTCTCCTCTTGCCTTATTACCTCTATTTATCTCTCCTATCTTTATCCTTTTCCAAATCTTAATTTTCCACTTATTAAAGCGACTAATCAAGAATCTTCTAATCATTCAACTAAGCCTCACCAGTCATTAGCACATTCTAGTTCAAAAGTACTGTCTAGTTATATTATTTTTATTTACTTCGATATTGTTATAACATAAACATACCAAAGAATGAAGTTAAAAGCATGACTGAAAGTACTCCTATAATATTTTTTACCTTAAACTACATTTTTAAATAATATTTCAATCTCATTTATTTAGCCTATAACCCTTATTTTAACTCCCTAGCATTAACCTAAATAACTAAATAATAAATTTGCATATTGTTTATCTGTTTCTCTATACAGCTAACTTATTAGATACTTTGTCCTACTGAAAAGACAGTAAAATAATTGTTTGTATCTAAAGCTAAAAGACTTAAAAAGGTAGTTATATTGTTTGGAAAATAAACTGGATATTTACTAACTTATGTTAAAGCTAGAAAGGAAACTAATTGTAATAGTTTAGGATGATTAAGTAAGTATAGATTATAAAGGCAGTAAAGTTGTTAAATTTAAAGACATAAAGAAGTTATTAAAACGGGGTTTCATTAAATCATTATTTGAACTTAAAAGTCTACTTCTGATTCTTAAATACCTTGAATATCTATTCTTCTATCCATTTCATAACATCCTTTTTATCTCTCACTAATATCCTGCATTTATTTGGGTCTAATACCATAGTAGGAGTTATTAAGTCTTAGTGCACTTTGCTTTTACTTCCGTTCTAGTAGTAAGCGATTCTTTGATCTGGAAGTTTAACATTTAAAAGTTTCCATTGCTTTTAGTTTTTCCTCCGCTGATCCTTTTTTCATTTCCTTTCAGATTGATTATATAAATTTTTTAGTTCTAGTGAAGTAGATGCATTGTGAGCAAGGTGAACTGTTCTTCACGCTGCGGAAGCAACATAAGGTTTGCTATAAACAAATCTGAATAAATGTTAGAATCACCCAGAATGATCTTCTCACTAGAAATGCTAAACAAATGTATCGAAAGCATATCTAGGTATCAAATAAGCAGGATTAAACCTTCCAATATGAAACCAATTTCACTTCTTATTATGGTCAGGCTCTAGTGTTTCACATTTTTCATAGTAAGGTCCTCCTAAACCTATTAAACTGATAGATTTGCCTAAAAAAGGATTTTCAATTCAGTATTTATAAGCATATATCATAAACTGGTATGAATCTTTTGAAAAAGCATGATCATCCTCAGTGTAAAGTGCTACCGGTGCTTTCATATAACCCATGGTAAAGTTAATTACAAACATGATGTTTTTATTGATTCTATGCATTCTAAGATACAAAAGCTTCTATATATCAGTCTTTATTTAGAAGTGATCTAGTTCTATAGGATACCTCATATAGACTATATTCAATTTCTTCTAATATTCTCTTATTATCTTCTCTATTTAACTGGAATTCCCTTACTACGATATAACTATTAATGTCTTATTAATATCTCTTACTTATGTGAAAGATTCCAAAACTTTCTATACGAATTAGGTTCGCTTATAGGTGATTATGCAGATAGGAATAAAAAACTCTGGTAAACTTTCAGCTAATTTGAGATACTATGACTTATAGATTTCATAATAAGGAGTAGGATCAAGCAATCATAAGTTAGATATGTTTTATGCTTCTTTTGTATATGTATTATAATATTCCATCCCTTCATTATTTTTTCTTTCAATAAAGTAATTTTCATTGCCTAACGTATATGTCGTTTCAGTTGTTAGATTGACATTTCATGGTTCTTTCTTATAATTGAATTAAAATCCTGCGCTTTCAATTTATTCGATTTGTCTCTTTTCATAGAAGTAATGAATTCCATAGATCTTCATGTCGATGAGTTTTTATTCCTTATTTTCGAAGTCTGTATAAAACACTTAATTGACATTAATGCTTTATCCATCTAGCAAGTTAATTATGCTTTGAAAAGAAAGTATCTAGTTAAAAAGAGAAAAGTCATCGAATCATCCTATAAAATGATGACCAACTGTTTCATATAAATTTTTGCTTACAGATTCTTTAGTTACAATTCAGCTTCCTAGCCTTAAAGATTAGCCTCCTTATATTAATCGATATGTCTATCGATTTTCATAAATTAGCTTTCCGTTTAGATAAAAACATACAAACTAATATTCTTCGTACTTTAATCCTAGAGCTGAAAACGTTACAGCTAAATGATTCCATTTCTGCAATTCAATTTATTTAGATACAGAGAAAGTTTAACATTATATATCATTACCCAACTCCATTTAAAGCTCATCTTTATCTAAGTAAATCGAATATCCTCAATGAAAGACCAATTTTCCACAGCCAAATAAATTATTACTAACTAAGGTCTGAATAGAATTCTTTTTCACGTCCCTTTTTACCCAAAAAAGCAAAGTTATTTCTGGAAAATCAAGTGAGGGATATTTGGATGCAATCCTCAGTTAAGTATGTTCACTTGAATAATACTACTTAGATTCTTTATAATTCTCCATAACAAATAAGCTTTATTTTCTATCCTAACTCAATCTATCTACATCAACTGATTTTCTTAACTAAAAACCTTGACTATCTTTTACCATAATCTATCTCTCCTTGCCAATCACAGTGGAAGATTCAATCCAAGAATTTTAATTACCTGAACTTAGATTAAAAAAGTGTAAATATCATAGTGTTCCTTATTATAGAGTAATACTAGTACTAAATAGAATAAAAACTAGTGATGATATTATTAAAAATATAAAGACTAGATTTAGAGCCTTCCATTTCATTTTACGCCTTACCTTCTTATTATTTATTTAATTTCAACTATTCATCTTCTTATATACCTTACTAGGTCATTTTCATCTATCTCCTTATCTGGCTAACCTTTAAAAATTTATTAGGTTATTTATGATATAGGAATGAGATTATCTCTATATTAATAAGATTGAGAAACAAAAGATCTACGTAAGAAAACAGACTTGGATTGGCAAAAGCATTTAAGCGTTTTAAATCTCTTTAACGGTAAATTGTAGATTATAATTAAAGCAGCAAGCTAGTAGAGTAAAGCTAGACTTTCATTATTTTCAAATAGGAATTAATATAATAAATCCATATAAAACATATAATCATTCTGTATCTAAACAAGCTATTAACTTGGTGATATTACCTACTATATAGATGTGGTATAACAAGATAGTTTATTATACTTTCTGGATAATTTAAATTAATTGAAATTAAAAAATCGAAGAAGGGAACTAAGTTTTAATATAGGTACTTTAGAGGGATTTAGTCTATAATAGCAAATAAGTTTCGCAAATTAAAGTTGAGATATATAAATCAAAATTATCTAGAATCTTTCTTACATACATAAACATAATGCACCTCCACTTTTTCTTCGAACTTTTCTGCGTGAGGGTCAGTAATTGGAGGTTTTGCCACTTTATGTACAGAAATATTCCATTCTTATGAATTAAGGTACTCCATACGATTTTCGGGGATTCCATAACTGACAAAAATATAGACACCTCTAGGGGCCAACACTCTATGTATTTATTTCAAGCTTTTCTTTGCGTTTACTGTTGATCGATATCCACTTAGAATTGTGTCAAGTGTGCCTTTGTCTATAACACTTTCAAAAGCCCCATCTTCAAATTTAAGATCTCTAATATCCATTTAAGAGAACTTCTAGTCAGGATAAATCTATTTCATTTGCTATATTACCACTCCAGATATATCTATGTTAGTTATATCACTAAAACCTTCCTACATCATTTCTTCCGATAGTCTAGAGTTGCCACAACCAATGTGTAATATCCTATCGGTCTGCTTAACATATTGTGTTACCACATCTCGAATTCCTGAAAATCTTTGATACCAATCAAACTAATCTTAAGGACTGGAATAACGTTCATCCCAATAATCGCTTTTACCATACTAAGGCTTATTCGTTTCCATTCCTCTATCAAAGTTAAAATATGGCTTAAAAATAAAAACTGAAACCTTTAATTTAGACCTTTTAGTTAAAAATCCAATTCCTTATCTTCTAGTCTTTTTCTTCGCTCTTAACTAACTGCTTCTATAGCTTAATTTCGTTAATTTTCCCTAGAAATAAAAAATTTTCTATAATATCAAAATTTGAAAAGAGTATACCCTAAAAAGCTTAACTAAGATATAAAATAGGAGGAGATTATAGAGGCTTAAAAAATAGAGAAACTAGAGAATGTAAAGAGGAATTAAATTTAAAGTAAGAATCACTAAAGTAAAGGATCAATATAAAGAGCATTTACTAGTATCCTGATAAATTATTTTATTATTCTACTCCCAGTTGCAACTTAAACTCCACTAACATTTTTTCAAATCGAAATTCATTATTCCGTAGTACTTTAAACTTGGAGAATCTTAGTGTGTCCAGATAAAAATACTTTAGCCACGAATAAATGGAAGATAATGTGTTTTTTCTTTGATAGGATATGATTCTCCACATTCTAGGATTTTCATATTTTCCATTATGCAAGTTTTGTTCTTTTTTCAATGGTCTCATATAAGTACATGTTGATCATTAATATTAATAGCCTGTACATCTATTGATTACTTCTACAATGTAGAATTTTCTTGGAACCACTAGTTCTAAATGACATCATACCTAAATATCTCATTAGTTTCATGTTTTATATATCCACCATAAGTTACTATGCTTTATTAATTGGTTGAAATTCCATTCCAACATATTTAAAAAGAAGGAAAACACTTTAAGGTAGAGAACTTTCTGGTTTAAGGATTTCACATTTCATTTAAATTGCTTAAGTCGCCTCCTATTATAAAGACCTTCTGCTAGCAAACTATAGCTCTATGAAAGCTACGGCCAAAATCCATTTTAGATTTCTTCACTCCTTTTGGTTCTATAACAGTTCACTTCTTATTTTATTTTCCTCCAATTATTATTAACTTATCTTAGTATTATAAATTGAATGAACGATATGAGTCTTATCATGAATAAGATGGATTATAAATAGCACTAATAGTATGCTTATCTACATCAAAGGAAAGCTTTATTCTTGAGTTTTGCATCATTATTTAGTAGTGTTAAAACTGTTCAATGCTACTGGATATCCTGAATCGTGATTATACATAGCTTAGTTATGAAAAATCTCCTGTACTTTCACTTGGGAAATAAGATAGAGCTGGCTTTTAAGAATAACTCTATGTGCAAACCTCAAATTCACTTAGTTTTGTTAAAGCCAGACTTGATACTGGAATCTATATTTTAGACTGATTCTTTAATTATGTAAGCTTTTCGTGTATCTCTTATATTGTAAATCTCATACTAGCATCACGATGAAAACATGATTCTATTATCTTGACTAAATTAAAATTCAGACCTGTAGGAATTAAATGATGCTAATTTTTGGCTAGAACTTAATACAAAATTTACCCATCATTAAGTCCAGGTCACAATTCTTACTCGGAAAACATTTCAATCATTATGCATCCAAATGATCAAATATCAACTTCAGGGCCTATTCTCTTTTCGTGATCGAAGCATTCAGGAGCCATATAACTTGCATTTCCGATACTTGAGTTTGTAACAGTTGCCTTTGATTTAGATTCTTTTAAAAGCCTAGCTAAGCCTAAGTCACAAATTTTGACCGAATTATTCTAATCCAGAAGTACATTTTTAGATGTTATATCTCTGTGTATAATAGCAGGTTCGTTAGTATGTAGACAAAGTATTCCTTCACTCAATTGAATTAAAAGATTAAGCTTCATTTGCATTTTTTAGTTTTCTTCTTACTAAGCAAATATTCTTTTCACATGAATAGCTTCATAAAGTGATCCTCCTGATTAAAAGGGAGTAATTAGACAAAGATTTTAATCAAAGCTAATGCCATAGAGAAGTACAATCTTTTCCGATCTTAACAAAACATGAACTTTCAATTCTTGCAAGAAACTAGATAGTCCATTTTGCCAATCTTTGTTAGTTTTATCAACCTTTAACATCTTAATAGCTACTTAAAGTTTTTTTCACGTTCCTCTATAAACTATTCCAAACCCTCCTTCTCCTACTTTATCAGTTTCTTAATTAAAAACTAGTTCTTTGTATTAAATTTCATGGACAAGTTTGTTATTAATCATCAATTGTATAAGTTAAACAGCATCTTGCTACAAGTCTTTAAACTATATGAAATATGAACTATTTTCCATTAAAAGAGATTAAAATAATAAATTAGGAAATATTAAGCAAGTAATTTGATTGCCACGCACTTTATAATTAGACTTATCATCAATATTTTAACTTAAAGTTAAGCTTTAATTAATCCTTTCCTTGTATGCTGCATTACCTAATGTAAATTTATCCTTACTATAGTTTATTAAAGTTAGATAAGTTTAATAAGTTGAAAGTAGCTTTTGGATTTAATTTTAGTTTCTTTAACTGCTTCTAATTTCAAACTTTAAATCATGCATCTCTCATTTCTAGAAAAATTCATGGATTTTTTAAAAGGCCTAATTTATATACAGTTCATTAGTAAAATAGCCTTTGTATTCTTCAAGCTTACAAACTTCTGAACTTATAAAAACTGTATCTTGTATTAAAGTCTTAATTTTTATGTTCTACCCTTACAATTAGATTAATTAATTTAGACTATAATAGTAAAATTTGTAATCAGTTCTTAAACTTCATTACAAAGCTTTCATTAATTATTATCAAATTAATTTTGCTTATCAGACTATTTCATTAATTGATAGTATTTGTCTAATTATACTAAAAGAGTACATTTTGTGCATTACGTCTGCTTCTTTTTTTCATTTATTTTACAACGAGGAAATTACAAATATTTATTTATAAAGGGGATATTTTTGAGTTAATGTCAGTAAAATTATCTTGAAAAGAAGCTTCATAATGCTCTGTTTTTATATTTTTACATAATTACGAAGATTCTAATCAAAAAAATTAATGATTGCTATAGATATAATTGAAGGCGTTAAAGCGGCATTCAGCCACTGTTATACCAATTATTTAGAATTAACCGGAGGCTTGGAATTTTTTTAGCTTCTTGTTCTCTTTTTTGACCTCATATCTTGGTAAATTCCTTCTTTTTCAGTTATGTTGCTTCATTTTTCTATAAATTTCCTCTAATTTAATATAATATAGTCACTTTTATTATATCCTTATTCTTACTAAGTAATTTATTTTCCATTTTTATTAATTAAATCTTCTTTTGTCAATTTCTTGAATTTAAATATTGGAAAACGCTACAATACTTATAAAGCTGAAAGCTTTTCTTGCAGTAATAGTATTTCTTCTCTCTTAGTTTAATATTTATTGGGTATTCAATTTTATATTTTAAATCCAAATTAACTAAAAGAGTTCTGTGATATCTTTTCATTGTAGGAAATTCTTCCTTCTATTCTTTATATTTAATTAGATTACATACCATTTTTATTCAAATTATAAGCAATACAATATAAACATACTAGATTTCTTCTTTCAATATATAAAACTTAATTTTAATATTTAAAGCTTCTTACTAAGTTAAAGTTAAGATAACTGATAATAAGGTATATTTTTATATTTTATCAGTTGAATACAACTTTAGATAGCTTATGCTATTTTTGATTTACTCTATCACTTTATTTTTGTTTTTTAATTTTTGAATTAACAGGATTAGAATAAAGTACCTAAGTCAATCCTTTTTGTAAACTATGCTTCTAATAATATAGATTAAAGATAATTTGCTTCCTTACTGATAATTTCTGTTATGTTTAAATTAAAATAATCTCTTTTGAGTAAATAAATGTAATCAGTTTTGGCAAGCGAAAAAGATTATATCATCGAAGCTTCTTATATTTAAAAATTAGACGAGATAGCTAAGGGAAGTTTTGGAGTGGTTTACAAAGGTTTAATGTAGGGTTGTATTGAAGTTGCGATCAAAGAGTTATATAATTAAAGTATATCTCAAACAGCTTAAAAACTTTTGGAATGCGAAATATCGATAACATAGAAATTAAAGCATCCTAATATAATAGTTGTATATGGATACTGTCCTACACCGTTATGTTTGGTAATGGAGTATCAACCATAAAATTTATTTAATTTAATACATAACGAGATAAAGTTGCCATGGGAGTTGCGTTATAATATAAGTTTGGATATTGTACTGGGTCTTGAGTATATACATGATAAAAATATAATTCATAGACATTTAAAGAGTAAAAACGTATTACTAGATATCCTTATGAGAGCTAAGATAACAGACTTTGGATTATCTCAAGTGAGAACTGAATCAAAATCTTTAGCAATTAAGTAATAGATGGGAAATATTCGTTGGATGGCACCGGAGTTAATGAGCTCAAAGCCGAAATACAGTAAGTAATCCGATATTTTTGCGTTGGGAGTAATTTTTTGAGAAATCGCTGCTCGAAAAATTCCTTTTTAGGGTGCTGAGGATAAATTTATAAAAGAATTCGCTTTAAGAGGTGAGAGAGAAGTAATTCCTGAAGACTGTCCTTAAGTATTTCAGCAAATAATTTAAGGATGTTGACTATAAAATCCAGCAGAAAGAATTAATTTGGAATAAATAAAAAATTATCTGTTAGGAATACAAAAATCAAAGTAAGCTTCAGCTACTAAATCTAATACAAATACTGTTTCCATATAATCGTAAATAGGAAGTTTAAATCTCTAAGAAGAAAATAAGGTAATAACTCAATTTAAAGCCAAGCAATAAATCTCATATGATTAAAGCAAAGGTAATTATTAATATACAGATTAAATCCTTCAAGGACATTCTGACTACATCTAATCAATAACCATTTCTCCTGACCAGAATTGAATCATATCGGGAAGTGTAGACAAAACAATAAAGATATGAGATTTTCTGGATGGAATCTGTAAGAGTACCTTGACAGGACATACTGAATCAGTTTATTCTGTAGTGGTATCAAGTGACCAAAAATGAATCATATCAGGAAGTTCCGATAAAACAATAAAGATATGAGATTTTTTGGATGGGACTTGTAAGAGGACTTTGCTGGGACATAAGTATGGAGTTAGATTGGTGGTGATAACATGTGATCAGAAATGAATTGTATCGGGAAGTTATGATGGAACAATAAAGATGTGAGATTTTCTGAGTGGAATCTGTAAGAATACTTTGTCGGAACATACGGATGGAGTTTTATCGGTAGTGGTAACAAGTGACTAGAAATGAATCGTATCGGCAAGTTACGATAGAACAATAAAGATATGGGACTTTCAAAGTGGGATTTGTAAGAGTACTTTGACGGAACATACTGATTGAGTGAGATCGGTAGCTGTATCAAGTGATCAGAAATGAATTGTATCGGGAAGCGAAGATAATACAATAAGGATATGGGATTTTTCTTCTGGTTAATGTATACAAACTATCACTGGGAATTCAAACTAAGTATTTTCAGTAATATTAACATCAGACAACAATTGGATACTATAAGCTTCAAATGATAGTTTAATCAAAATATGGAATTTCTAAACAGGGGAAAATATAGAAACTCTAAGAGGTCATTAGGGATGGGTGCTACCTTTAGCGTTAAGTATGGATAATAAGTGGTTGGTATCAGGAGGAGAGGACAAGGTAGTGAGAAAGTGGAAAATATCAAGCTGAGAAAGCAAGCAGAAATTTCTAAGACTTTAAACACAACGAATTGAAGAAATTAATTTGAAAAATTAAATTTAATCAAACTCTTTAATTACTTAGAATTAAGAAAGTTCAAATTTTTTAAAGTTATGAAAAGTTAAAATCTTTCAACTAGATATAAGATTATGCTAAATATAAAAGATTTTTTACTAATAATCTTATTTTTAATTTTAGTAAAATATACCACAATATTTTTTGATTTGAGATGTTTCAAATTGTACAAGTAAAATATAAAAAGACAATTAGAAATTTAATATAGAAGCAATTAAAATTTAAATATATATTAATAATTTTTAAATGCTAGAGTCACGATTATTTATTCAATTATCTTATTTAAAAATGAAGAAAGTTAAAAAGAACAATTATTTTCTAAAATTTAGTATAAATTAATGATCAAAAATTCTAAAATGATTAAAACTTTATTTTGTTCGCTTATTTATACTAAAAGATATTTTTAGGAAAACTATTAAAAAGTATTAAATTTTTAAAAATTTTAAGATTTTTAATTAAAATTAGATTTTTTATAATTTAGATTCCATTTGATATTTATTCGTCCCTAATTTAAAACACTGAGCTAAAATGCTTAATTTTTAATGGATTATAAATTTTTCACTTTTTAATTTTTTCTTTTTGATTCTTTATAACTATTAAAAATATTTTTCAATAGCAAAAAAATTAATTTTTTTATTATATATTATATATAAAATGGTACCTAAGAAATAATAGAATTCTTTAGCAAAATCTAATAATTAGCCAGAATTTGCTAACAATTTCAATTTGCTAAAATTGGAAATTAGAAGTTAGTAAAAGAAGTTTAAGACCTTAAATAAATAGAGTAATCCCTTATACTAATCATTAAAAAATATATCAATGAATAAAAAAATAAGCAAGAAATTAAATAATAGACTAATTTTTAGAGATGGAAAGGTAAATTGGTCAAATAGAATGGAATTTAAAATAAAATTTTGACCAGAGGATCAATTAAGGAGCATAAAAACCCCAATTAACTATCAAATCCAGAATCAAAAGGAGAAGAGAATAAAAACTCAAGCTTATTCTATTAGAAGAGAAAAATTAGATGTTTATATTGCTATAAATATAGACACAAGCTTAATATATGTTATAGAATTAAGAAGAAACTATCTTAAATAACAGAAAGAGGAATTTAAAACCTATTCAAGATCTATTGCACAGCAAGCAGAAAATTTCGAAAAAATTTTTTAGCCATTCTTAGAAGCTCCAAAAATCTAAGTTACATTAAGATGACACGAAAGATGACAATTTTATTTGACTTACAAGCATTAGCAAAAGGAGAAAATAAGCAAGCTATAAGGATTTACGATCCAGAAGAATACGATTTCGTGACCTATTTATTTATACAAAACTCTATAAACTCTAGCTCGTGGAAAACCAAACAAAGGCGACGCCACGTTAATATATTATTATTATTTTTAATTATAAAAATAATTCTTTAAAAATGCTAAGTTAAAATAATTTAAAATTTATATAAAAATATTTAAATTAAATAAAAAAGAAACTATAAAAAAAGATATTTCAATTTCTCTTTTAAGAAAAATATAATTTCTAAAATATTAATAACTTTAGGTCTAAAAAAGTTATACAATACATTTTTTCCAATTAAATACTATAGTTTTTGCTTTAATTATAAAAATTACATGAAAAAAATTCAAAAATATAAATAAAAAATTGCACAAATTTAAGAAAAGAAAAAAGAATAATAATTTCTTAAGTTTTTTAATTTTTCAATTAAAAAAAGTAAAAAATGTTAGAAATTAAAAAATATTTGGAGGAAACTGTAAATTATGATTTAAATTTAAGAAAAGACAGAAGAAAAGAAAAGTATTAAAAATGTTGTAAAAATAATATATAATTTTGCTTTTATTTTTAGAGTAGAAAATATTTAAAGAATAAACAAAAAAAATTTATCTTTTGAATAAAAAATAGAAGTTGAGAATAAATAGTTTAAAAAAGTAAATAATATAAGAGTTTAGATTTTTTAAACGTACTTAAAGAAAAGATTATAAATAAGATTAAGATCTTTTTTCCCGTATAATAACGAGATAAGAATTTAAATTTTTTAAAATTAAAATTTAATTAACATATCTTAAATTTTTATACAACTAAAACCTTTTTAGCTTAAATATATTAAAAAATTAAAACAAAAAAATAAATAAAAAATATCAAAAAGCAAATTTCAAAAAGTAAAGCTAAATAAAAATTTTAGAAAGATAAATTTAATCTTAAATCTATACTTTAAAAAATTAAAATCTATAAGTTTAAAAATAATCTTAAGTGAAAAAATCGTAAATAAAAAAATTGGAATAAATCAAAGAAGAAAGAACAGTGAAAAGATAACTTCTTTCATGTGATTTAAATTTATTCTGAGCTCATTTTATTTTTTAATGATACTTGGAATTAAAATTATCATTTTTAAATATTTATTAATACTTCCTTTTTATACTTAAATTTTTATTTACATTGCTAAGTATAATGAATGAAAGCATTAAAAAGGATTTGTATCAGTAAAAAAGATAATATCACCAAGTCTTCTCAAGTAACTAGAATTTTAAATTCACAAAGTCTAATAAATTTCATTTTTTTAATAGTGCATAAGCTAAGATAACTTTTCAAGTCAAAATATGCTTAAAAGTAACTAAGCTAAGCATAAAAAGAATATTTTTAATTTTTTTAGGTAGAGCTAAAACAAATACAACCTTAATTAATTATTTAGTTAATAACACAAAATATTTCCCATCCATAATCAAAGCCAAACAAAATTTCAATAAATAGCCATGTTCTTTATATAGAATTTTTGTTAAATTTCAGCATTAAAAATAACCATAATCTCATCTAAATAGAGTAGACTGAAATTTATAAAATCTTCATGTTGCAGTTCAAGATTTAAAAATTGAATGAATTATGTCTTATTAAAAGTTATTATTTGCATATGAATTATCTATTTATATTTATCATACTAAAAATATCTATTTTGTAGACTTAAGAAAAAAATTTATTTCATTTCATTCTTAATAATCAGGACAAATATTGGAATAAGTTAATCTTGACTTTGATACTTTGATAATAAATAGCCAACAAAGATAAATATGAAGACACTTGGAGTTAAAGATACTGAATAGGAATTTCTAAAATTATTTCTAAAGAGATAAGAAAAAAATTGAAGCATGGTAAATTTTACTGTTACATGTCTATTTATGAATAATTATACTATTTTTAAAAGTATGACTTAATTAATAATGGCCTTAAAAACTGAATTTATATGAATAAAATAGTTAAAAATTAGATTTAGGCAGTTCTTTCAAAAGCTATTTTATTGGTAATTAAAATAATACGGATGCTGAAAGTTTCGATTTGGTAGAAAATAGGTCATGAATCTGTTATTCAATTTGGGGTAAAATTTTAAAAAAAAAGAGCTGGGATCAGAACTTGGCGATGAAAAATTTAGAGATAAGTTAATTCAAAGGATTAGCTTCTTAGAATTATTCAGATCTTATTCAATTAAATTAAAAATAAAGTAATAACAAAATTTTTAAAAGTTAATAAAGAAAAAAATTATATTATTTGCATACTCTAAGATTGCCTCTACAATTATAAACTTTAATAAAAAAATATTACAAATTTATTGTAGGCAGAGATCTGAAATAATAATTAAATAATTGATTTGGAAGTTTTAGCTAAAACTGCGTATAATGTTTTAAAATCTTAAAAGAGCAAGAAAGAATAAAAAAATGCTTTTAGAATCAAGTCAGAATTAAAACAAAATTGGAATTTTAATTATAATTAAGAACTAGTATCTATAAATAGATTAAATATAACCATTATACACATTTATAAAAAATTTACTTATTTATTCAAGATATATCATTTTTACTTAAGATAAAAAATTTTATAATATTAAAAATGTTTATTTCAATATTTGCTAAGATAAGTAAACCAAAAGTATTTTAAATATATTTACTTTATGACTAATTAATTCTATCTACAATTGATTAAACAACTAAGAAAATGATAATAAGTAATATCTCTTTTATTGCTTAGTCTTTCCTAATAAACATTTTCCCTAGTTCTAATCCTAAATTAAGCCTACCTTTTATACGTTTTTGCTTTGAAACTCCTTTTTAAATGCTCTTACTTGTTTATATCCGTTGCTCTTTCTATTATGTTATGCTCATCTTATTTTATCCGTTTCTATCAGTTTACTTTCACTTTACTCTTTTCAACTCCTTTCCTTACCGTTTTCTACCTTCCTTTTCTATTTCAATTCAAAGTTTCCATAACAATCAAAAAATCCCTTGCTTTAAATCTTAATCGTAGTTACCTTTATAATCTGATGGCTAAAGACTTAAAAGAAAGTTCAGGTGATAGTTGCTAAGAAGTGATAGAGAAGTTTGTTAGAATAAAGCAGTTAATAGAGAAAATGAAGAAGTAGAAGTAACTAGTCAAAGACCAGAAAGTTTAGAGAAAAGCTACTTTAGCTAAGTATGGGAAATATGTCATGCAAATGTAGAATTCCTTAAAGTTCATCAAATCCAATCTCCGCGATCTCATAATACTAGAAAATAGCGAACTAAAGGATTTTCAGAATACAATAAAGTAAGAAATTATATAGGCATTCCTATTCAATCATATCAAACTTCAATCAGACTTTATACCAATCTAAGGAGAGAAGCGACTGTGGTGTACTATGAGTATTAATTTGTTTTAGTTAATTTTTGTATTAGAACTTGATCTTAAGTATTATAAAGTATCTAAATCAATAAGCTATTAAACATAATAAAAGTAATAGGAAGAGGAGTATTTGAGTAAAGGATGTAATTAAAGAGTGAAGCAAAGATGCTAAGTCTTTAATGAGTTAAGATAATAACTTTCAATCATAAAAGATATTTATCTAGTTACAAGTGAAAAATCATCTAACTAATTTTATGTATAATAAGATATTGTCATTTAATGCCTTTTTAGATAATTTATTAGTTAAATTTTATAAACTAAATTACTAATATCTTAAAATAGATAGACAATTAAAAAGAACATTAAATCCTTTTACGATTTTATATGATAGATATTTTTGCTATTATATTATATCTAAAGAAAGAATAAATTTGCATAGAAAAATCTAATTGTATATTTTTAGATAGCACAATAAAGGCAAGAAATAGGAGTAGCTAACTTTATCGGGATGATAAATCTTATTTAAAATTAATCTGAAGTCTATTTCGATAAGTCCATTTCACCAATAGTTCAGAGTTTTACAATTAAATTTTATATAAAATTAAAAATAAGTAATACTTTAAGTATATAAAGATGATCACTAAGATTTCTTTGCTTTTAAATGTTAAAAAATTTATTTTTTGATTTTGTATTTTAGTATAGATGTTTAAAATGTATTGAATGTAATTGTTTTCAATTTTAAAATATAGTTATTTACTTAACTTTAATAAAATAAAACTTTTAAGGGAAAAATATTTGCTTAATTTTAAAGCTATTTAATTTTTCTTTTTCATTGATAATTCCACACTGATCATCTTTTTTTTTGTTCAATGTGATTTATAAAAATACTTAAACTCTTAGCCTATTTTTATAGTTATCAACTTTTATATCTGTAAAGCTTTTTGGTTCATTTATTTTATGAAAACTTCAGTATAATTCAGCAAATATAAAAGATAATAGAACACTCTTTTAACTAATGAGAAACGCTATAGATTATGAAAGATTTATCTTGGATGTTCGGATAATAATTTGATGGTTTAAAGTATAAAGATGATAACTATCTTCTGCTTTAAAAGAATTACCCTAAGCTTATTTATATTAATTAACTTAGATCATACTAAGAATAAAAAGCAGATTAATATAATAAAACTAAAAGTCTTATTTTACCGAGAGCATATATCTAAGCCACAAAGTTAAACAAGTAGCTTCCTTTTTGATTATTGTTTTGCTTTTATTTAAGCTCCAATTAATTTAATAGTTTCTTCTTTAAAATAGTTAAAGCTAATAAGCCTGATAATTAAATCTCTCAGTTTGTTGTTAATGGAAATTCCATATAGATTGGAATCTTTTTATTTCATTTATTAGTATAATTTTTCTGATTTCTCTTCCATTTCTATATCTTCTTAGTAACTCATTTAGAGAGAATTAACACTCATGATTATCAATGCATAGGTAATTTAAAAATGTTGATGTAAAGAAGAATTTCTGAGTAAAAGATGAAAAAGAGTCTGTACTAGTACTCAAAATTAATTAGAACTCTAGATAAGTTATTCAGCATTACCTCTTAATTAAGTAGCATACAAATAAACTATCAGAATAGTTAAAAAAAGGAAATAATTATAATGCTGAGACTTAATGAAGCTAGTAAAAGCTTTCTTAATATTTACTTTACATTCCTAACTAAATTTGGGGTAAGTTGGAGGTATATTAGGTAATTGATGATATTTGATATGATGATTAGTTTACTTTAAATGTCTAATTCTTAAGTTATAAGCTTATTGTTTTATCCATAAAATGAATATAAGAACCTTTCCAAATTATTAAAATGAGTAGCATGTAATTTGTGAGTTTTGCGGATAAAAAGTACTCTAGAACTTATCAAACATAAGGGAAGATAAAGTATCTTAAAAGCTATATGTTAGCTGCTTTTTTTAAAGCAACCAAAACGAAAGTAGTAAGACATAGGAAGAAATAGAGTTAGAAAGTGATCATCAGTAGTTCAAATAGAGATGTATGAAAGTATTAGAGTAAAATAGGAAAAATAAAAACAACATTAAGCAAATTATTATTGGATGCAGACACGCTAATGATAAATTAAATCAGCCTGTTACAATAAAGGGAGTTTCAGATTTATAAAGTGGGAGATCTTAATCATTGGAAAATTAGTATAATTAAATTTAAAGAATAGAAGCAACTCAAGATCCATAAATAACTAATTTGGAGTCTTTAGATCGATAAACTCTTGAATAAATTTTAAAAACCTTGCAAGATAAGGAAAATGAATAGGAAAGTAGAAAAAGATAAAAAGATAATTGATAAAGTGGGTTTGAAGAGAATTACTTTTTAACGATATTCATTTAGCTTTAAAGTAATTTTTTTACTAATTTTAATTAAAAATCTTATATGAAGGTCATATGATAAACAAGGTTCAGATTAAATTAAGAAGAATATTTAAAAAGAAAGAAAAAGCTGCTGCTCTATTTTGAAAAGGATAGAGTTGTTTAATTGAAGCATATTTGAAGTACTAAATAACTTAGAAGGTCTTAGATATAAAATTCTGAAATTGTATATTGAACTTTTATTGCATAATTAGGAAGCTTTAATGATCAAATTTATCCATTTAGAAAATGAAGATGTACTACAAATTTCAAGCAAAGTCTAAATTGGCTAAAAACTTGCTAATGCTTATAGATGAGATATAAAACAAAAAAAAGTAAGGCTAGCAGTACATTTTATAAGTGTGATGCTATATAAGATTAACTTTATCTAGAGGTTTATAAATATAATAATTTATGAATGCAAATAAAGCTATAAGTAACTAAGCTACTATACATCTATTATAAAGCTTAAATGAATCTATTAAATAAAGTTTCTCTAAATAAGCCATAAAAGATATTTAGATTTATCATAGCTAAGTTATTTAGTGCGTTTAATCTCTTAAATAAGCTAAATTAATAGTCTTATGATTATTATAAAATGAAAGTAAGAGTAACTCATCAATTCTCTATCACAGTAGATGGAACATTATACAGTAAATTGAAAAAATAAGAGAAATAAATAAAGTGATGCTAAATACTAGCTACTTTAAGCTTCCAATCTAGAAAGAAATAGAAATTGGACAGATAATCTAAAGTTTAAACAAGCAAATTAAATTTCAAGTTATCTTTATATTATCTGACTAAAGATTTTGCCATCAGGTTAATATTAAAATAGCTATTTAAGAATCTTAATAATCAAAATAACTCTAAGTTTAGCTTACACAAAAACAATTAAATAATAGTGGAAAGCTAGTTGAGTAGTAGGACTTGTAATCTAAAATAAAGCTATAGAAAGTTCTAGATTTTAATTAGCTTTGATCTAATTTTCTAACTTTGAAATAAGCTGCAGATATCTAAATTTATGTCAACTACATAATATCATATCATAAAAATATTAAACAGTGTTAAGAGTACTTAGAATTTGGATGTCTAATCAATTTTGTCAAAGATAAATAAAAATAGACTTTTTTAAGAAACCTAAAGATTGAATAAAGCTTATCTCTAGAAGAAGAAAAAAAAGATATAATTTTGCTAAAGACTTAACTACATCCACTCTAAATACTATAATAGAATCTACAAGAAATAGAAGAAAAAAAAAATTTCATAAATTTTCTTAAAAATTTGATTATTTCTAGAACTCTATCATTGTATCAAATGAATAGAAAATACTTAATATCTTATAAAATACTAACCTTACTTTTGAAATATGTAGTTAAAGCAAAAAATAGCATACTTAAAATAATTAAATTAGAAAGTAAATCTTTCTAAAGTAAATAAAAATGAACTCTGATTTTTAATTTAGAACATAGCTATACGTAATTATATAGTAATAACACTTAATTAAATTTTAAAAATTTTGATAAAATAATGATAATAGAATATTAAAAAGACATAAGTTTTGGACATTTCAAACTAGTAATTTATTATTATTTACAATTAAAAAGTTAAATTTTGATAATTCTTTAATTACAAAATATTATTATATAATATGCTTTGAAAAAATTTAAATTTTGGTCTTTAGTAAATTATGCTTAAATAATTTCACTTGTAACTAGATAAATATCTTTTATGATTGAAAGTTATTATCTTAACTCATTAAAGACT
The DNA here is from genome assembly GCA_946699065.1 of Loxodes magnus. NCBI lineage: Eukaryota > Ciliophora > Karyorelictea > Loxodida > Loxodidae > Loxodes > Loxodes magnus. Next base: position 316,155 of record CAMPDV010000042.1, read on the forward strand.
TAGCATCTTTGCTTCACTCTTTAATTACATCCTTTACTCAAATACTCCTCTTCCTATTACTTTTATTATGTTTAATAGCTTATTGATTTAGATACTTTATAATACTTAAGATCAAGTTCCAATACAAAAATTAACTAAAACAAATTAATACTCATAGTACACCACAGTCGCTTCTCTCCTTAGATTGGTATAAAGTCTGATTGAAGTTTGATATGATTGAATAGGAATGCCTATATAATTTCTTACTTTATTGTATTCTGAAAATCCTTTAGTTCGCTATTTTCTAGTATTATGAGATCGCGGAGATTGGATTTGATGAACTTTAAGGAATTCTACATTTGCATGACATATTTCCCATACTTAGCTAAAGTAGCTTTTCTCTAAACTTTCTGGTCTTTGACTAGTTACTTCTACTTCTTCATTTTCTCTATTAACTGCTTTATTCTAACAAACTTCTCTATCACTTCTTAGCAACTATCACCTGAACTTTCTTTTAAGTCTTTAGCCATCAGATTATAAAGGTAACTACGATTAAGATTTAAAGCAAGGGATTTTTTGATTGTTATGGAAACTTTGAATTGAAATAGAAAAGGAAGGTAGAAAACGGTAAGGAAAGGAGTTGAAAAGAGTAAAGTGAAAGTAAACTGATAGAAACGGATAAAATAAGATGAGCATAACATAATAGAAAGAGCAACGGATATAAACAAGTAAGAGCATTTAAAAAGGAGTTTCAAAGCAAAAACGTATAAAAGGTAGGCTTAATTTAGGATTAGAACTAGGGAAAATGTTTATTAGGAAAGACTAAGCAATAAAAGAGATATTACTTATTATCATTTTCTCAGTTGTTTAATCAATTGTAGATAGAATTAATTAGTCATAAAGTAAATATATTTAAAATACTTTTGGTTTACATTTTTTTATTATAAAGTTTTTTAAACTTTGGATCAAAGTAATTAATCAAGATGTTTATACTGCTTTTGCTTTTTGAATAGCTTTGATAATTTTTCTTTTATTAACCTATCTAGCTTCTCTTTGCTGCATTGATTTAGTTTTTTTTTCTTTAATAAAGCTACTATAGAGTTTACTTTAATTTTTTAAACCTTCCATTGAAACGTTTAAGCTTAAAGTGTTGTATTTTTCTTTTGCAAAAGAAGGAAAATAGCTGAACTCTGTTACTATACTATAGGAACCTGGGCCTGGAGTATTAAGATTTTCTATATTAGATTTTACTTGAGAACTATGTTATATCTCCTCTGTTTTGCTTACTGAAACTTCTGCATAGTGAATCTTAGTATTTGCTAACAAAATGCCTTCCATCTGTTTTTATTGTTTCGCAAAAATTGTATTGCCCTGGTCCAGGAAACTCTTAATTTTTCATTTTTTCATGAAATCTCTTCGATGTTTCAGGTGAAAACTTCGTACTTCTAGCATTTCTAAATTTTGAATAGAAATAACTTCCATCTGAAGAAAGGTTTAGCTTAGGAGCATATGCTCCAGGTCCTGGATTGACTAGTATTTAATTGGAATTATCATTTTTGGGTCTGATTCTAAATGAATATTTAGGTGTGGTAGTTCCAAAAGGTCTTGGAACATCATATTATCCAGGTCCTGGTATATTAGGGTCTAGTATTTTATGTCCTTCTATATATTATTTTCCACATTTTTCGCGTGAAACTCCGAAAGTGAAAGCATTAGACTACGGTCTTTCTTTATCAAAATCAGTGTAAGTTTTATATTAATTAGGCCCAGGTGTCTTAGTGTTTTACTCCGTGAAATCTTTCTTTTTTCCAAAGCCAATTCCAGCTGCTCTTTACGAGCTAGAAGAAGGCAAATCATAGAAGACAGTATTATTTCTAAATATTAGAACTTACACAATAGGGATATTCTTTCATCTCTCCTCTTTGCCAAAAGAGTAGCACTATTTAGATTTGGAGTTATTAAGAGGATGCTATTTTAGCTCTAAAAATAGATCTTTATCTTAAAATGACATTTGTACCTCTAATTTTTAAGAGCGATATTTTTATCTTAACTATAAAATTACTTAATACGTATAACGATTACTCTATGTTTTAATTAGCTAATCAAATGCAACTATATTTAATCTCAGTTAATTATGAAAAGGAAATAGAAAAGAGATATAGAGAAGTGATGACAGGAAATGGTTTTATTATTTATTTCCCAAGAGATAAATTTAGATTCTAAGGAGATAATTAAACTAGATACTATTAAAATTTTATTAGTACAGCTCACAAAGCATTAAACAAATGAGCTTATACCTATATAAGGGTTAGTTTCATTAATAAATCAGCAAAATAAAAGCTAAAAGTTCTATATATTATAAGCAGTTAATTACAATAAAGATATTAAAAGTTAATTGTTATGTGCATAACATTCTTTATATATAGGAATAAGACATCAAATTAGTATCTCCAAAGCCTTAAATACAAAACTTCACTAAAAATAGTATAAATAGAATCTTAAAAAGATATTTAGTACAATGGTCTTCTTATTCCTTTTACTATTATATGGATGATAATTAAGTAGAGCGAAGGTTAGATAGAGTAGAGATATAGAAGACAATATTTAATAGATGAAGGATTTAAGAATCTAGAAAGCTAATAAAACAAAATAAATGCTATAAATTAAATAAACTTCATATGTAGAATTCTTCGTTAAAGTTTTTCTTGACCTTATGTGTGGTGCGGATTTTCTTTTCTTCAATATTGGTATTAAGTGGGTTATTGAAATTCAGAGATGTATGTTTTTCGTTTCCTTCTGACTAATTTTCCTTTTTCTTGATTAATTTTGCTCTGAAGTAAAATCTTACAGGTAAAGTCATTAGATATCGAACTCAAAGACTACGAATGAAATAACTAGGTTGCTGAATGTAAATCATAGTAAATTGATTATAGCGAGAGTAAGGTTATCGATCAGGATTCCAAATACAATTAAGTCAGCTATTGATTCCAAAATGTAGTACATTGGAGTGACTACTACAATGATGAGAATTAGATTTTTAGTTCGATTTATACGCTTGTAAAGTCTACTATTTCCATAGTAGATCTACAATAATATGATTAAGACTGCAAGAAGAGTATTTAGGTAGTTGATTACATAGAGTCTAAGAATGTGAATAATTCCATAGTTTACAAGCAAGAACATCATGGTAAAAAAAATAGCCTTGCTTAAAGAGTAAATAGCACTTGTATAAAGAGCGAATATTCCTGTGGTTTCTAGAATTCCTGTTACTAAAAAGGCAGAAATTTGGCAAAGAATAAGCACTATTAATAATCTTGATTCCATTTTATTCTAATTTTAAACATCGTAATAAGATCAAAGGCACACTCTATTATTATACTATTATCCTTCGCTTATTAAATATACACTAATCTAGCATATAAGGATATAAGGATATAACTAAAGCTATAGTCATTAGCTAGATTATAGTCTATCTGCATTCTAATCATTTGCCTTTTTAATCTTTATTTTATTGTATAAAGCATAAAAATAGCATATCTTAAGGCTTTTCCTTCTCTTCAAGAAATGGTAAAGCAAAGTTTCAGTTACTTTGATTAAATTAGAAGACAAGAGATTCTTAAAATAAATCACCAAATTTTAATGCAACATTAGCTAAAATTAAATTAAAGCATCAACGAGCAATAAGCCCACTAATTTCAGATTAATGGAAACTAATAACTTTCAGACTCCTGAAGTACAATAGTGAATATAAGTAATATGAATGAGAACCTAATAGCCAAAAGGCAGAAATGATACTAGTCGACTCATTAAGAGTCAACAAGCATGAAAGAAATGGAACTTAAATATATTATAAAGCAGCTTGAACTTATTCTACATGAAAAAGACTTAGAAATAGACTGATTAAAGTAGTAACTGTATAGGGAAGAAGATATTTAAAATTAGCTTACAAGTAATGTGTCTGATTTTTTTGAGGGACAATAGTACTAGAAAACTTTCTCAGAAAAAGAATAGAAAACTTAAATTAATAATAAAGTTGATTAATTAGTATAAACTGACCTTTGCTGGAGTTAAATACTTAAAGAAATTGATTCACAGCTTAAATGGAGTGTTTGAAAACTAGAAGACATTGAAAGGAGAATAAAACATGATGGTTTAATCAAAGACTCATCTCACAAATAAGGGTAATATATACGTTCAAAGTTGTAAGTATCTTTCATTATTTAGTTAATCAAAATCAAGGAATAATACTCCACCTATATCAACTTTAGATTGTAAATGTATGAAAAATACATAAAGGTATAAAAAATTGACCTAAGACTTTTAAGTATAAAAAGTAAATTAAAGATATAAGAGATATCAATCTGATAAACCTCTATAATCTAATAATAAAAGCGAGAGTCAAAATCAGCTAAAGAAGTAGACTTAAATTTGAAAGAAGTAGAAACCTTACAACAAGCTTATATTAAGTTTGTAAAATGGAGAAGATATTTAAAATTTAATATCATCTACCGAAAAATAAAAGAGTAGAAGAAACTAAAGTGAAATTTAAAGTACTAAAAATGCTTTTAGGTCGAGTGATGAAAGAATCAGTTTAAAAACCTGCAAAGCTAATAATAAATTAAAGCATTAAAATAGGTTTTTTAAATTCTATTGAGAAGTTTAATTAATTAATACTGCTGATAACCAAATAGATTGTTATTACTTTCTTCTTTCAATAACGATATTAATTCCTAAGTATAGTAGCACTAATTTTTAAGAAAACTAATTAAGTTTTAAGTTATTTATATATCAAAGAAAAACAATTCTTTATAGTTATCTTCCAATTCTTAATAAACCTCAAAGAAATTAAAAATGGTTCTAAAAGCTTAAAATGTAATAAAAATGAAATTTTTACTTTAATTACTTAAATTTATCAATCCAGTTTAAATCAAAAACTTTCTTAGACTAAGTTAAAATTAACTACTATTTATCAGATCAAAGTATATGCAATCACGCATTAAACAATATTTTTAAACAAATTTTCAATTTTCTATTCGGTAATCAAATCATATAATTATGATTCGATTTAAGAAAGAAATAAAAACTAAATGTTATGTAAATATCCCCTTTATAAAGATTCTTTGAATGAATATGCTAATTGTCTTAAGTATAGAGATAAGTATGAAAATAAAATACTGATTGAGATTATAAGACTTTGTATATCGCTAAAAATTATTCTTTGGAAGTATAAATAAATGAATAAATATGCCTCCTTAAAGCTTTCAAGATGACAACCATTTTTTGTCTTTTTTGGTATAAGTGAAGAGATAAAATTACTCAAAGTATATCTCATGTTTATTAGTTTATTATTAGATTTCATATATTCCAATAAGAAAAGGATTTTGGTTAATTAATTAAGATAAAGATTGAATTCTTATTCAAATTAATGAAAATTCATTCTATATAGAAGTTAGCTAAATGTCAGGTAGATTGAATATATTGCTATATGTGAGAAAAATTATTGTAAATATATCATACTTAAAAGCTATTTTCAACTTGAAATTATGACCCAAAGAAGTAACTGATAAAAAAAATGTATCAATAATATTTGCTAGTATCAAGCATGTTAAACATCTTAGACAGTAATAATTTAGATAGAAATCTATAAAAAGTTACTCCATAATTATGATTTAAAGGCGTAAATTTTAAAAATTTTATAAGCTTCAGACTAAGGATAACCAAAGAAAAAATTATTATCAGTATGATTTGTGATCACCTAAAAAATTTTCTTATATTCTTCAAGGACTATAAATTAAGCACGTTAAAATTAGTTCAAAACCTCGAGCAACGCTTCGAAGAGGAAAAAATTTTCCTTCTAGATAGTTTTTAATACATTCTTAATTATCCTCCTTCCATTCAAAAGTAAGAGTTAAAACTTCTCTAAGACTTATTCAAAATAAAATTTTTTCCTCCTCCATGAGAATTTCATTAATTTGCTTCATTAGTCAGTTTTAGCAATCAACATAACCATCTCAATTTTGAGGCACTACTCTAATTTCAACCATTAAAATAAAATTTATCTAAGATTACGATATAACTATAATATCTATATAAAATTAATAGATATATTCATTATTAAGTACTTAAGTTTTAAATATAAAATTATGATAACTCTAAGAAATTTAGTGCTATTCTAACATACTTTAATTAATAACTATCAACATTTTTTTATTTATAAAAAAGGATACAAAACTGCTCAGTTTCTATACTATAAATACTTTTCTACCTTTATAAAATTTGTAGGCATCTAAGTAAATTAACATGGTGAGAGGATGTCATTCTATATATTTTCTTTGGATGAACTTTTTGAGTTGAAATATACAAATACTATTTCTTTCTTTACTAATTTAAGTACTAGAATCAAATCATAAAATATTCACTAATATTACGAAAATTAAATGCTTAAAAGCTTTATCTAAAAATCCGTTTATTTATATATTATTACAATTTAGAGGTAAAAATTTAAGTGATTTTGATTGATCCTTTAAATACTAAAATATTATTAAAATCTGTCACATTTTGAAACCTCTTATTTGCTTCCTAAGTTTATCCTAGAACTAATAGGTTACATTAACATAATCTATTAGAACTTCTTTCTAGGCTTTGAAATGAACTCAACAATCATATCAATATTCCTATAAATTCAATCTATTTATATATCATTTTAATTTTAAATTTCGCATATTGAATTACTTATACAGCTAGCTTATATAAATAGATACCAGTATAGAGCTTTAATTAAGGGGTATAGCATTTATCTTAGATTTTGGTTTAATTTCTAAGGGAAATGCTTAAATTTATTATTTCCCTTTTTATTTTTTTTGTGTAAAGATGTTGCTGTTTTTACTTATTTTTACATGTAGCGCTGAAATTTTGAATGTGCATATTGTACCTTTTTCTCATTTAGATCCTGGATGAAAAGATACTTTTGAGGGATATTATAACTCATAAGTTAGATCTATAATAAATACCATTGTTAATGAGTTGTCTTAGAATGAGCAATATACGTTTGTATTTTCTGAAACAAGCTTCTTCGATCTTTGGTGAAAGGAAATTCCGCAGATATAGAAGATTATGTTTAAAAATTTGGTTGAATCAGGCAGGCTGGATATTGTTGGAGGAGGTTGGGTATCTCATGATGAAGCTGCTCCACATGTTGATGATATGATATCAAACATTGCTTTAGGTCTTTGAACGATGAATAAAGCAGTAAGAGTAAAACCTAAATGCTTATGGCATATTGATTAGTTTGGGCATAGTGCAGGAAACGCCATTCTTTCTAACGAAATGGGATATGACTGTATAGTTGCAACTAGATTAGATAGCATAAATGAAAAAAAACTATCTAAGAGAGAGTTCATGTGATATCCGTAAACTGTAGGAAATATGTCTAGTAAAGGTATACTTGCAATGTACCATTTTGATAAATATTGGAGAGCTATAAAACAATGGTGAAGCTAGTCTTAGAATTGGAAGTGATGGACAAAATATATTTTAGACGCTAGCAAGAATTATTAAACTAATCATTTTTTGTTACTATGAGGAGCAGATTTCTGATTTTATGACAAGTCACATTTTCAGCACCCTAATATGTTCATAAAGGAATACAAAGATAATTAACAGATAAGAGTATTCTATAGTACTATACATAAGTATTTAGAAGCAGTTAAGAATAGCAATCCTAAATTCCCTATTTATAATGAAGATTTCTTACCTTTAATTGATAACCCATAACTAGGTGATTACTGGAGTGGGTATTATACATCCAGACCCTAATTAAAAAGACTGACAAGATATTTATCAAATATGTTTCATAGTTCTGGTCAACTGCACGTAATTGATAGAAATATAAGCAACTCTATGTTTGAAGTATAGTGGAAAACACTATCTTTGATGTAACATCATGATGCTATAACAGGGACTTAAACTCAGTCTGTAGCAAAAGATTACATGAGAAAGATGAATCTTGCTATTAAAACCTCTGTTATTTAACAGTTTGCAAATGCAAAGTTCAAATAAAAATGGGATTTTTGCCATAGACTAAATGAAAGTATTTGTGATTATATCAAAGTGAATAAAAGTGAAAAGACTAATATCCTTTTTTATAATTCATAATTCACTTCTAGGATTGAAATTGTGCAAATTCCCATTCAGCATTTGCAAGTTAAAATATAAAAGGGAGAACAAGCGATTGATTGCTCAATTACTCCTAACATTTACCAGATTCCAAGTACTCATATGAAGTATGTACTAACATTCAAAGTTGAATTAAAAGCTTTTAGCTTTACTTCATATTAGTTATAATACAGTGAATAACCATCTTGTGTCGTTAAAAATTATACTCTCCTTCCTAAATCTAACTAATTCTCCATAGAAAACGAAAAATATTCAATCGAGTCAAATGGAAATTCTTGAAGTTTGTCAAACAAAGCATAGGATATTAGTACAGAAATTCAGTTGAAGCTGCTAAATTATGTAAGTGAAAAGGAAACCAAGACAGTGAAAGTAGCTTCTGGTGCTTATGTCTTAAAGGTTAATAACAAAACATTTGAATATGGAAGGTTTCTAAACAGCTATTTGGTTAAAAATGAATTTTTTGAGGAAGTAGTTCTAATGTATGATTTAGCTAATCTAAGATTGATTCTTTTTAAGCAAAATATTAGAAGTGGCTTGGAAATACATACCTATTTAAAACCTATTTAACCTGGAATTGAGGTTATTATTAAAGTTATGACGAATCTAATAAATGATGGATTTATCACTGATACTAATGGAATATTTCTATAGCGTAAACAAATTTTGAAGGAATAACTGCCTTTCTATACTGGAGCTAATTATCATCCTGTGGTATCACATATAAGCATTCAAGAAAATAATAAAACTTTAACACTTTAGACTGATAGAACTCAAGGAGGATCTAGCTTATAATAAGGAAATATGGAATTGATGATTCACAGGAGATCATTTGTGGATGATGATAAGGGAATGTTCGAAAAACTAGAAGATTTTGAACATTACGAGGGAGAAAAAATTCCTATCTTTGTAACAACATTACATATTCTAACCTTCGGTTAATAACTCGAAGAAACAGAAAATGCTTAAATTCTGACCGAGCATCCTTTGCATATTTTATTTTCAAACAATGTCATGGATCATATTAACACAAGCTACTTAAAAAACGATTAAATCCATTACTAAAGTTTCAAAATAATAATAAGATAGCAAGACAACGATTTTATCATAAGAATAAGAAATATGTCATTCTCTAAAAGGACTTTTAATGTCCTATCTTTTACTTCAAATATCAATCTTAAATGTAAATTTATCAAGGAAATGATGCTTTCAGAAGTTGAGATTAAGAGCTTTAAAGAAGCAAATAAAGAATGGCAGCCATAGCAAATAAGATCCTTTTTATGTCTACTTTGAAAAACTAAAGACTTATTTAATTTAACTCCTTATTGTTTAAGTCCAGTCTTGCTCTCTTTTATTGTATTTTAAGCTTGTAAATATATTAAATAAGAATAATTTACTTATCATATCTAACTTCAATATCTAGTCTGTCCTTTTTCTCTTCTCTTTTTTCAAATTACAATAAGTGATTTTACATAGAATATCTGTTATAAGAATGTTAGTTATGATTCTACTTGCTAATCTTACTATTATATACTTAGTTTCCTTAAACTAAATTGAAGCGTAAAAACATTCAATTAAAGAAGCGAATTTGATATATTTAGTATGTGTATTTATTCCCCAATAGTTTAGCTTATAATAATCTTATAGTTAAATACTCTAAAACTAAAGTCTATATAAATACTAATTTAGAGTTGTGTAAAATTCCTACTTTATTATAATAACTGAGTACTATATAGTTTATAATAACCCTTTCATTTAAAGTCTGAATATTAAAATTTAGTACTGTTATAAAACTATTTAATTACACTAAGATATAGGAGATGGATTAAAGTAAATTAAATACTTACTTATAAGCAGAATTAAAACAACTGAAATGAGTTAATATCAAAATATACTGAACATGTAAGATATTGTAAGATACAAGAAACAAAAAGAGCAGCTGAACTAAAAATGACTGTTTAAATATAATAAGAATGATACAAAGATTTTGTCAGCTTATTAAATAAGAAACTAATTTGCTAACGCTGCAATCTAATATTTACTAAGCAGTTATATATCTTATATCATCAAATTTAGATTTATATTCAGAACTAGTTAGAATGATAAGTTATAGAGCTAACATTAATAAGGAAATTTAAATCTAATAAGGCAACTAGAAGTTAATATCTAATTAGCTAGAATAGGATAGTTTTTATATTCGAGAGTTACTTTTTAGCTAATGTTAAAAAATGTATTCTATGAAAGATTTGATTACCTGCTTCCTTTTATACTCTTATAGAAGATTTGTCTAGTTATTATAATCAAAGTAACTAGATTATTATATTATATTCCTCTTTTAAATATTGATTATATGTAATACATCGCAATTTAAATAACTGTAAGCTAAGCTATATCTAATAACTTTAATCTCATTGTGCATCAGCTCCACTCTCAACTCTAAAGTTATTTGATATCTTTAGGATCTCATCTTATACTAAATTATTGGATATTATATATGAGATATAGAATCAATGAATTAGGTGGAAAAGATGAAGAAAGTTAGCTTTCCAGGGTTAAATAATTTAAAAATAAAAATCCTTAAAAGATAGATTAACATGATAGCTATAATTTAAATCATTTCCTATTCTTAAAATATACACATATGAGCAAAATCCAACTAATCATATTATTAGTAAAGATAGTTATTACGAATAGCTATAGTAGGAGTAAAATTATCAATTTTGTAAGAATTAAGTTAAGATATGATAGACGAGCTTCATCGAATAGTTATTATTGAAGTCTTAAACCATTTAGACTATTTTTCTTGTAATAGCTTTCTGATGATGACTGAAAGTTTTGTTACTTAAATAATAAAAAAATCAATTAAGAACATGGCAGAATTCTCAAAACTTATATCTTCCCAAACTACCTGGAGGAGCCATTCCACCTAAGTTATTTTGAATTGGCTGAGCTGGCTATTGTGGTACATAATTAAAGTTTCTGTTAGCACCAGCTTTTCTTCCCAAAACTTCTTAATTTGGTTTTCTAAGTAAGGGAGAGGGCAATTCCTAATTTAATTCAATTTAATCAGACTTATCAGCTATATAAGAATTAGGTAAGCTCTGAATCTGTTTAGGATATACAGGTTACTAAATTCCGTAAGAGCCTGTATTCGCTTATGGTTACTATAAAATATTTACTCCTTGTTGACCTAAATTAGGTCTCATCTTAGGTTAATCAAAATCTGATTGAACCACTTAAATAATAAAACTTACTTCCAGGTAGCATTCCAGAAGGTTTGAATTCTATCAATTTACCTGGACCTCCTTATATATTATTCTGAAAGCCTCTAATTCCAGGTCCGTTTATTCCTAAATTACCTTTTAAATTAGTTCCTACATTATAATCTTTTGATTCTGGCAAAGGATCATATTAATTTCTACTCAATTAAGGTTAAAGCTAGTTTTGTCTTGACTAATTTCTGATACTACTTCCAGAAGAGTACTTCTTAGCTGACATCGGAACGTTATCCCATAAATTCCCTCTTGATTAATCATTCATCTTGCGATCATTCTCAGTAGTTGGATTTGGAATGATTGGAACACTATTCACAAAATAAGGATGGGCTAGTACTTATTAGGTTGATGGCCTTTTAGAAGGATCTCAATGTAATAACTCGTTCATCAATTGAATTCCTTCAACAGAAGCGTTAGGTATCAAAGTTGACAACGGAGTTGCAACAAATTAAGGAAAGGAAAATCCAATTTAAGCTGCTAATCTAAAACCATCAGGTCATATAGTTTAATTAGGTGTTCCAAGTACCGAACATATTTTACATATTTAATCAGCTTCGTTTGCGCCTGGAAATAATGGTCTTAACAGGTATAATTCTGCCATTATTGCTCCCATAGCAAAGTTATCGATAGGAGAACTATAGTTCGTAGATCTAAGTAAAATCTCTGGAGCTCTATACCATCTAGTAGATACATAGTCAGTAAAAGGTGGTCTCGATCTTATTTCCCTTGCTAAGCCAAAATCAGCAATCTTAACTGCGTCATTTTAAAATAGCAAATTTTCAGGTTTAAGGTCTCGATGGAAAAAACCGTGCTTGTGCATAAAACAAAGCCCTAAAAATGTTTAATAAGCGATAGATTTAACCTAACTTTCAGCAAAATTCTAATGTGTTTCCTTCATCAGTTAGTAAATATTTTTTTCCATGAACTCAAATACGAAGTATAGCTCATCATTCGCTCTAATCACCTCTTTAAGTTTTATAATATTCTAGTGATTTAATTTTCTAAGACTTTTTACCTCCCTAAGTTGCATGCACTCTTCCCAGGAATAGAATTTCTTCTTCATGCATTTAATTGCCACCACTTCACCTGTCTATTTGTTAACTGCTTTCTATACAGTTCCATATGTACCGTCTCCAATATTCTTAATTATTTTGAAGCGTTCCATATTAAAAATCCTTTTACGATATTTTATTTTATCCTCCTTTCAATTTTGGTAAATGAACGTTATTATATTATATTATATCTAACTGATTAGACTGAGAAAAACTCTATTATATCAAGCATGCAAAGATTTAATAAGCGCTTAAGCTAATTTGAAGAAGTATTGATAAAAGCATTTATTATAGAAAGCCTAGCAAGTAATTTAACGATTTTTTAATTAATACTGTATCCTTATAAATCCTATAAACTACTCCATTACTGTCTAATAAATCGTTCCATTAAGCAAAAATAAAGTTTTTAGATATTGATGCTTCCATTTATTTACTTTTAATACCCCTTTTATTATATACCTAGCAAATGCAATAATTTAAGCTTTGATTTGAAGCATGATTGGCAAAATTTCTAGATTATGTTAGAAGCTTTAAGAAATGTTTAATATTCTTCATTTTGTAGTAAAAGGCTAATTAAAAATACTATAAGTCGTTTGATAATTTAGCTTTAAATTAGCATGCTAAACGTTTAAAATTGATGGTAATAGAAAATAAGACAATTAATTTGTTTAGCTCAAAATATAGATACAAATAATGGAAAGGCTAATTAAGGATAAAGATTCAATATCTCTCTTCTAATTATTAAGTTTTTTGCTTATGTTGATAATATACTTTGCTATCTTAAGCCAAGTCGAATAAGTTTTGCTAGTGTTGAAATAATCAAGCATTCAGCCTTTTTTAAAGTTTGCTGAAACAGAAATCTTTGGTTTATCTTTGATGATAAACCTCAAGCTTTTCTGATATGTCCTCATTATTATAGTAAGCCCTTTTGAACTACATTATACGTATATTAATTTATCTCTTTTACTCTTACTTTAAATTTTTGCTAATCTAACGTTTTCCATTTAAAGCCTTTTATAATAACTTCTATATATCTTAACATAAGACTTAAAACTTAGCCTTAGTACATAAAAATGCCTAATTGCTCTAATATTTTTAAATTTGGCTATAAATATGATTAACAAATATTTGAGAAAGACTAGCTAATATATGTTGTTGCTATTAATACAGCTAATCTCATTAGCTGTTGCTAACATTATGTAACTAAGTTATTTGTAAGAATCTTCTTTTCTCTGTCCTTATATATGTCTATAGATAAATTATCTATTAATAGACTCAATAATATACCTAAGCGTATCTCTTCCATATAATAATTCATCCTTTGCTAGTTCATATTGTTACTATTAAATCTAATGCTATTTTATTATAAAGTCCTTAAGTATATTTAATATGATAGTATAGTATTTATACTAGGAATCATAACTAATTAAGCCTATCACCTTCTACCCTAAGCTTATGAATACAGACACTTTATTATTTTTATAAGTAAAGCTAACTTTAATTTTAATAGATTTAATAGTATAATTTAGTCTTTAGCTTCTCTTTAACAAACTAAAGGATATAGGAATGCTTATCTCAATACACTGCATTTAATTATAATGATTTAAGAATCTTAGATTAGGGCTAATGAATGGAATTAAATATAATGATAGAATTGATAATTGCATATGATACAAGTTTAAGATATGAAAGTATATACTTTAACTCTTTATAGTCTCTTTCACTTTCTAAGAAATTCTAGATAAACCTTTTTATTGTTCTAGGCCTATAAGTAAAACTCAGTACTATAATCAGCCCAAACTGAAATAGAGTACATTCCACTCCTTGCAAAAATTATCTGCATAGCTTCCCATGCTCCTTTTTAACTGACGGAAAGCTTTTTATCATTATTTCCCATTCTGGGAAAGCTTGATCCCTTTAATAGCAATAGATTAATTCGATCTGTGTCTCTTTTATTTTCTACGAAGATTTGAACAGTGAAATTTCCGCTTTTTTCTACATTAAGGTAGAAATCTACGTACTGATATTATATAGTCTTTGATGTCCATGGGATATCATTCATACTGATATTTGTAGGAAGAGTATATGGCAACTCGCGTATTTTGGCAGAAAGTGCGTAATTTTATTCGTTTCCTATACCTTAAACAGAAATGTAATAGTCTACGTCTTTCTAAACGTTTGCTACATAAAAGTTAGCAGGGTAACTAGATATTGCTCCCATTTGCCAATCAGCTTTTCCATCATATGGTCGATATTCTTTTCCTACATAAGTTCAAACAGAAGCTGAAGTTGTTTAACCAGATACTGTATTGCTAATCTAAATTTCTCCACTAGAAGATGGTTTGAAATGGAAGTAATCGTAGCTATTAAAAAGAACTTTTCCAGTTTTTTGAGATCCATCAAGCAAAATTTCAGTATCTGAAAGGCAAAGAGTGAAGACATAAAAAGCAAGTAAAGCAATCATGCTTAATATTATAAAATAGATTACGGAAAGAACACTAAGATAAATAGAGACAAGGTATGTACTCTGATATATCAAGAAGGGAAACTGATACTGTCAGTTCCTCAACTAGAAGAAGCAAATTTTTAATAGATAATATATACTTAATTTACTGTTAGAATTCACCAAGAAAAATTAGTTAAAAAACTAAATTTTTCGAAAAAATTCTTTTAATATTTCCCATGCTTGACACTTAATTCCAAAGGGAACCAAGGAACACGATGGGAGTATATGGAATAAAACTTCTTAAAGGTATGAAAAGGAGATTTTCATTTTAATTATAATATAAGGAAAATTTTTGGGTTTTAAGTAAGTATATTGCGTTTAGTCCGTTTTATTTATATTAAACTATAAAATGGTAGCTCTTTTTTAAAAGCTAAATCTATAAGGCTAATTTAAATTCTCTAACTTCAAAGAAAAAAATAGGAATAATTAAACATAAACTACTCCCTTAAAAATAGAGACTTGATACATACTTTTACCATTATTAATGAGGATAAGTATTGTAGTTCGATTATCTAAATTATATAGTTTAATTTGCTTGAAATCAAAGTATAATCTACAAATAGATATTCTTTAGATACTTTAGAAGATAGAATGTATAAGAGGGAGAAAAGTTATTAGTAATAACTATTAATTATGTACTAGTCTATCTATTAGCCGAAAAAATAGTAATTGAGATAAGATTATTGGAAGTGATTTTGTTTCTTTATTTCTTAAATAGTTTATTAACCATTTAAATAGCAAAGCTTGAGATTTTGTATGCTTCATTTTTATACTAAATTAAATCATCAAATTTAATTAAATATTGGTTAGTGAGATCGTATATCCCCTTAATATATGCAAGACTTCATTAATTTAAAGGTTCATAATAATGAAGTGTAATCTATATATTCTTAAGCTATCAGCCTACTATAAGTTTGAAGATTAGGACTAGATAGCAAAGTTATTCAACTTTCTTTATTGAGAATGCATTCAACTTATGTGTTAAAGCTAATCTTGCTGATAACTGATTATGATATAGTTTTAGGGAAGATAAAAAGGTTTAAGAGAATAAAAGACACAATTAAAGTCATTGAGGTAGTTTGTATCCAAATTTGTTACTTCTATAGTAATTCACTGCATCTATTATTGTACTCACTTCAGCCATTCCTCCTCTCCCTGTTTCGCCACAAGCTAAAGTTTTATACACTGTTTCTAAAACTTAAGTGCAGGGGTAGAATTTCTGGAGTTGAAGCAGATGTTCGTTAGTCATTGGATTTTCTCACATTTGAGTATTCATAGCTGGAGCGATTAAAATAGTCTTAGAAGTATCCCAAGCTCTAACGACACAAGTCTGTATTATAAATTACAAGTAAGTTATCGCATAATCCAAAAGCCATTTTACTTAAAGTATTTGCATCTAAAGGAGCTATTAATAAAAGGTCAGCTCACTTTCTAAGAGCAATATGCAAAACTGGATCTCCCATTTATTTTCATGTACCTCATTCATCAGCATCTCTAAAGACTTAAATAGGAAACTTAAGAACCTTTTCATCTATAAAATATTCAGAGTTCTCAGTTATGACTAGTTAAACATCAAAGTTCTGGCTTAGCAGCTGTTCTATAATTAAATGCGCCTTTATAGTAGCCACTGATCCTGTTATTGCAAAAAGAACTTTAAACTTCTAGCTTTCTTGCTACATTTATATTTAAATTAATAGAGTAAAGCACCAAATATTTACTTTTAACTATATCCTATCACTTATTATCAAAGACATAAGCTAAGCTTTTCCTTTTTTGGAAAGAAAACAAAATAATATCATCAGCATATCCTTGAATTATCTTTATAACCATATAATAGATTTTTTCTGGTTTATTATCTAAAGTTGTAAAGTAAAGAATAAAGAAATGGATCAGAATTAAAAGGAATTGGCTTATTACCTCTATATTGTAATATTTAAATGGCATGCATGAGATTATATTAGCTTTCTATATACTGATGATATTAATCTTAAGCAATAAGCTAATTCTTATAATGGAAGCTAAATTATTAAGAGTAATTTAAGAAAATTGAATACTTTAACTTAGAAATAGCTATTATAATATTAGTTTATAATATGGATTAAAAAGAAGGCTATGCAATATCTATGATATTTAAATGAAGCGGATTGTTGATAATTTCTATCAGAGGTTAGTATCTTCTTAAATGCACGATAGATTATTAGACACTAAAATTAGAATTTTTTAAATAACAAGGCTTTAATATTTAGCTAAATATAATCCTTTTATCATTAATAATAATAGAGGTTTAGTATTTTCGTTGATATAAAAGCTAATTTTTAATAATTGCTATCAATTCTTGCCTATTTTTCTGATTATCTATTTACACTTTATCAACAATGCTTTAGAACTAACTTTTAATTTATGCTTTTACTGTATAATTCTCATGCTACTTTCTTACTTTTTTTTAAGCAATTTCTTAAATTTTACTATCTCATATTCGTTCATCAGAATTTATTTTTTATTATTTTAGTCTTTAGAAATCTTTAGCAGAGATGCATCTGTTAATTGCATAAATAATATATTCCTCTCTTAGTTTTATATTTGCTATCTTTGTTGTCTCTATTAAAATTCTATCATGTATTAAGCAATAAAATCCTATTCGGTTTCAAATTTAATGCTATTTCAATAATATTTAATATATCTCTTTGATATTTGATAGATTAATATCTAAATTTAAATGCACAATCCATATGCATGTAGATATCCAAATTTGTCATGATTCTTAAGTCAATTTCTTTATTTTTATAGAGATTTTCCATTAATTTTTCGAATTCCTTCTTAAGTCTCTTGATCTCTTATGATAAGTTCAGTATTACTTTTAATAGTTTTCTAAACTCGTAAAAATTCAGAGACCTCATAATTTAGTCTGATTAGACTAATTTTCATAAATTTTCATATAGATTGGGAATGCAATTTATAACGTTATTTCCTGTTATTTTTTCCCTTTTCATATAATTATTAAGACATTATATACTTTTGCTTCTTAGGAGCTGTAAAAAGACCTTTTATCAAGCTTCTGACATTTTTTATTACATTTTATAATATTCAGATTTAAAAGCTTATAGAATAGAAATCGAGGAAATTAAATTTAAAGATAAAGTTGATTTAATATATACTAATAACCTATGCTAAAGGGTTTTCTAGATAGACTATACTAGTTAATAATTTATAGTTATGAGAATTTTCTCTTCAAACTTCGTAATAACCAAACATTTTAACAATTTCCTTTTTTTATCCTCGCTTGATATTTTATTTATATATTATTCTTTCAACATTACAATAGGAGAGATAGAGTATAATCTATCATTTTTCTGTTAATTAACTTATTATATTTGAATATATTTATTCAAAGCCCTTGATAAGAATAAGTTGCTATACTGATAGAATATTTCTATGACTTACAGAAACTTATTTTTTATACTTTGTATATACTTTTTGTTAAAGTAAGTTATTTAGCTATATCTATTATAAGAGATATAAATCATATCCATCAAAAAATTTCCTTATTTTAATAATAAAGAAGAAACTTATTCCCTTAATTTAATTTCTAGTTTATATGATTAAGTTATTTATACTTTTTGTAGCTGCATATTTTTATTCTCTTTTCACTTTAAATTCATAACACACAGAAAAACATAGTCTAATTCCTTTTTTACTATCCGTAAGCTTTCTGTATAAATCTTTATTTCTAAATACTATCTTCAGCACACTTAATTCAGCCTTTTTATTTGCTACGAAAGTAGTTATAAATATATTATTTAACCTTATCTTCTACAGTATGAATACCTAATATCCAAATATTTAGTTAGTTTTAGTTTACCTTTTCAGTTTACTAGTTTATACCCTCAATTTCATTTTTACTTATCATATTTTTTTTCTTCTAATACATTTAACAACACTCAGAAGGATATTTCTTAGAATATAGATATGATAAGAAAATTGAAAGCGAGTTAAAACAGTTATAAGTAATAAGAAGTTATAGGGAATAAAAGGTTAGTCATATGAGGTGTATAATGAGAGTTTGTAGAAGTAAGTATACAAATAAGAAATTAATTAGAATGTTATCAGGACTTACAATGGACCAAATATCTCATCCTCACTTGACTTATATCATATACTATGTATTCAGCTTGCCCATCATATACTTTATTCTTGAATTTTTCCTTTACTTTCAAATCGACTATTTCTCCGACTGGGCAGGTAACACCATTTGGCAAAACGATGTTTTGCTTAGGATCTGGTCCTTTGGTTGTAATTGCTATCACTGAATTATATCCTTTTGGCATCTCAGATAAGCATTCTATTGTATCATAGCTTTTTCCAAGTGCTACTTCGCATAATAATAGGAAGTAATCAGATTCTTCGAACATTTGTGAATAAGCCTAAGATTTTGAAAATTGATCAGCGAAATAGATTCCTTTTCCATAAGCCCAACCTGTTACCGGTGCTTCTGGAGGAGCTATTAGCAGACCTTAAGTTAGAATACCAATCAAATTACTCGTTTTTGTTCCATGCCATAATAGAAAATGATTTTTAAGTTTATTTTTGGTTTACATTCTTTCAGCTTCTCCTTTCCTTTGTAGTTTGAAAATTCCAGAAATATTTTTATCTTATATCTCTTAATTAGAATTCTGGATGTATTTCTTAATGAGTTTATATTCTTCGCTCTAAGTTTCAATAAAGTCCAATTTAGCATTTATAGATGCATACATATAGTCCCATGGATTTATTTCATTCATCTAATTTTATGCTCCTAGTAGTATCTTTTGTGCTATTTCAATCTTTTCCAAACTATCCATTAACTCGTATTTTAGTTTTAGATCGTGAGGTTCTTCAATAGCAGGGACTGGCTATGCTCTGTAAGCTGTATGAGGAATTAGTTCATAGAAGCGACTACTTTCATCCATTATTTTTTCTCTGATCTATATTTATATCTTAGGCTCCTTATTCTCTTCTCTAGCTTCTTTTAGTTCGTTTTATAAGAGAGCAATATTAGAAAGATGCTTTCTAGCTTCTATTAATACTGATTTTTCAAGTTCTTTTGATTTGAGTATTCCTGCTTCAACTCCAGCTTATCTTAAAGTAACTTCATAAAGTTTAGAATTAGCCAACATCTTCATAACTTTAGCTATTTCTTTGGAAAGCTATAGTTCAGTATTTTCCTTTTCACTAAGGCCTTTTAGGAACTCCAAGGCCTCTCTTTTCTTATAGCTAAGTTTCATTAATTTGTATTTTTTGTCTTTTCTTTCAAATTCAGGGAGGTCATCAAAGTCATTACCACTTTTGCTTTTAAATATTTTTTTAAACTCTGCTTCAGCTTTCGCCTACTCTGAGAAAGGAGTTCTTTAGAATGCTCCTGTCTCTCCTATACGACCCCATCTAGTTCATAGAATGAACAAATCTCTATTTCCATCTTTCAGAAGCTACATTCTGTAGAATAAATTCAAGCCATAGTATCCATGCTTTATATCTACCTTAGTCATTAAAATATCGAATGCCTTGTCACCATCTTTTACTACTGTGTAAGATTTTGAAAATTATCCAACTTCATCCGGTTCTACTTTTTGCTCTTCTACTTCCATCCATGAATTAATCTCCTTTTAAGCATCCTCTTCAAAATCTACTTCTGGAACTGGCCATTAAGCTTAGGGAATCATAGTCTAAGTTCTTTTAAATCCTCTTGCTTATTGCTTTTGAGCTCCTAAGTCAATGAGCGCATTATACATTTTCTTACTGTCTTACAAAGCTGCATACTACAAAGGAGTTTATCCTACTGAATCTTTAATGTCAATTGGACATTTTTTCTTAGCAAGAAGTTTCAATAATTCTACATTTTCGAAGCTTCCATAAGGTAAAGGATTAACCACATAATGGATCAAACTCTTACCATCCTTATCTTTTTATTCAACATTAAAAGTAAGACTTGTCAGCAGCTTAACGCATTCTTCATTGTTCTTCATTAAAGAATGCATTAACGCAGTTCTATTTAAACTATCTGTTTTATCAACTTCTAGGCCATAACGGACTAATTCCTCTATAAACTCTAAAGTACAGCCTTGGTCTATTGCGTGAATTAGAGGAGTAACCTTTATGCTTTCTTCAGTGAAAATCACGTCAAGAGAAGCACCTGCTTTTAATAGAGACTTAAGGATTTTAATGCAACTCTTGATTTTATTTCCTTTAAGAGCTTAAGCGATTGCAGTTTCTTGTTAATTATCTTTAACGTTTACATCTACTCCTCTTTCAATTAACCAGTTGGTCATTCACAAACAGTGATTACCTGCTGAATAGTGAAGGGGAGTTCTTCCTTCTTTATCTTAACACTAAAAATCTACCTTTCTCTCTTTTAATCTATCACATAGCTAAATCAATTAATCCCAATTTGCTTTGTTACAGTGCAAAGCTAGTGTGTGAAACAGTGTCTATTGATTCTCGTCCTTCTACTATAAGATAATATCTTCATTGATCTTACTAAGAAGAGTTAGAGCCAAAGTAAATTTGCCTTGATTCATTGAATCCTTCATAGCTTTTCCATAATTATATCCTTAATACAAAATGAGGTAAGCTACTCCTTACCATTCCTGCTTAATTACTAGACTGAAAGTACTGTAATTGATTTCTTGGTGTTTTTCCTTATATCCATACTTTTACAAATCACTATCAGACATCTAGGGCTTCTTTATTATAATTTCCCTTTAAATATTTGCTCCTTTTTCAATTAGCATAGATGCATGCTATGGATGTCCATAACGGATAGCAAGACCAAGTGGAGTATTTCCATCATTATCAATTGGATCAATTTCCGCTCCTTTTTTAATTAGGAACATTGTGCTTGTAAAAGCACCATGTTGACTAGCATAGTGCATCAAAGTTTTTCCATAATCATCTTATAGATTAAGCTTAATGCTTCCTATAGCTAAAGCACTTGATACACATTCAATAGGATCAATAAACTAATTAGAGAATGGTTCACCTATTTTAACAAAAGCATAGAACAGAGGAGTCCTTTTCCTTATATCTAATGCATTAATATCAGCACCTGCTACTATCAGTTTAGACTCTAAATTAAAACTTGCATTAGCTGAGTTATCAGCATTGTTGAACGCATGATGCAAAGCGGATCTTTACTAGTTATCAGTCATATTTACTTCAGCACCTTATTTAATTAATTCCTCAATCAAATTTATGTTTTTTTGATTAACTGCTTATTTCAATGGGAAGTTGTTTTTTAAGTCAAGTATATTAGGATCTGCCTTGTTGTTTAGAAGGTAAGTTATAATTTCAGCTTGCTAGTGTTCAATTGCAAATGCTAATGGGCTTTCTTTATATGTATCTAACTAATTAACATTTGCACCATTTTTTATAAATTCTGAAAATACTTCCCTGTATGACTAATCAAAATGTACATATTATACATTCTCTACCAAAAGATGCAAAGGAGTTCTTAGGAGATAATCGTTCTCGTTAAATTTGCATTTTTTGGTTATAACCCAAGTTATTAATTAGTGATAAGGAAAGAGAGCTACTAAGTGAACTAAGCTACTTAAACCATAATTATCATATTCTTTTAGCACCTATTTGTTCTATGAGTCTTTGTACCATTCGTAGTTATCTATATTCTCTAATTAATCCTCTTTTATAAAAGGATTTTGCATTCTAATAGCTCTAAATCCAAATTGATGAACTTATTTTCTAGCAGTTTTAATAAATCTTTTTCCACTATAGCTCTAATGCTAATCTATCAGTTCTTTCTCTTCTTCCTCTTTTTCTTTTTTCTTTTAGTCTAAAAGTTTGTAAATTGATTCTACGAATTTAGGATCTCTAAACTTCTTTATTTTCTGGACTTAACAATTAATGTTAGCTCCGTATTTTACCATCAAATCTAGCATTTTCACATTTAGAGTCATTTGCTTAGCAAATTATTTTTTGGCTTCTTCTTCTACCTTTTTAGTGTCTATCTGTAAGCTTTCATTTTTATTACTTTAATCCTATTGATTAAGTATCAAATCATTTTCTCTTTAAGTTTCCTCCTCTGTAGGATTAGAATCAATATCCTCTTCTTCTTCGTCTTCATCTTCATCTTATTCCTCTATTTCTATTTCTTCTTCTATTTCCTCTTCACTCTCTGGCTAGGATGGTAAAGGCAACTGTATTTCAGCGCCTTCTCCAAACACTTATTTATTGAGTTTTAATCTTTCTTCGTTAAAGATTTTACTGTATATTTTCTTGTACTCTTGATTTGATTTCAAAACAATGCTTTTTAAACAAAGTAGTAAGGGAGTATATCCTTCTTCATCTACCTATTCTAAAGCGGTTTTTGTATCTTATGTATTTCCTTTATCTAACATATCTTAGAGGAATCTTGGAGCTTTTTCATCAAACACCCATTAAGATATTAAGTGGAAAATATTTTGGTCCTACTTGCCTGCTATAGAAATCTATGTTCCTCTCTGTAGAAACAGATCTACTAAAGTATGGTTCTTCTAATTGAATGCTAATAGAAAAGCAGTTTCACCTGATTTAGTTTAAGCTTATATATTCGCTCCTCCATCAAGTAGAATCTGACAGCAGTGTAGTTACTTCTATATCCACTTCTGTACCCACTATTCTTTCTATATTTCAGTTAGTATGTTTCCATCATTGTCTTGGTATGGTGCATTTGGTATTTTTTTATCGGCAAGGAAATGTAAAGGTGTATATCCGTCCTCATCAGCTATGTTTGTATCTGCCTTTTTCTAAGTTACGAGATAATCTAAATAATCGCTTGTTTTTTCATCTATATATTGAATAGCTAAACTAAGCATTGATTTACCTGTTTCATCCTTACAATTAACATCAATATCTGGATAATCGAGCAGTTTTTTAACACATTAGAAATGATTTTTCAGCATGCAAATACACAAAGGAGTTAGTTTCCAATCATTTTAAGGATTAAGATGATGACCTGCTTTAACTAAGATCTCAATCAAATCTAAATAGCCATAAGCGGCGGCATAATGAAGGGGAGTGTTTTTACTTGAATCAGGCTCTTCATACTCAGCTCCTTTACTGAGAAGATAAGAAGCTATAGCAAGATTTCCGTTCATCACAGCTAAAACCAAAGGCGATCTTTTGAATTTATCCTTCACATGCATTTTAACTTAAATCTCTTCAATTAAATATTTGGCAACTTCTAGATTACCATATGCACTTGCAACTGCCAAGGGTGTCATTTTTTCAGGTCCCTGAATATTAAATTCGACAAATTTTTCTTCAACAACTTTCTGAATTTCCTTTAAGCATTCTACATTTCCTAGATAAGCTGCATAATGAATTGCAGTCCATCCACTTTTAGTTTTGAGTGTTAGATTTTATTTATCTTTTTTAAGTAAAACTTATACATTCATAGGACGATTAGTCATACATGCTATCATCAAAGGAGTTATCTTTCTCTCATCTTAGGCTGTTATGTCATGAGAGTTTTCAATCAGGAAATTGAGTGGATCTGGAGTTTCACATGCTGCTGCATAGTGAACTAACTTTCTCCACTGTTGATCCATAATTTGCTTATCATCAAGTTAATTATATAAGTCTTAGAGATATTTTACGTTAGGGTTTATACAAGCACAGTGAATAGGAGTTACTCGTAAGTTTTCCAAAGGTACCTTTTTAACGCTTACTTTTTTAAATTCTGTAAAATCTTGTGCCTCGTTAAGTAAAGCTTCTTTATGTAAAAAGTTGAATCCAAATCCTCCTCTGTTATCAAATAACGAAATGCAATAGCCTGCAAGTTCTCTATGTCCGGCTCTTACTGCATATACTATATTATTACCAACCAAATTTATGAATTCCTCGTCAGCTGCTGCTAATTAGTCCAAAATTTCAGTTTTTATTCCCTTTCTCATCATGTATTTAACAAACCCTTAGCTATGTAATAATCCTTCGACTGAATTACCTTCGCAAGTTTCCAAAAGAAAAGCATTATTGCCTTATTTGTTGCCTCTAGTCATCTAAACAGCTCTAACATGTGTACCAAAAGCGAATTTGCTTACTGATCCTGATTAAACGTAGTTAAGAGGTAGATTATAAGATGGATTAGTAAATCTAAGTTTATCTTTTTTAGAGGTTTGGTATGCAGGATCTTTTAACTACTATATATGATCTAAAAATTTCTTGATAGTAGCTTTATCTCCTTAAGCACAAGCAAATGAAAATCCAGTGTTTTTATTATGAATACTCTGTGATTATACTAAACTTGAAACTTTTCTATCACTTTTTAAAATCTAGTCCATTAAGGCTGGATTATTACTAACAACTGCTCTAATAGTATTTTTGTTTGTACACAGTAAACAGCATTCAGATATTAGCTCTTTATTAGAGTCAGTAATTAATCTGTCGTATAGTACTTCAGTAACACTTACATCTTTGTTAAATTTTCCTTTCTTGTAATTTTTATTGTCCTGCTTAGCAGGTTTTGCTGCCTATTTTTTAGTTGTCTTTGAAGTTTTAGCAGCGGCTTTTCTTGCTTTAGGCAATTGAAAATCTTCTTCACTGTCTTCATCTTCCTTCTCAGATTAAGGCTCACTTTCACTTGCACCTTCTTTTTGCTTTCTAACATTTAGATATTTATGTACTTTAGCAATTTGCTATTTATTAATGGTGACTATTGTATTTTTAGTAACTTTGCCTTCAACTTCACATAGTACACGCTAATCGCTAATTTCCTATTCTTCATTTGAGATTTCATATTTAGTACAAGTTTCTAATCTCGTTTTAGTTTTTGGGGCACACTTCTTTACTCTAAACGTTTCCATATTTAGAGTAACAGGTTCACTAACCTAAACAATAGCAAACTTAGGAGTTTCAGCCTAACTAATCGCTAGAAATTATCCCTCCTCAAACGCATATTTCTAATTCTTCGCTTTTTCAGCTAGTCTTCTAGACTTAGCTCCCGACAGACTTCTTCCAAATTTAAATTTAGTCCCGATAGCTTTCCACATGTTAGACATTTGAAATATTATAATCTAAATCCGTTATCTGTTTAAAAAACAAAAGCTAACGGATTTTTAACGGATTTAATGCAATTAAATTTAAATCTTACATTCTTAGCTAACTCATTTATAGCTTAATAGCTATATCGTTCATTATATCAACTAAGTCCTTTAATATATTTATACTTTATATTGATAGAATCTACTTAAGCAAATATCCTTTAAGCAGTATTTCTTCTTATACATTTAAATGTCTAATTATATATACTAGAAGGTACTGTTTAGTACCTTCAATTACCTAAATATTCTAGTGCTCTAATCATTCATTTGCTACTCATTTCTCGCTCCTTTTTACCCTATCTTATTATGTTTTACTCTGACTGTTTCCAAATATTTCATCTCAATCCTTTTATAAGCTTAGAGCTTACTAAAATACTAAATTAGCTTTAGGACTTAAGTTCCTGATATAGTAATAAGAAGTCTGTGTTTGGTATAGTTAGGGATAATAAATAAAGAGTAGGAAGGTAAGAATAATTGACTAACCAGTTTACAGTTAAAGATAAATGGTTAGTAACGATGTTTATATTGAACATTGGTAAGTTTTAAGAATAGCATTCGTTGTAAAACACATCAATGGAATACATAGCATAAGGAAGAAAAATACTTAGAGTTTGTCCAGCTCATGAAACAAGCTATTAGTGAGTAGGTTCCAAACTTGTAGATCTATGTGAATGTTATCCCTCCTCATTTGAAAGATGCATGCTTCTTTGAAGAAATTTAAGAATTTCAAACTTTTGTTAACTAGAAGCGGGAAAGATTCCCTCGCTTAGGCTCGTTTGAAGTGTATTATAGAGATTAAGCTATATTCAGTAAACTAAAATCAGGACTTTGGCCTTCTTATTCACTAGTTGCTTGCAAGATAAGGGATTTGCATGAAGGGAAAGTTGAGCTATTACTAGGTAATACTTGAGCTTAGCATAAGCATAAAATAATGCCTAAAGAAAGCAAAAACTCTAACCACTCTGCTAATGCTTCATTTGAAGTCACCTCTACAAACGTTTCTCATTCTATGAATATATCATATGATGGTTCTTTATCTAAAAGGGCAAATACTAATATCTAAAAGCATTCTAAGCAAACCTACACTTCTTAGAAGTAAAGGTAAAACCAAAAGTTAACCAAATAAACGCTTAAAAGTTAGATAAGATAGGGAAAAGAGAAACATAGCCAGAAAAAGCCTCAAAAGATATAAGGATAAGGAGTTTAGGATTATAATCAAACCCAAGAATCTCAAAATTAAGAAAATCCTAATATAATGTATTCTTAGCCATAGAAGGAACAAAAACCAAACTAGAAGAAAACGAAAATCGTAACTGAAGAAATCATTACTGAAGATTTTAATTCTACATCTGAAGAAATTAAACAAATAAGCAGTGGTAGTGAGGAAAATCTAAATGGTATTTACACTGTTGATGTTTAAATTGGAAAGGAAAGCCATAAAGTAATTAATTATACAGAAAATAACTTATTGCTTTGAAGAAAATTGCAATGTAGTTCTAGTATCCAGTGATCCCTCAATAATGGAAATAAAAGAAGCAAACCTAATAGTCAAGAAAGGAGTTGAGGGAAAAATACAACTAAAATTCAATATCCTAAATGAAGAGTAAAATCATTAGCTATTTCTGTTCATTAATAAAGAAGGAGAAGTATTTTAGAAGATAAAAATAATGGTGAATTACGTAAAAGAAGTGGAAGAAGATAAATAATTGTGATA
Source organism: Loxodes magnus (assembly GCA_946699065.1). Lineage (NCBI taxonomy): Eukaryota > Ciliophora > Karyorelictea > Loxodida > Loxodidae > Loxodes > Loxodes magnus. Next base: position 343,922 of record CAMPDV010000042.1, read on the forward strand.
TTATTAAATGAATCAGAATAAAATTAAATTTAAGATTAACTTGCTATTATCTTCTGTATCGTATATGCTACGAAGTGATAGCTCTTTTTTTATGATTTCTGTTTTCTTCAATTATTCTAGCCTAATTTTATTAACTTCATTCTGTTCTCAGTCATAGTAATTTAAAATTGATTCAAGACTGCAAATATAATTGGTTTCTTATTGTGTCTGACTTTTAATCTTCAATATTCTATCTTAAATGCTAATGTATATCAATCTTAGGTTTTAAATGGTTATAGCATAAATATTTAGTAAAGCAGGTTTCACAAGATACTTTAGGAGCTAATTTCATGATTAATGCTTTAGATACTTATTTCAATCCTAAAGTTTCTGATACTTCATTCTTTATCCTTTAAGCTACTTATCACTTTAATAATCAAGTTCTTATTATTAAAAAGAGATGAGAATACTCTTTGGATTATTAGTATAGGGATATAAATAGATATATCAGAAGAAGAAAGTGAAGGTACTAATATTGTAAAAAATCAAAGTATCTTTTACCGTATCTGGAGACTTTGGACTGAAAAATGTAAATAAAAATGCTTTTTAATTAAATAACATAGAAGCATGATTCTCAAACTAAAATTAGTATAGCTAGTTTAAATTTATCCTTATTAGCTTTATTATAAAACTGAATTTGCACACGCATTATACTTTAAATTTTTTGCATGTAAATATAAGAAAAAAAATGTAAAATGAAATTGATAGATTTTTACTCCTTTGTATAAGCCAAAGGATTAAATAAAATAATAGCCCATTATTAAACTCAGATTAACCATAAATTACACCTTTAATAAAATCAACATTTTAGATTTAACAGAGAATATAGCCTTCTTTGTAATGGCTTAATTTAGATATGAAGAGTATTAGAAAATGAAACAATAGATAAAATTGCAAGTAAGAGAGATTACAGGTATCATTTATAATAATATCACTTACTACTAATAGAGCTTTGCTAGTAATTCTTATATTGCTTAAACTTTCCTCTATAAAGGAAAAACTATTTGAGTTGCTTGTATATTTTACTAATACAAGGGAAAATAAGATAAAGTTCAATAGCTACAATGAAAATGATTTATATCATATAGTTTTTATGCTCTTCTGATCGCTTTGTTGCATTATATCTTGTAGCCACCTTTGCACTTAAAAGTTCTTGTTTATCTATCGTTATATTAGGGATGAATTTAAAAAAGGACTATGCACTGCTAGCATTCAGAAATCAGCTGCATCTGGTACATTTCCTCCATGAAACTTTTAACCCTATAACCTGACTATCCATTACTAAAGTAGATCTTAATACTTATTTTTAGGTCTAGCAACTCTTAAGTTTTACCATCAAAGTATAAAAGAGTCTAAAAGGATTATTTTAACCTCTCCAACTGAATCTTTCAATCCTGAAAAGCTGACTTTTCTTTAGGCCATTGAAATTTATATTTTTGATATTAAGCTTTTAGCTTCATATTGAAGAGATGGATAGACTTCATTTAGAACAAACTCCTAGCTTTACTATTCCCAAGCACTATGAGAAATCCCTTTGCGAATATAGCCTTTCTTAATCAGCTATTGCAAGCTATCTTAAAATCCTTCTCACTTTTGAGTATCTCCAAACTGTATACTAGGTAGCTTATGCACTCCAAATTAAACTGCATATAAATTTTTAGTCATACGAGGCTCCATAAACATCTAGAAGTCCATTCTATTAAAGTTCATTAAAGAGAACAAAAACGCGCTTTCTGGGTTTGCCTTCTGCAAAAAAACTTTGATCATAGTAAATAAATTAAATATTGCTATAACTTAATTAATTTAAGGCCAATACCTTCTAGAACTTTAATTCAAGAACCTAAAGATCCTTCTATTCCCAACAATACTCATATTTCATTCTTCTACCGTTTAGACTTTTTAAGCACATTGAATCACTTCTTACAACTATCACTCTTATAGTGGATACTGATTGATTCCTATGGTATAAAGAAATTTCTATTACTTTATTATTAAGGCAATAACAGTCTGGAATGTGAAGAAGGGCTAAATTAATGGGAAGAGAGTTTTACAAGATAGTTTATACAAATTAGAAGCTAAAATAAGAGAAATAACCTTTAAAGATTATATTAGCATTATATAGTAGCTATCATCACCTTTACTATGAAGACAGAAAAACTTATGCTACTCTTAATTAATATTTCTATAACTTTATGACTAGAAATAAGTAGCCACTTTGTAGTCCTAGTTTAATCCACTTAGCAAGGATATAAAAGAACTCTAATTTTATGTAGTTATATATTACTGAAAAAAGTAGAATTGAAAGTAAAAGTTCAGAAAATAAGTAGTTTCAAGTAGAATGATAGAAATTTATAAGGTTGACTAGAAAAGAGAAAGCTAGGGATTTAGATAAGAAATAAGCTTTATATGAATTTAATAAAAAGACTAAACAATTGCTTTTCAAGTTCAAAGCATGCTCTTTTACTTATTTCTCTCTTACATTTCTAGTCTAATCAGCCGATTCTATACTAATATAATCTTGCTATATTAAATTAGGTAAAATGAGCACATAAGCATAATATCAGGAAAAATAATCTTAATTATAAGCATGAGTTCTTTATTACAAGCACTATCTTTATCCCAGAAGATATCATAAATTTACAAGTTAGCTCTTAAATAAAAATAAAGAGATAAATAAGAGTAAAATACAGAAATTTGATAATACAAGATAGGAATTTAATCTGTATTATATCTGCCTTATAATTGATATGTATTAGTTAAAGATTTATTTATTTATTTAGTCAAATAATGCAAGAATATTATTGTGGAGCATGAGACTCTTGAAGTAAACTATTATCAAATCAATTCTTTTTTAAATTTTGCGTTTTAGTTTAATTGTGCTAATCTTAGTCCTCTAACTCCAAAATTTAGATTCTTCAATTATTTCGGAGTTTAAATAGACATTATAAATATCTATCTAGTCACTGAACTTTACTTTTTTAACAGACCCAAATGAGTTCATAGTTGTCTAATTAAAGCTTAGAGTATTATAGGATTAGTCTGCTGACGTCTTTTGAATTTGGTTCTAATTGCTTTAGCTACTTTACTAAGATTTCCTTTTGAATAGTTTTAATTTTAAAGTCTAACAAGAGATTAATAATAATCTTTAGCTCTTTTGATTTCTTATTCTAAATCTTCTTCGTTTAACTGCTCATTTTCCAGTAGCTCCTTATTATTAAAATAACTACTATTCACTCTTCTCCTTTAAAATACTACCTCAGCTTATTTCTGTGAGTTTTAAAAAGGATCTAAATGCTGATTATCTTTACATGTACTAACTTAAAATTTTTTGTGCTATATCTATATATGAGCAGGTTCTTCTTGATTTTATTCCTTTTTTTTAATAATGCTAGATTACCTTTTTCATCCTTCCTATTGCTTATAGCTTTACTAAATTTAAGTTTCCTAATTTTCAGAATTTTTGTTCATTTCCGTTAAGAGTAGAGTTTCTTAATCATTCTTGAAGTATTTAGTTTCTTGTTCTAGCTTCTTAAGAATACTTTTAGCAATTTTTACTTAAGAAACTTGCTATCCTAAGGGAAATTTAGCTGCTTATAGGTAAATGTCTTCAAACCTTGAATTGCATACTTATTTTATTTAGACTTCTTACAATAGTATCCGATTCTAAAGTGTGATAAGCTCTTCCAAAGAGTTGCTCTTTTGAAGCCTTTTTTTACATTTGGTACTTAACCTTACACTTTACCCCTTATTCTAGTCCTTGTTTCTATACTCAATTTTCAAAGCTTTGTTTCTTTTAACCTCCCAATACTCTACTATTTCTTGAAGCCTAAGAGGTTATTTTTTAATACAGAACAATTTGATGTAGTATTGGTAAAAGCTAAATGATTTCCTTTAGATATTAAAGCCAATTTAGTAAACAACTTTATTGAATCAAAAGAAAATGAAATTAAGGTTGATAAGGAAGATAGCCAAATAGAGGAAAGTTTCAATATAAGCGTTAAGACTTTCAATGATAAGAAGCATTGAGCAGCACATTATAGAGATTTAGCTAAAGAAAGATTTACTCTCTGTTTAATTAAACTCACTTACTATATAAGGCTTTTGCTTCTTTTGCCAATATCAAAGAATAGAAATTGCAATAAGAAGGGTGAAAGCTTAGGTTTGTATTTGCATTTGGTTCATGTAAACTATAAAAAATGCTATGAAGATCCTGAAGTAGAATTTAAGAAATTCCCAGTAGTAAAAATTTTCCTTAAATCCGATAGTTAAAAATCCTACTTTCTGCATAATGGAAGATTAGTCTAAGTTTTTCCTCTTCTTGTATACATAAATCAAAAGAACCAAAGGCGCTCCTATTACTCAGATAAGAATACCAGGAACAGCTATAATCAAAGTGATCTAAAAATGATGTTAGCTTCAACATTTTGCATCTAAATACTAGCTTAAGTATCATTAATCCTCTATTTACTAGCAATTTAGAGATTAGAATAAGACAGAGGTGATATAAGGATGGATGGTAAAAATCCCAACTACTATAAATGTAAATAAGTAATTCTTAGCCTTACGCCTGAAGACTAGAAAAGCAATCAATTGGTAAACTCCTGATACTATTATAATAAAAAGAGGGGTAAGGAAAGAAGTTGCCACTCTGTATTGAAAAAGTATCTCTCCAGTTCTGTTGATAAAACAATCAAAGCTGAGCACATTTATTTAGGAATTCATCAGTTTATTGAAACCAAAAAATTTGTTGATGAATTGAGGTTGTTAGATTTAGAACAAGCTAATAAAGGAACTAACTTAAATATACTAAGTCATTATCTTTAGCAAGATTCCTATGTTTCTTGAATTTTTGTTAGCATGAATTGATTTTTAGATCTAAAGAATAATATAAAGCAAGAAAAAAAGTAAGAATATAAAGAAGACTATTACAGAAACCTCTAAATCTAAGCATTTAGCGCATTTAACTAATCCTACTTTTGCATAGTTCCTATCGCATACAGCGCATAAATTACCTTAATAACCATATTTGCATTCACCTTTTCATTCAAAGTTTAATTTTTTAACATCACTATAATCTTGTAAGGCATTTAGTGCAGTCTAAGAATGTAAATGAAAGCCATAGCAAGCTCCAGTATTTGGACATAAGTAGAATTTATCAGAGTCAAATGAAGATCTTCAATATTTTTATTTAGGAAATATTAAAGCTCCACCATAGCAATTGGCTTCTTCAGGACAATCATTACACTAAATATCATTTAATTTAATCGAATACTAGTTATTAGCACATAATTAGCATTCATTTCCATTTATTAAAACTGATCCTATAAAGCATTAAAGCATGTGAAACTAGATCGTTCACTCTGTCGTTAAATTAAGATGCAAGTTAGATATTTCACTTCAAATTTTTACTTAAATAATGTTTTAAGGCTACGCTTTTATTTTTAAATCATCGATATTGTATTTCCCATTTGAGCTTTTTATCCTCATATTACCTGTTAACTCAGCATTGCTAGTAGTTATAGAGATAAATGAATTATCATTAGTCAAAACTATCTAGCCATATACATCTATCAAAGCTAATTCAATTTTCTTAACCATATATCCTGGTGCTGCTGATAATTAAGTATCATTTCAGTTTGCAATATCAGGCTATATTTTCTTAATATATCTACATTTAGACTGTTCTTAAGGTATATCTAGCTTAGTAATGTTAACGATGGTAACTCCAGTACTTGAAATATCAGGACCATAAAATGCTTTATTACCTTAAAAGAGCATACAAAATGTTTAAGGATCTAGATCAATTTAGGAATTTGTATGGAATATCATGAAATCGCTCCACCTTCTCCTTAAGTAGATTCAGCAGAATTATTAAAAAACTTAGAGTTCTAAATAACTAAACTTAAGTCAAAATGAGTGTTATAGTATCGTATTGCTCCTCCTCTTGATTAAGAAGACTAGAAGGATTTTACTTAGTTATTTACAAAGCTTGAGTTTAAAACTATCAAATTTAACTCATAGGCATAAATAGCTCCACCTTCACTCCATGCTGTACAGTTATTAAAGTACGAATTCCTTATTTATAAAACTCCACTTTCTTTATTAGAATCCGTAATATAAATACATCCTCCCATATAAGCCTAGCTATCTACAAAAAAGCTATTTACTATTTCTAATTAATCAACTTCCTAAATATACAAAGCTCCTCCTTTCTAGGTTTCTTTTGAAGCTCCAGAAGTATAAATAGAGTTATTAATTAGCAGACTAGTCTAGCTAACTTAAATAGAGCTAGTGCTGTAAGATGTGAAATTACATCCTTCAATTATTAAAATTTTAGATGTTTACATGAATATATCAGCACTTTTAGCTCCTTTATTTCCAGTAAATTGAGACTATATTAAAGTGATTTATGACAAAGTTGTTGCATAAATAGCAGCACCAAATGAAGCAAAGTTATCAATGAAATGACAATCATAGCATGTTAAATTAGAGTTTGCAAGATAAATGGAACTACCGTATAAGGAATTTCCTTATATGAATATTGTATTGTAAGTATAGCATTAAGAGTCTTATCCTATACTTAAGAAGGAACTTTCATATCCATTTTAAAATTAAAATACCGAATTCTTAATTTCTGCTGTGCTAAGTATAAGTTGAATACCTACCTCATAATTAGCCTAATTATCATATAGATAAAGTCCATCAATGTATACAGTAGAGTATATAATCTACAGTGTTGATCCTTTATTCATATTTGAAAAAATATGCGTGTTTAGTATTTCAGACTTTAATAGTACTAGTGATGCTTATGGATTACCAAGAGCTATAGCGCAGATAGTTGAGCAATATTCTGCTTAATTATGATGAATCAACGAATTACTAACTCTAAAGTATCCTTCAGTTCCTACAGTAATCGTTCCTTCTTCACCAAAGTTATAAGCTATTTCACAGTTATCAATATCAAACTAGCCTGTCATTATTACAAAAGCAACACTACCGAGATAAGTGGACTCATTTTCAATTATAGTACTTCCATTAATCTTGAGATAGGCATTTTCATTAACATAAAAGCTTCCATAAAATGATTTATTTCTCTTAATAGTGCAATTGTATATGTATACTTAAGAGTCAAACTAACTGTTAATAACACTAACTGCTTTAGATATATTTTCTATGAATACTGTGTTGAAGATTTGTAAAAGTCCTAGTTATATTTCTATCACATTACCAATGTTATTTGAGAATAAAGAGGAATTTATTACTGCTACTGAACTTATCTTGAAGCATGAACCTGAAAACAAGTCGTTTTAGATTATGCTTAAACTGCAATTTATACGATTGAATATTCCAACAGCTCCTTCATATATATAAACAGCTGTGCTTATCTATTCAGAAAATTCTGAATTCTCGCAATAAATTTGGCTGTTTTTTATTTGAAGCTAATAATTATATCCCTTTCTGAACCTAGAATTTAAAATGGTGACTGCGAAGTTTTGTCTTTTATCATCAATATATCCATCAAAAACACTTAGAGAGTAACCAAAATTTCTATAGAAGATGCAATTACTTATAACCAGATAAGAGTCTTTTACTTTAGTGTCTCCTTAGTATAAAATCACATTTTTAAAACCATTTTCAGTAAATAAGTTTCCTTCCATTATTAAATAGCCACTAAAGGCATTTAAAAAAATAGTCTATAAAGCGTCGCTATTTGCAAAGGTACAGTTTAAAATATATGAACTCTCATCTAATTTCATATAATTAAGAAGCTCAAAAGCAGCTGTTTATTACTTAGCCTCGAGACCGATAAACTAAGAATTTGAGATTTTAACAGAAACAGTTTGGGGATTTTATTCATAACTGAAAATAGTTAATCCTGCAGATCCTTCTTAGCTTAAACTATTCTTTATCTAGTTGTTATCAAAAATAATTTTTTGAATATGAATTGAATTTTGAATGACTAGCTTTATTTAATTTCCTAATCTATTGAAATTATCTTTAATTAAGTTATTCCTTATTTCTATTTAATTTGCACCTATTTGAAAAATACCTAGCATAGCTTCGTTTTTTAAGATAGTGCTATTAGCCATAGTAAAGCTACTAGTGGAAAGAATATATATGACTATGCTTTGTCCCATACTCGCCTGGTTTATATTGTTAATGATTTTAGAGTTTTACATTAGAATACTTTATGCTGTATTAATGGAAATTAACCCTCCATTTTCATCATTTACTTGATTCTCTTCAAATTGAGTATTAATAATTTCAAAGGAATCAACATTTCACATATTTAATAGGGATCCATAGTTAATCTCATTACCACTAAATGTGGTATTAAACATCTTAAACTAAAGTCTTTGTGATTATTCGTCTGAGTATAATAGTCCTGTAGATATTACATTCTTAGCTAGAGTAAATCCTTAAAGCTTTAGCTTCGTTTCTAGGTCAGGCAATTATATCTAATGATTAGCAATAAATGATAATAGTCCTTGACTGTAGTTAGAATTTCCTAATAAAGAATGCTTTCTAAAATATTCTCATTTGAACTAGGAATTTAAACTAAAACTACAGTTAAGGAAAATAATATGCAAGTAGTTTATAATTTTGAACATAGTAATTGCCTCATTACCTAAGAAATTTGAGTTCTCCACTCTGATAAAAGCAGAGGAGACTACTTCGAAACCTTCAAGATTATTGTAATGCAATATGCTACTTTAAGTTTGAATGCTTAGTATATTTCAAAAGAATTAGCTATTGAGTATTCAAATATTAGGCACGCTGTCATAGGTTCATATAGTCAGTATATTTGCAGTAGTGGCTCCATTATCTTTAAACACCGTGTTGTTAATTAAGATGTTTATTTCATTCTCAACATCATGATACTACTCTAATTTCTAACCCAGGTTAACTAGTATCAAGCTGAAATATGCAATGTTCTTTTCAAAAAGACAGCTTTAAAATTCTAGAAAATGGGTATTATAAAACTCCAAGGCTGATAATTATGAATTGTCTCTAAATACTAAATTTTCTTTGAACCAGCAATTTAAGAATACAATCCTATGGATATTTTCTGCTTTTACTAGCGATCCAAAATTTCATAGATTTATATACTCTAAATTATGCTAGTGATCTGAACTCGATCTTTGAAATATGGCATCTTTGAATACTACTTTTTATTAATAGTTCTCATTGGTATTCTGTAGAAAAATTATACTATCAATCACTTCGTTGTCTGAAAATACTGATTTAATAACTGTAAAATTGCACTCCAGACAATATATAAGATTATCAAGTCTTTTACGAAAATTTCTAATTTCTGAGTTGTTAAAAATGAAGTTACTTCCACTACCTATTCTAATTATAGGATTAGACTTCTCATTTTAGCATCATAACTAGAAGGGATAGTCTTATATCTATCATGTTTTATTGAATTCATCTGTAATAGTAGTGGAGTTTTTAGATAGTATAATTGGGCAAAAACTACATTCGAAAGGAGAGTTTACATCCTTGCAAGTCTCACTGTATTGACCTGATTGAAAAGACATAAAGGTTCCATCCATGATTATATCTCTAAATTCGATATTTCCTTTAATACTAAACTAAAGCTACTAATTAAGTATTTATAAAGTAGCTTTCTGCTATTTAGAGCACTTGAAATAACTAGTAGTGATATTTTCCTACTTACAGAACAAAGTTTGAATTATAATGTTACTAGGTATCTATTACAGGCTATTCACTTGATGAATTCCATCTGATAAATAGTAATTTAAGGAACCTTATTTTAGGGCCTAAGACAACTAAATAAAAGGTGCTTCAGGAGTTCCATTTGGAAAGTAAGAAGAGTCAGGTACTATATTACTAATATATATCTAACAGTAGACAGTTAATATAAGGCAAGGTATTAAATAATTAGCCCTCATTTATTCAATTTTAGTTAATCTTATATAAGAATTAAAATTATTTTATATCATCTAATCTTGTCAAATTACTTCATTATTATGCTCTATATATCCAGATTCATTAAGCTTGCTTATTAGCTTCAGTTCTAAAGTATAAAGCTGCTATATATGGAAATTCTTGTTTTAGTAAGCATTCTAAATAATTATAACTTGATTCAAGTACTTTCCTACATAAGATTTAGATTAAATGATTTCTGAATTTAGAAATTCTTAGCATAATGTGAATATGAAAAAACTATCCTATTCATTTTATATTTAAGCAATAGATTATTATCTTTCAATTATTTAATTGTTACCTGCAAAGGTACATTAAGGATATTACTTTGGGTATGCTAGAAAATAATATATTATGCTTTTAGCCTCTAAATACTATTTTTAAGTATTCAAACTTAAAGTAATTTCATAAAAGTTTACGTAATTCAAATCGGACATTACTTTAGCCTACTGATGGTTTAAGGTAATTATATATAAAATCCTTTATAACTAGCTTTACTTTTTAATTAAGTTTTACCTAAACAAGGATTACATTCTCATAGTTATATAATAAAGCTCACTATCATGATATAAAAGTTACTCTCCCTATATCTTTTCAACTTATTCTAAGCAATTTTATTTTATTATAATTTCAAAAATTCGCAAAATATGATCAATAAATTTGATTGCTGAAATAGCCAAAAAATTATTTTTCTTTCTTTATGCTAAGTTAAAATAAAAAAGCAATGATGAAAATAATAATTATTTGAATCTTAGGATACTCAAACTAGTCATTATCAATATAGAGTATCTAAATAATATTCTTTTAAAACCAGTTTAAGCTCTAGTGACTATGATTTATTCTATTAATATTTAAATTTATTTTTATGAATTAGATGTAATTTTAACTCTTTAGTTTATAAATGATAATTAACGTAACAATAAATTTAGTTAGCTGATATTAGAGTCATTTCAATCTCTTTCCCATCGACGTCCAGAAATATCCGAATATTAGAAAAGAAATCTAGAAGTTTTGAAATTCGATCTTTCATTTTTTATGTTTCTTGGAAGTCTCATTCTCTTGTCAACTGTATAAGGATTTATCCTATAAACTTTTCCTACTTCATTACAATATAGCTTTTCTTGTTGCTTTTATATTTTCTGAAGGTATTAACTTTTCTATTGTTGTTATATCTTTCTATTTTTTATAGTTTTAATTAAATTTAAGGAACTCGTGAAAGCTTTTGTAAAAACATCCTTGCAATTGCAAAAATAGCATCTCTTCTCTCTTGGCTTTGTCTCTTTACCTATCGGCTTTTCGATCTGTAACATATCCTTGTTTAGATTTTTAAATTCTTCTATTTTAGAGGCGTTTTTTTCATCTAGTTATTTTATTTATCTTACGTAATTTTTATTTAATTTGCTTTTATAGGATAAACTGCCTTAACTTTGCCTTACATTTAAGAAGGAATTGAGGTCTCATTTTTTCGATTTAGGTCTTGATTCTATTTCTTCTTGCTTGTTGAAGATATCCATAAATTTCTAATCATCTTTTTTCAGTCTCTTGATTTCTTCCTAGAGATTTAGTTCCACTTTATCTAATTATTTTAAGCTTATATTCTCCTCTGTGTTGAATGCCTAAACTAACTGCAAGATATTCTTAATCTATTTCCTAGACTTTTATTCAAATTACGGTACCACAATTTTACTTCAACCTTATTGCAGACTTTTCCCTTATACTAGAGATCCTATAAACCGCTTGTTCATACTTTTTGGGAGCAAAGAAAGCCTTTATGTGTGCCTTCTTCCTTATTTTCTATTTTATTTTATCAAAGATTAAGCTTCTGAAATTTGTTCAAACTAATGAAAAATTTAGCTTTGATAACCTAGGAAAAAAAATGGAAAAGAAGGAGTTACTTATGATAGCGAGCCTTTAAAGTAAAGACATTATTTAAAAACTCTTCCCTTTTAATACTAAATACTTATAAAGAGCTTTAAATGGGAGCACTTAAATAAAGCTTTAAAGCAAATTTAGATTAATGATATCTAGACTTTATGCAGAAATATCACTATAGAGATTTAGCAGATAGATAAAAGGAAATTATATTAATCTGCAGATTTAATTAATAAATACATCACTCTTTTAAGTTTATTAGATCTAGTACACCCTACACTCTACTTGGGTCAGACACTTCTATTAAAGCTGGACCTAGATTTTAATATAAAGAATGGGCTAATTTAATGCTTAAAGCCTTTCCTTCTAGTCTTTTTTCATCCATCAGCTTATAGAGAACTGGTAATATATGCTTCTCAATGAAAGGCTGCTTTAAATCAGGGAGGATTTCTGAATAGAAGCTTACCACAGACTCGAGTTATTGCGAAATTCTGAATTTTTGGATTCTTTTGGGTTTATACTATTTAGCATAAGCTCTAAGTCATATCTACTGGAGTGGCAGATGCACTTAGCATTCGAATTGCAGTTTCACTTGCTTAACGAAGTTGAAAATTAGGAGTTGATACTTATTGAAGAAAAGCCTGCAGAAGTTACCTTAAATAAGGATCTAAATCTTCTTTAGAAAACAAAGGAAGAACTAGACTAAGCTAGTCAATTGTGTAGTGTGAAACTTTCAAGTTTGAGTCTTAAATTCCAGTGATCATTGCATTCATTCATATTTGGAACTTAGAGCATTTAGATAAAATCTCATTATGCTACCTAGCTAGGGAAAGCAATCACTTTATTGATTCTATTTTCTATTTTCATTCATTATTTTGAAGTTAAGCTGCGTATGCATTTATTTAAAAGAAGTCAATAGGTTCTATTGGTTTGGTGGGATGTTGCTAATGTTATAATCTAAGCATTTACTGAGGTAACTTTTTTTATTTCCCATTTTCTTCCTTTTGATCCTCTTTAAATTCACTTTCAAAATTGAAATGATTGCTTCTGCTGGTATTTTTATCTAATTTATTCTTTTGGTTATAAATATCACTAAACGCTCCATACCTTATATTCCTAGAATTTTCTATAGCTTTATTTTTAAAATTGATATCATTTTCCTCAATCTCATACTGTCCAATTTTCACTCTTGCTGACTAAATCTCAGTTTTTTGATCAAAAGGCTTGAAGTTAGTTTGAACATCTTGCTTTTCCACATCCTTCATCTCATATTAGATTTCTTTTTTTAAAGCTTCCTCTTCAAGGATTTTAAGCACACGACTCATTTGGTTTTCAGTCAAATTTCTGGCCAGTAAGTGTTCGAAATCTTTTCTGGAACTTAAAGAACTTAGAAACGTTAGAGCTTTCTTAGCAATTTCTCTTACATCTTTATGAGAGTCTTGAACTAAAGTGGTTAAAGTACTAACGATGCGCTCCAGCTGCTTAGACTGATTAATACCTTATAAAGCCATTTTTTCTACTATTGTGTAAAAGCATCGGGCAATGTTAGCTCTAATCTATCATTACTTAGCTTGTATCATTGGATTTAAAGCTTGCAGTATTCTAAAGTCTGTATTATATTTGCACATTGATAGCAGAGCTTCTAGAGCTGCGTCTCTTATAAACTAAGTGGAATCGCAAGACTTCTTCATTAGCTTTTCACAAATAGGATCTAGCTCAGAATCTAAAGCTTTCTACATAAAAGTTATCAAATCATTTAGAGTAAAAATTGCAAGTTTAGCTAGTTCAGATCTTGGAGTTTCCATAAGTTTTAGAATTTCTAGAATGACTCCATGAAGAGTAGTTGTAGTTAGCAATTCATAATGATGTAGAGATATCGCTTATATTATATCCAGTGCTTCAGATTAAAGCTTTCAATCATTTGAGTTGAAATCTTTTAAGGCTTTTTTGAGCTACTAGCCAGGATCAATTAGTTAATTTATCTAAGAAATTTTTTTCTACTATATACTATCAAATTAACTAAGGTCTATCTTTTTTTTCTTCTTCCCTTTAGAACTTATCTAGTTCTGATTCTGCCCTATCTTTCTTCTGTTTTTAAGTCTACTGGAAGAAAATTATTAGCTCTCAAAATTATTAGCTTAAGACTTTGTTACTTCCTATTGTTCTTAAGATTCTTAAGGGTATTCATTATTCATTTAATCTTCTTAGTTTTATACCTAGTTTGCTTGCTCTTCCTAGTTATCTTAAAGCTCAAAAGAGCTACTATTAGGAGAAAAAATGTTAGGTGATCCTTAATCTGAATTTTACTCTCTTAGTTGTTTTTTCCTTTTTATGAGTTCTTTAGTCTTTTCTATATCTATTTAATTTTAAACTAGTGCAAGTTCCTCTTAAGCATCTAATTTATACTCATCTTATTTAACATTATGCTTAGAGGTTAAATAGTTTTTGTACTCATCAATTTCAAGTGTTTACTATCCCTAGTTTATATCTTAATTAAATTAATTCTCATGAACTTGTTACTCTTCCTGTATTAGATTTTTCATCTACTCTTTCCTTTTTTCCTTTATTATGATGTTAGGAGTTTACTTTCTTTTTACGAAATCTTCTTCAAACCCATTAGGATTGGCCTTAGTAGTAAGAGGTTATAAAACATTAGCTAAAAGAGGTTCCTTCTAATCGAACTCTTGACTATCATCCTTCATTTCTTCTTCCTCTCTTTCCTATTCATACTATATTATTTTTTGAATCTCTTCTTTCTTCTGCTTGTATCCAGGAAATTCAAGTTCGTCTTCTTAGTTCAGATAAGCAGATTCCTATTCATTTTCTAGCCTTGCTTTAATCTATTCGTAATATACATTTTAGATTGAATCCAAAATTATTTTGGATCCATGTCTCTAAGATATTAAAACCAGCAATTCAATAACACAAAATTTTATTTTAGGCTTTGGGTCTGCTAGCATAGGATAAATGTTAGGAAGCAAGGTTGTGAAGTCAAACTGATAATCAGAGTTAGTAGTAAGGATAACAATGCAGGTTAGTTCTACAACCTCTTTCCTTAGAATTCAGTTTTAACTGGAAAATGAACTCTTCAAGTTAGAGAAGAACACATTAGGCTTTATAATCTTCACCATTTTCCTTAGCACCTTCTAAACGCTCTATCTTATTTAAACCTTACTATCTCCTAGCTTAGAAATGCATTTAGGTAAAACTGATGGGATATTTGCTTTTGTTGAAATACCAGGCAGAGAGACAAACTCAAAAAGGATCTATAGCACTGAGAGAGAGATTCTTGCATTTGTATCTTCTAGAAGTATATCGATGTATTTAAGGAAAGAGGCTGAATAGTTTAAAGCATCTTGCCTTTTACCGTTGTAATCTAGATTAGTAATTATATTTTCTAGCTTGGAAACAGCTGCTATCTTAGCTTTACCTCCTTACTAAATCTAATCAACCACTTCTTGTTCTAAAAATCCAAATATTAGCCCATTTAGTGCTGGCTTCAGCATGTTAGTAGCCGAGTTTATATGCGGTGTTATTTAAGCTTGCTGCTTAATCTACTCAATGTCTAAAGTTGGCAAATCAATAGGAATTTGGTTAACGCTGAGACCTACTTCATCCTAAAATACTTTCTATTAATTATACGACAATCTTTGATAAACCAGCTCAAATGTGTCAGTTAAAAGAAGCATCTTCTATAACTAGCGTGCAGTTCTCTTAGCAGTATCTCTAACATGGTGAGAAGAGTCTTTGAACATAATAAGTACCTCTTCGAAAATTTTTTTAGCTTCACTGAGATTACTTAAATAAGTCTAGTCAAACTAAAGTAAAGCAGGGATGTGTTCCGATGCATGCTATCTTACTTACCATGAATTATGCTACAATCCGTGCATAACCAGTTTCTGAATAACGAGCTACGTGTTTCTAGACTTTTGCAGGTAGATTCCTATTATCATAAAAGATTACTTTCTTACGTTATTTTTAGGATGTCCTAATAGCACCACAATAGTAGGTAGCAGGTTCAAAAATAAAGAATCAAGATCTGGGCCAAGATCAGGTATAATTTCTTGAATAAGAGTCAAAGATTTCAAAGTAACTTCATGCTGGGCATCCTAAAGACACTATTTAATAGAATTGAAGAACTTCAATGGATTCTAAACTAAAAGAAACCCTCCTGACTTTTTAACTTCCTCTAGCAAATTATCCAGAATTTACAACCTTTCTTCTGGTTAGCAAGTTTCTAGTTTTTCAATATCCATAATTATTTGAAATCCTCAACTTTAGTAATCATATTAACAAACTACCAGTCATCAGCTAAAACTATTCTAATATAAAACGCTTTATAGCTTTTCATTTAGGTACTAAATTTAGTTTGTTTAACGCTTCAATCAGTTTTAGTTAATGAAGATAGTAGGTATTAAAAAGGTACCTATTGAGTAGCTTAGTTGATTAGATAGATTATGCAAAAGATTTGCAAGTATATAAATATTGAAATTATGAAACTATTAAGTTGGCTGTTGATAAAAGCTAGTAGTAACCTTCTTTACATAAAGGGGAAAGTAAAGATTTATTTAAAGTAATTAAGCCATAGAGTGTAGCGAAAGGTAGAATCATTTAAGCGTTATAAGATGAATAGTCTTATGGATTATAATATTAATGAAGCTTAGATATTTGTGAGTTTCAAATTTCGAAGATTAAGTAAAAATAAGTTATTAAAACTAGTACAAGGAAAAAGTCTCTCCATCAAAGAGTCCCAGATCACTTATTTTGATTTTTGGAATCACGAGTAATGCCATAAAGGATAAAGTTGCAAAAGGAGATTACAACTTTTGTTAGGTAAATTCTGAAGTTTTCAAATTTATTTGATCATACTGTTCACTTAACTCTTCCACTGGCTTATTTGATAGTAATCCACATATTGGTAAAGGAATGCAGTTCCTATGAATAAAGATATCTCCCTAATTATCAAAAGTCTAAAAAATACATATAAGTCCACCTCGTATAGCAATTAAAGAATTTATAGCCTCTGAAATTAGCGAATCATCGTTACCCACGCATATAATATTATGAGAATCATGTGCTACACTTTAAGCAATTGCACCATTTAAAGAACTCGAATAGAAGCCAAAACCTTTTATCAGAGCAACAGCAGGCTTTGCTTCATAATATCTATTGACAACTATAATTTTGATAATATCACTTCCAGGTATTAATTTAGCCTCTCCATTGGAATCTATTTCTAGATCGATAATCTCTTTTTCTGTTACTATAGATCCATCCTGACATACTATAACAGGATATTTTATTGTAGTATTCTTATGATTAGAGAACTTAAGCTTGAAATCTTCTATTGTCCTCTTTTATGTATTGAAGTGGTTAATTATTTATACTTGCTCACTTTTTATGTTGCAAGATCCATTTTCAAATACTATATTTCCGTTAACGTATGTTTTCAAAACTTCTAGGTTGGTCAAATCTTTTACTACCAAAAAATCAGCTGGTTAATTCACTTGGAGTAATCCTACGTCAAGATTGTATAAACGAATTGGATTTCTACTAGCTGCATTTAAGAGAGTGAATATATCGATTCCTTTTTAAATAGCTTTTCTTATCATCACATCAATAGACCCTCTGACTAAATCAGAAACTGCTTAATCATCTGTGCAGAACATACATTACTTTTTTGCGAGAGGATCCTTAAGAATCGGCCATAGATTATCAAAATCTTTACAGGCTGATCCTTCTCGTATCTAGACACTAACACCAAACTTTAGTTTTTCTAATGCTTCTTCTACTTCAGTACATTCGTGATCTGTCTGAATGCCAACACTGAAATAATCTTAAGATTATTATCCTCTTAGCTTAGGACCATGACCGTCTACTACTTTATTAACTTCTTTAGTTGCATTTATTAATTGAATCATTTTAGTATCCCGATTTAAAACAGCTGGAATATTCATTACTTCTGACAGAAACTTTACCCGTGGGTTTTTTAATAATTCTTTTATCTCTTCCAGTTCTAATTTGGCTCCAGCAGTTTCGAAGCTAGTAGCTGGTACACATGGACTAGCCCCAAAATAGAATTTGAATAAATCAGATATTTAATCAGCAAGTTGAATGATATACTTCACACCTTCAACACCTTTTACATTGGCTATTTCATGAGGATCACAACAACACGCTATAACTCCATGCTTAACAACAGCTCTGGCATACTCTCTTGGAATTAAAATAGAGCTTTCTATATGCATATGACTATCTACAAAGCCAGGAATTAAAAACACATCATACTTATTTTGCGTTCTTTCAATATTTACTATTTTCCCATCCTGGAAAAATACTATAGCAGGATAGATTTCCTCAAGTTCTAAATCTACTAAATTTCCTTCTACTGACTACATCATTATAAAATAAAGATTTATTTAATTTAGTTTAAATACTCACTTCTATTATTATAGCCTTACTTCTCTTTACTATTTATCCCATCTCCTTTATTTAGTCTTTTAAATTTTAACTTATAGACTTATCATTATTTTAAGATACCTTATTTATACTGGTAAGTGATAATATTCTAGCGATAGACTAAATAAGACTATTTCAAAATTTATTATCTGCTATTTTATAAGAATGCTTAACCAATCTTTACCTATTTATCAATACTTCTCAATATCACATCTCTTTCTAGCTTTTACTTCCTAAAAGGCATAACTTAAGAATATTTCTTTTAGAAATTTTGAATAAATTTAGTTTTTAATTTACTAATAAATATCCTCTCCAAGCTTAAAAATTAAAAATTGTAAATGAAAGCCTGCATATTAGCCTGATTGATTTGTTTACTGTTATACACTAAGCATACATTGCTGCTTAAAAATGATTATCTTACTTTTTATTACTTTTGTATGTTAAATCTATTTATATACTTTTCTTGCTATATTTTAGAGAAATGCAGGATGCTAGCACTAATATGTTACTCTATTTTAAACGCTTATTCTTAAACTTTCATTAAAATTGCCTTTTAATTGTAATCAATATGAAGCTAGCATTTCTCTAATGAGTGGCTTATCTTCTTTATATTAAGATCAAAGGATTATATTAATAACTAGCTACTAAGTTCCAAGATATTAGCATGCTAGTATACTTCTAAGCTTTAGGTATTAAAGGCCTAACTAACTAAGTCTTTCAATAGTATTGTAGATATCTAATTATCTTTACTAGCCTCTTCCAGATATTTATTATGATGCTTCTCATTTGTAAGTCTAGTAGTTTATATTGAGGCTCTTAATATAGCTACTAGAGTTTTCTTTTAGCTTTTTAAAATAGCTTTAATTAGTAATTGATGGTATAAGGATAAGAAATAGACTTGTTCTTATAGTGTGCTATATTGATTTAATATACTAAGGAGTGGTTTAGATGTATTGTAGTGCTATTTATAGAGGAAGGAGGTTTGAGATGGTTAGATATAGGAATGAGATATTAATTAAAGAAGCTAGTTTAATTAATAAAAATGGCTTTCAATAGATTGTCTCGCAAGGTAGTTATTACAGGCTTCAAACGTACACCTATTGGTTGCTTAATGGGTTCGCTAAGCTCTTTAACAGCTGCCTAACTTGGAGCTAAGGCATTAGCTGGAGCAATTCAGAGTTCTAAATTAACTCCAGATTAGATAGAAGACGTTTATGTAGGCCATGTAATTCAATCTGGATGTGGACAAAGTCCTGCAAGATAGGCTAGCATAGGTGCAGGTATACCTGAAAACGTTCCAGTTACTAACATTAACAAAGTATGTTCAAGTGGACTAAAAGCAATTTAAATCGCTGCTACTAATATTGCTTCTGGCTTTTACGATATTGCAGCTGCAGCTGGAATGGAATCAATGAGTAACATTCCATTTTTACTTCCAAACATGAGAAAAGGATAACTTTTAGGAGATGTGAAAGCTCTTGATGCTTTAATGTATGATGGTCTAACAGATGCTTTTGCTAATGTCTCTATGGGTCTGTGTGCTGAAAAAACAGCTGCCTAATTCAATATTTCAAGACCTTAGCAAGATGAATATTGCTTAGGAAGCTACTCACTATCAGCCAAATCATGGGCATCAGGTTTCTATGCAAATTAGATAGTTCCAGTTGATATCAAATCCAAAAAGGGTGTTTTAACTATTAAAGAAGATGAAGAATACAAAAAAATAATTCCTGATAAAGTTTCTAGCTTAAGGCCAGTATTTGATCCAAAGGGAACTATTACTGCAGCTAATGCTTCTACTATAAATGATGGTGCTAGTGCTGTTATTTTGATGTCAGAAGATAAAGCTAAATAATTAGGAATTACTCCACTTGCAAGAGTTCTCTTCTTTGCTGATGGAGAAACCACTCCTGAACTTTTCCCTCAAGCTCCATCAATCGCTGTAGAAAAAATCTTCAAAAAGACTGGATTAAATACATCAAATATAAACTATTGGGAATGCAATGAAGCATTTAGTTTAGTTCCAATTGCATTTGCTAAATAACTTGGAATTGAAATGAACAAATTAAACTAATTCGGAGGTGCTGTTTCACTTGGACATCCGTTAGGAATGTCAGGAAATAGAATTTTAGGCTAACTAATTTATGCTCTAAAGCAGAGAAAGGAAAGCCTTGGCATTGCAGCAATATGTAATGGTGGTGGTGGTGGAAGTGCAATGCTTGTTGAAAATTTATGAGACTTCAAAAATTAATTTGCTTAACAAGTAAATTTCTTTAAATTACAATACTTTAGCTCTATTATCTCTATCCTTTTTAGTAAAATATCATTCTCTATACTCAAAATATAAATATTACATTAACATCTCTGAACTTAGTCCTAATCATTTATCCTTCTAATAATAAAGTGCAATTAGCTCTTTTTCTAATGATACTTCGAAAGATTTCCATATTTATGAATCAATATGCATTCAAGCTAAGGATACTTACTTAACTCTCTTTATTAGTTAATTTATACGTTTATATTACTATATTTAGCATTTACTTTACTAGTTTTCTTTTAAAATATGTTTTCTTAATAAACAGTTCCAATTCTTAAACTCCAAGTTTGAATAATTCTCTTTTATAACTTTTCTAATTCTAGTTTACTTAAAACCTTAATGTTGAATTAGCTTATTAAGCATAATGAGATTATGCAGATAAAGGTTTTTATATTGATCCTCTTGAGATTTCCATATATAAGCATATAATGAAAGCCATTTTAGTAATCTATTTAATTTGCTTTTACCTTTTATATGTTATAGTGTATTTTAGTCTCTTCAATTTATTTAATTTACTTTTATAGTAAATACTCAGCAAGTATAAGTATCATTTTTCATAAGTCTAATAAAGCAGTAAGGATAAGTATTAGTAATAAGGAAGCTCTTATGGCATCTTAATCCTCAATAGTGTAATTTTATTTTCTCTGTTAGGTACCCTTATTTCTACATTCACTGTCTATTAGCTCTTTGCTTGATATCTTGTACAATAATAGCAGTACTAGATAACTCAATACGTAAAAAGGAATTATCTTGGTAGTGTCTTTTATAATAGACTTAAAGTGGTATATTGATTAGCAATAGTAAATATAAAGGTAATTAATTAAAGTGATAAAGTATTATTAAATGGATGAGGATTAAGTCAAAGATTTAGGAGCATGGGGAACACTTAAAACCAAGATTTTTGTTTAAAAGTTCCCAACTGCTGTGATACCTTGCAACTTAGGCTTGAAACAATTAAAGCCTCAACATAATAAGGAATTAGATGAGATGGTACAGTGTGATTAAGAGGCTGAAAATCCTAAGGTTTAGTATTAAAAAAAATAAACTAAGCACAAGATTCCTAAGCCACCTCCAGTTACCTCTAGGTCAAGATAATCTATAAGAATCTCTAGCAAGTTTTTGAAGTATAAGCATTCAAAACTTATGGAATAGGATGAAAAAGAGGAAATTAATTTGCCATTAATAAAACTAGAGGAGTAGAAATAGAAACTGGAATATTACTTAAGACAATCAGTATGCGAAAAAAATTCCAAATTTATGCGTTAAATGTACTCAAGAAAAATTTGATCGCCTCCACCTGAGAGACTTGGAAAACTAGAAACCAAAAAATAACTTTAGAACCCTTTATCTTAAGAAACAGTATAAAGTTCTGTTATTACTAATTGAAATGCGCCTGCAAACTTACTTAACATTGAATAAGCTTATGAAGGAGAATTCAAAGAAAGTAGAAAGGAAGGTTTAGGAAAGTTGAAATATGCAAATGGAGATATTTATGAAGGGTCTTGAAAAAATGACTTAAGACATGGAGATGGAAATTATTACTACTTTAAGATAGGAGCTACATATAAAGGAAACTGAAAAGATGGACACAAAACTGGACCAGCTGAAATTACCTTTTAAAATGGTGATATCCTTTTTGCTAATTTCAGTGAAGATTTTATTCAAAAAGGTTAAATAAAAATTTAGTACACTAATGGAGATTATTATGAAGGATAAGGATAAGGTGGTTTGAAGGATGGAAATGGAAAAATGATCTATACCATTGGCAAAGAGTTTGCTACTTTTTAAGGAGATTTCAAAGGAGACAAAAGAATATCAGTAGGGTTTATCGGCTTTCCCAACAAGTCTTTCTTTGAAGGAGAGTTTCATAAAGATGAGGCATATGGTTCGGGAAAATTAGTATTGAGAGATGTTATGCCTTTTTTTGGATCTCCTAATAGTTAAATTCCAGATGTATCTAAATATCGCCTTTAAGGTAAAGATGTATTCTTTTGTACTTTGGTTGCTAGCGAGCTTAATTCTAGTCTATTTGTGAAAAATTGTATACCAGATGGCTATTTTCTAAGAGGATAGTTAAATGGTGGAGGTCGAGGAATCTATGGCGGAATAGGAGTTTATGTAGGATATTTCAAAGGAGGCCGACGAAACGGCTACGGTGAAATGACTTACTGAGGAAATGCAATAAAAATAGGTATGAAAGCAGGAATTTATAAAGGATAATGAAAATTAGACACTAAACATGGCTTTGGAACTTTTGAAGCAAACAAAGAAATAGAGAGGCAGACTTACATCTTTGAAGGAGAGTGAGAAAAAGATTATATAAAAAAAGGAAAATTAACTCAAGATGATAGTTTAATATAAGGATCTTGAATAAACGGGTAACTACATGGAGATACTTTAATTTTCTTTTAGGATCAAAATATGAAATTTACAGGATCCTATTCATTCAATGAACTAAATACAAAAGAAGCAAAATTAGAATACTTTTCAAGAAATTCAATTAATATCAGTAGCATATCAAATATCTCTAAGCTTCAACTCCAGACTATTCATGAGAAAATGGTTAATGAAAAGTCTTTCGATCCTTTGTAGCTTTCTAAATCCTATCAAGGAGGCATTAATTAAGGATTTCAGCCAAATGGAAAAGGCAAAATGACATTCAAAGATGGAAGTATTTATGAAGGAGAATGGGAAAATGGAAATAGACATGGGAAAGGAAGAAACTAATATCCTAACGGAGATATATATGTTGGTGATTGGAAAGATGATTTAGAAGAAGGCTAAGGAATTCTTATTTCTAGTGAACATAAAACTGTATTTAAAGGAGAGTTTAGCAGAGGAAAGAAAAATGGATTGGGTCAGCTTATGTAGGATGATGGAACTATTTTATTCAGAGGAATATTTGAGGAAAATCATAAACTTCGTACAACTTAGCAAGTAATGCTAAAAAATTAAATTAATATATCAAATTTATTAGAATGTACTTAAGTTCCACTAGTCAGATCTTTTATAATATTATATGCATCTTAACATATAAATGAAATATTACCAATCGATTCTTTATAGAACTTCTAAAAAAAATATCAATAGCATTGAATAAACATTATCAAAGCCTATTTCAGTATTATCATGTAAACTCTAATCTGTTTAGATAGTTTTAGCATTTTATGTATTTTATATTCTTAAATCTCATTAAAAAATACACTTTTAACAATCATTCTGATTCCATTTACCTTTTAAGATATTAATTTAGTTTATATCTTTATTTGCTTTATTTTGCTATGAAATTTTAAGGATTTGAACAGAAGTTTAAACAATTTAATTTTTATTTGATATTGTGTTTCATCGACACTTTGAGATGATCTTGCATATCCCATTCTTTTCTTAACTGTGTATTTAAATTACTTAGCGTAGAATTATATAAGCTTATCTAGTTCAATTGGATTAAACTCTTATTAGATTACTTTCTATGTTAAGCTTAAAAATTTATCTTAAAATGTATCAAATATCTAATCTACCCATTAAGTAATCACTTCCATATTTTTGAAGTTCAAAGATTTTCAATTCTACTTCAAAATTAATTTTCTCGAATGTTACGATTTAAATGCTCATTTCATCATTATAACTTCATAGCAAGTTAAACGATAATATCTCTGGACTTTATTTGAGTATTAGTTTAAATTAAAGGCTACTTTAATGATTTTGTATCTAAAGCTTATTATATTTACAGCACTGAATATAAACTATACATATCTGCATAATAGTCTCATGATTAAGAATTTTAGAATACTTAGAATATTAGTATAGTTTATATAATTCTATGTCTAGAAGCTTAATTATAAGTTTTAAAAATCACACTCTAGACTCTTTTATTTAAGGTAGTTTATCTCATTCATTCTAACATTCTCAAGCATAATATTTTAAGTTATATTTATCCTAATTATCAATTAGATGATTATTATAATAAACTAAACTGGTTTGGTTCTAAGATTTGGAGACAGTAAGGACAATAATATTGATTAGCTTGTGTCATAATGGTTAAATTAAGTGTTTAATGTTTCAGAGCTTTTTATTGAAAAGCGTGTTGAATAAAGGATTTTGGTTATTATTAAAAATGAGTATTTTATACAGCGCAATTCCTTGCGCTATATTTCTGTTTTTGATTTCATTAGCAGTGGCAGTATGTCATGGATGGCTTGTAATTAACTTATTATTTTTTAACAATTTTGAAGAGATTGGTCTTAACATTTGAAGTGTAATATATATTGCTATGATATGCATATGATCGTATTTAATATGGAAGAACTTCAAAGCCAAGCGCAGACTCGATAATGAATGATTGTGCAAATACACACTGCCATGCTTATTGCTTATATGTCTTTTAGCAGGATTGCTTATTACAAGTCAAACGCCTTTAAAAGAAGAAGACTTTCAGTTTTAGCAAGCAGCTAATTTAACGGTAATAACAATGTTATCATTGATAGGATTATTACTGTTTATTGCGATTATATGTTTTATAGGTTTTACCATCTGTGGAAATGATATTCTTTAATGACTTTTTATTAATTTTTACTCTCATCCTTAACAATGTCTCACCTTCTTTAGGCTATCTATATCATTACTTTCCACTCATTAAACAGTCAATAAATTAAGCATGCTAAGTCCCTTATAGTTCTATATAAGATCTATAATATATATCTTGTATGCCTTTCATATTCTTCTATAATATCATTTAAGATACAACTTTTAAAATAAAAAAGTAATTGTGATATTTACTTAAGCAGCTAGAGTTAAAGCTATATTGAATATAAGAAACTAACTTAGCTAAACTTTTATTAAAGATAGTTCATGTCTTGTGTCTCTTTACACAGTAGTAGATTAGATATGTTCGCAATGCTTCAAATAAAGTAAGGTCAACTGCTTGGAGTAGGTAGTAAATCCAGATTCATTGATAGTTCTGTATTATAACTTACTGAAAAGTTTGTAGTTAGCACGCTTAGAATGAAGGCATAACCGACAAGTAGAAATGATAAATATACTTGGATGTACAGTATAGCATTTATAAATTAGATGCCAAATATAATTGCTAGTGATATTACTCAGATATAATCAGAATCAGAAAGATTAAAGAATGTCACAGACAACGACTCAAGAGCATAGATCATTCCAGCAAATTACATTAACGCTTTTCAATGTTCTTTCTCACTAAAAATTTTGCTGTAAATACAAAACGATTAAAGAGGCTTTCAGTCTTTTCTCTAAGCATGTTCTCTTAGATTATTTTAAATCTTAGACAAATCTAAAGTATTTTCAGGGGGAATTTACCAAGGCTCTATCGAATTTCTGGAAATAGTCATATTTAGTTCTTACTATTTTTACAATTTTGGTTCATCTTATTTTTTATTTTCAATTAATTAGCTTTGTTATTCATTTTACCAGAGTGACTCATTTTAAAGTTTAGATTCATTTGTTTAATCAATCTTCTGTTTCTATTAAAATAGATCATTAGAACTCCTAGTGAAGTCTAAAGAAACTTCAGCTTCCTTTGGGTCATTTTTAAAGGTAGAACTTTCAACTAATACTTCTCTTCTTGTACTCATCGCAGTAGTAAATGCTTGCACTTCTTTGTTAGCTCTAGCCTTCATAGGACTATTAGTATTAGTAAGTTATTTATCCTTTTCAAAATCAGGAACTTATTCTTCGTATTCTACTTCTTTTCTAAGTTTCTTATTCCTTTTAAGTATGTAGATTGTGAAGCTTAAACTTCCTATTAAAACAGTATTACATAGGAAAACCCATGTGGGACCTCTATTTTCTTACTTGGTTTTTTCAACTTTACTATTTGATTATTAGGTATCAACATAGTTATCATTAGTAGCCTTTACATATTATTCCAACACCATAGAAACTATTCCAGTAGACATGCAATAGCAGAGCATTTATTCTTAGTTAGTATCAATGCTTGAAATACATTTATCTTAAATTCAATTATTACTGTCAAGGTTTTAGCAGGTTACATAGCTATCAGTTATATTAGGAAGGGGGGCTTTTATAGATATAATCACCTAGAAATATCAAATATTCAAATCCATTTCTAAGGGAGAGTATCTAGGCTACAGCCATTTATCATTATTATTGTTAATAGTACATATATCATAGACACTAAGGTATACTACCTTTGATATCTATCTTGTCTGAAGTTAAATGTTAAGAACGACACATTAAATCATAAAGCATTTCTAATCTCAAATTAAATGATACAATGGTATCTAGATAAATATGTCTTATTAGCAATCAAAAGGAAATAAAGAAGCTATTAAGAAGCTTTAATCTGCCTTTTCGATAAGAAGTATATTGTTAGTGATGTTAACATTCTATAACTCATGGAAGTATAACTTTTATTCCCAAAAATGATTCTTGTCATATAGTAGACCTATCTATCCTATCAGTTAAATTAAGCTTTGCTAAGTCTAAGGAGTTATCAACTTAGCTAACTCGTTAATAAGGTAATTTAGTATAAGCTATTTGTTAGTACTATCATTCTATAAATCTAACGCATCGTAGTTCTAAATAACGAAGTTTCCTATATTCTATATTAATGTAAGTTGAGTTTCGTTATTAATATTAGAAGGCAATCAGGACTAAATGTTCAATATCAGAAGATAGTTAATCTCGTTAATTTCCATTTAGTTTACTTTCTACAAGATCTGAGTTAGATACACTGAATAGTCATCTTCAAAATACTTTAGTATACTTAAAATTTAGGTAGCTTGTATCAAATATTGATGATCATTGGCTATTTAATCTAGCTTACTAAACTAGCCAATAAAATCTATATCATAAGGTATTTAAACTTTTACATCCATTGTTACTTAAGCAAATTCTCCCATTTAATCGTAAATCTGGATCAAAATAAAATCGCATACTGGAATTTATAGGTTTACGGTTGTTAAATCTTATGCCTTGAATATTTAAACTGGAAATGACTCTTTAACCTAGAAAGAGTATTTATATACTAGCATGTTCTGAGTTTACTTATCTCTAGAATCAGGATCCATTCAATCATCACATTCTATCTTAACCAAGTCTAGCATATTCAACTAAAACTGTTATTAGTTTCTTTTTCCATTTAATTTACATCATCCATCTTCAGGAGCTTAGTTCAGATATAAGGATAGCTGAGATCAAACATTTGGATTATCTTTAAGAGATATATCGATAATTCTAGCCTAGCCTCTTTTGAATCAATCCTTATCTATGTCCTATATATAAAAATCGTTTTGCTAGTTGATGTTTCATTTAAATTGATTCTCTATCTTATCATCTGAAAGGCTTATTATTGAGGCAAAAAGCACGCAGCAATTTTCATTTTACGAGCTGAGTATTATACTTAGTCTACCGTTTATTTTAGTTTAGTAGAAAATCCCTTTCAGTCCAGTATTTGGATATAGTCATATTTGTTATTGGGTATCCTTAAAAGTAAGATATTGGATTGCAACATCCTCAAAGATCCAGTTATTTGATATACCTTAGTGGTCTAGATTAGGAAAAACCTTATCAGTAACTTTATATTATTAATCTACTTAAATTTCTGAATCAACTAGAAGCCTATTTTGAGTTGTGTCTTATCCAGGTAGCAAAAGTCAATTAAGCTCGTTAATTCAGCCTTAGTAAACATCCCAATTATGGTTTATTCTATATTGGCCATCTGGATCAAATGACATATATCCATAAAACTTGGATGGAAGAGAGAATGGTACAGTGTAATTATGAGCTCCTAGGATAATTGCCTGAGCTTTTTATTTAACTATTTGAAGTGATAGCTCTGCTTAGAACAACTAGCCTCCAATAAACACCTTAGCTAATAATTAAGTATTAGATCCAGAAGTAAAGGTGCTAGGTGGAAATCTGATACTAAACTTAGATTGCTTTCAGTTATTTTTCTGTACAATAGATCTGCTTAAATATCACTCAATCGCCTCTACTTCCAAAGAGCAGTTAGAAATATCTAGAAAGAATTCATTAGGTTATATGGCTAGTATCTAAGCGCTGGTCTTATACTATACAAATGATATAACAGGATCATTACAAGCTTTGTACTCTAAAATAGATATGAGTAAAAGGTAAATTTTTATCATTATTGATAATTAACTATTTATGTCTATAATCTCTATCCAATTAGGTTAGTGTGGAAATCAACTGTCTCATGAAACCTTGAAGTCCATATATCAAGAGGCTCTCCTTTCTCCACCTGCTCTTCAATCTCTTGCTCTCCAAACTTTTTTCACTCCAGATTCAAGAGATATGACTTGAAAAGCTAAAGCTGTTCTTGCAGATATGGAACCAAAAGTTGTATAAGCTTGCTTGAATGATAAGAATATTGAATGAAAGTATGATCCTTCTTTAAGCTTTTGGAAATAAGAAGGAAGTGGGAATAACTGAGGATTTGGCTATTAAGTACATGGGCCTAAATGTGAAAGCTTCATCATGGATAAAGTAAGAAGAAGCCTTGAAGAAAATGATTATACAAGCGGATTAATTTTATACTCAAGTCTTGCGGGAGGAACAGGTAGTGGACTTGGAGCTTATATAACATAGAAAGTGAAAGAAAACTATCCAGAGTATTAGTTATATAATATCTCTATTTGGCCCCATTAAGTTGGCGAAGTGATCGTTTAAAGCTATAACGCAATATTAAGTCTTAGCAACCTATATGAGTAATCAGACGGACTTATTTTGTTCTTTAACGATAAAATTCATAATATGTGTACCAAGAACCTTGGAATAAGTAAGCCTAATTTTGTTCACTTTAATTAGCTAATTAGTCATTTCATTACTTCTACTATCTACCCTACTCTTAACAGTGATTTGTAAGAAATCAAAATTAGACTTTCTGAAGGACTTTCATTTTTAACGGACTTATTCGCTAATCCTTTATATAAACTGGCTACAATCAACTCTGTCCCAATAATGCCAAGACAGTGTAAAGAATTTACAGCTGATACTTGATAAGGAGTTATTAAGCAACTAAGAAGTGAGACAAAAGCTTATAAAATATTGAGCTAGATTTAGTTTTTGCGAGGGTATTAAGTTTATAATCCAGAAGTAGATTAAATAGTAAAATAAGAATTTGGAGATATTCAATGAAGAAGAGATCTTTATTAATTAAATGGTTATGAAAAACAAGCAAGTATGATACTTAACAGCAACTCTGTAGTGAAGGAACTTGATCAACTAACTAGCAAAGCATGAAATATGTTCAGTTCGAAAGCTTATCTACATCACTATAGTAAATATGGCCTCAACGAAGATTACTTCACAGATTTTGTATTTCCAAACATGGAGCAAATAGTTTTCAATTATTAGTAGCTTTGATAACATGCTATTGTAATTTTATTCCTTCTAAGCCTTTTTCATAATATCTATAATATCCTTTATTATAATAGCGAATCATATTCTTAAGCTATAAATGAAAGAAAATACCACTTAATTTTAAACGTTCCCTTTAATAAAATAAAAATCAGTATGCTAAAATCAATTTTTAAATATCAAGTGTTTTTACTAACTTTATTAGATATAAGAAAATCTTAACTATAACTCTTTATTTATTCTTATCAAACTTCTATCAATCTAAATTTCTTATTTTTTAAACCTTCACCTCATTTAAATAAATTTTATTTCTCTAGATCAATTGATATCTTCCAAATATAGTATGTAAAAACTAGTTTCCAAGCTTCTTATTTTATATATTCCTAAATTACTTTATTAGATAAGAATCTTCTATAATCTTCGTATAATTGATTAAATTATTGTTCCTATCGTTTAATTTAGTTCCATTCTTACCTCTTATAAATTAATTTTTAAGTTGGCTAATTCAACCTCCCTTTAATCCTAGTATTTTAGATATAAGATTAAAGGAATATCCTATCATTTTTTATAGCTATACTAATTTGAATTTTTTCTTACTAAAGCAATCCAAAATTAAAGAATAATTCTATAGTCCTAGCACATAATTATTATATTAATGGATTTTTAGTTCTACATACTTAATCACTTCAAATAAGCTAACTTTAAGATACCGTTTTAAATTACTTAACAAGGTAGTTTGCTTAATATAATTATTAATTATATATAAGTTAAATAGAAAAAATAGCAGGAAGTGCTTCTTAAATTGGTATTAAGAGTTAAAAGAAACTTTTACATGATAAGTAAGAGAATTGCTATATATATTTAATATCCCTTTAGTTACTCAATTCTATTTTTAGTTACTTAAGTATCTTTATTTATTAATTAATGAAGCTTTTAACCAAAACCGTTAGAAGCTCTTACCTTAATTCTAATCAGATCGAAAACAAATCATTTTTTACCTTTGCTTCCTTATTATTTCACTCCAAAAACCCTATGATACTGTATGTATCTAACTATATAGATAAGCTAAATTGCTTTATTAAGGTTTATTTCTACTAGCAATTTAAGTATTTATTTCTTTAATTAAAGTATGATAAAGGATTATTTTACCCTTTAATACCTATTTAAATAGTGTAGCAAAACTGGTTTATAAATACTAAGTTTTTTAGACTTAATATAAGAAACTTATTCCTTTAAAGATCAAAAGAGACCATTATTTAAATGTTAAATATGATATCAAACTTAAGATATTTCATCAAACTAATGCTTATTGCTTTGGTATGTATACTACTTTATATTCTATATTGACTCTCTTTTATATGGAGTCAGACTCATTTCTGATTTTCTTAAAGCCTAATTTTAGCTAATTTTATATTATCTCTTTTGCCTCTTTTCAGAAGGTTTTATTTAGTATATGTAAGAATGAAAGATAAAAATGTATAAGAAGGATATTTAGTGGCAATTATAATTCTTAAGCTGTACTATATTTTTGTAGGAATATAAAGGATAATTTTAGAGAATAGCGTGTGTTGTAAGTAATATTATTAATTGCTGATGTTGCTTAGGAAGTGAATAATGGTTAAGGTTAATTAAAATTAATTTTAAGGACTTAAAAAGAGAGAGTAATAGAAATAAGCTATAAAATTATAAGGATCTAAATTATCAGAATATGGTTTCTTGATTTTTCATATCTCCAAAATTTACAACTAGTACTGGAGTATTTTCTTCGTCATCTAATAGCCCTGTGTTTATATATGTAAAGCCAGTAAATTCATTTTCCTTTATTATGCTTTAATTCGTTATAGGAGAATCACTTGGCTACTCTTATTTAAAGCAATCTTCTACATATGGTAAATCTAGTGTTCTATCTTTTTGTGGTATGAAAGGTGGATCTAATTTCTTTTATATTAGCTACTCTCAATCTATCGAAGCATAAAAAGGATGACTTTTGATTTCTTGACTTCCCTATGCTCCTAATCTTAATTATGGATCTTTCATAAGCAATTTCGTAATTAAATCTTTAGCACTTTAAGAGAAGTAACTTGGAATTTTGGCTTAATTATATAAGATACTGTTGAAGAGAGCTTTATTATCTTAAGAGTAAAAAGGTGGCCATCCACTTAACATTTCAAACAAGAGAGCTCCAAGTGCTCACCAGTCAACTAAAGGCCCGTAAGGCTATCTTCTTATAATTTCAGGAGCTATATATTCAGGAGTTCCACAAAATGTATTAGTTTCACGCTTTCCCATCAAATTATCTTTTGAAAGCCCAAAATCTGTAATTTTTGCGAAGCCTTTTTAATCTAATAAAACATTCTCAGGCTTTAAATCGCGATAAACCACACCGTTCGAATGAAGGAATTCAATTGCTAATATACAACAAGCTGAGTAAAAACGAGTTTAGTCTTCATTAAATTTGCCTACTTTACTAAGATGGAAAAATAACTCTCCTCCTGGACAATATTCAAGAGCCATATAGAGCTTTGTACTAGTTTAAAAGGCATAGCGCAATTTGACAATAAAAGGGTGAGCCAATTTTTCAAGAATATTTCGTTCAGTTTTAGTATGATTTATTTGCTGCTTTTCTGCTACAACCTCTTTTTTAAGAATCTTCAAAGCCAGTATTTCTTAGGTGTCCTTATGTTTAACAAGAAGAACCTTCCCATAGGTACCTTTTCCAATGCATTTAAGTAATGTGAAATCGTCAATGCCTACTGAATTGCTACTTTTATCCATTATTATAAAATAAACATTTTTCAATTAAAATCAAAGTTAAGTACTGAAAACTACCTTATCTATGTAATTTTATACCTTTTAGCTATCCTCTAGATATCTAGCCCTTTTTATATTTATTTATCTTACCATTTTAATATCAATGCTCTTCAGACTGTTAAGAAACTAAAAATACGAATAAGCTTAGCTTTAATATAGATTAACTAAAGATACTAGAAAGAGGTACTCTTTACTTAAATTGCAGCTACAAATGTAAATATGCTAGCTATTTCTTTAGCAAACAGCCTAATATAGAAGCAGGTAAAGTGGATATATTAGGTTATCAGGAGAAAAATAGGAATTAAGCAAAGTTTATGCATAGATAATGATCTCTTGATATGCTTCAATAAACTAACTATTATAAGGTTTGACTTACATTAAGGCTATTAAACTAAAGAGTCATTAGAATTGGAGTTTATTTTATAAGTATAATTATTTTAATTACTCTTATTGATTCTTGTATAAATGTCATTTCTATATGCTTCTTTCTTACATTCTGTTTATAAAATACTCGTTTTATAGTACTTAAAGGAGTGATTGTAGTATCGTTTATCTATATATGAAGTTGTTGGGATGAGAGTGAGATAAAGAGTTAAGTAAGGAGATAGAGGATAGCGAAGTGTAGATAATCTAAAGGATAGAATGGTAGATAATAGAATCTCTAATAAGGAGTAAAGATTAGATCTTATAATAATTTTAATTAAAGTCAAATTATTTAAAATAATCATGCAAAGTTAGAATTACACTCAACCTCAATTAGAGGCTATTCTCAATTTCTAAGCAATCGCAGAAATAAATGATGATTCCCTTGCGGCCACTATCTTGTAAAAGAATAACTGAGACGTCACTGAAGCCGTTAACGAATTCTATGCTTCTGAGTTTTAGCACAATACTTATTAGCAAGGCCCTTAATAATAAGCTAATCCTTAATAGCAATCTTAGCCTTAAAGACCTCC
This sequence comes from Loxodes magnus, assembly GCA_946699065.1. Lineage (NCBI taxonomy): Eukaryota > Ciliophora > Karyorelictea > Loxodida > Loxodidae > Loxodes > Loxodes magnus. The sequence continues at coordinate 377,699 of CAMPDV010000042.1, forward strand.
TTAAAATAGTTCTGTTGAAGAGGAGAAACACCCTGTTTAGTAGTAGCAGAATGCTTCGCCTTAAAAAAAAGGATGATTGTCAAAAATCAAAAGTGCAGCAGGTAGTGCTGTTTCTGGCGTTTGGGGATTCGTATTTGGCGAAAGTGAAAAGTCTTTTAACGAAGTTTTAAAGGCTAGATGTCAAAATTTACCAAGGACTGCCAACTATGTTCATGCAGATATAGAATAAGTCTGTGCTAGGTGCTATAGTGAAAAGTAACTACTCATAATAGTCCTAATAAATGAAAGCGTGCAGGAACAGTGGATTTAAAATGTCCTTTGCGATGAGACTGTAACTGATCTATTCGTAAGTATTAATGCAGAATTAAAATTTTATAGTATGGGGTGCTTGTGCTTCAAGTGGAAGAGGAAAGCGAGTTGCTAATTTGCTGAATGTCCGTCAGTTTCCCTACGTCAATATATCTTACGTGCCATCACCAAGAAACCCTCAGATAATCACATTCTTAGTAATCTATTTATTTAGAGTGAAAATGTTTCTTTAGAAGTATTGCTAAGGTTTGTTGCTGATAATCTGAATACTCTATAGAACTAAACTTACAATCCTTCAACTCCAACTAGTTAATTCTATCAAACTTATGAAAGTAGTCCTTCTTAAGGTCCTACTTATGGTCCTTCTTAGCAGCGTCAAATAGAATAAGACCGTCAATTAAGACTTAAATAAGAAAAAGAACTCAAAGAGGCTGAGTAGCTTATTCGAAAGTAACAGGAAGAAGTAAAGAAATAATAGTAAGAGCAATAAAAGAAGGAAGAGGAGCTTGAAATGTAAAAAGCACAGGCTATTAGTAGACTTCCTGAAGAACCTCCTGAGTCTAATGAGTGTGTAGTAATTGTAATGAGATTACCAAATGGCGATAAGATTCAAAGAAGGTTTTTAAAAACTAATTAAGTACAAGTATGCTTTTATTTAGAATTTATATGATTGGGTGGATTCTGTAGTTGATATTAGCTTATTTGAACACAAATATGAAATTGTAACTCCACACCCTGTTCAAGTCTTACAAAATAAGTAAATGAACCTTTAGGAAGCTGGACTATATCCTAAATCGTTATTACACGTCAGAGAGTCTTAACTTTATTTTAAATAATTCTAAATTAATAAAATTTTTATTTTAAAAGCATACTAAGATCTTCAAGTTAGTCTAAAAACCTTTCAGCATCGCTAAGTATCACTCTTTTATCTGCATTATAATTATCAAATATAGGCAAGAACGTTACTTTAAGAAATTCTTGCTTGGAACTCAAAAAGTACAATAAAACTATTTGAGGCTGACCCTCTCTAGAGCATTATATACTTTAAATTTTAGATTAATAGTTTTGTATCTTTGCTAACAGACTTTGCAATACAGATTACAAAGGATAATTACAAAGACTTTTTGGTTTAGCAGATTGGTCAAATAACCTGCGACTATTTACTCATAAATAAGTGAAGTGGGAAGCTCCACATTTTTTTTATTATAATTCCATAGAAAATTCGCTTAAATAGCCAGCTTTAAATTAAACTTCGTTTTATTAATCTAACTTATTAAACCTATTTATCTGACTATATTCATATGTCTCTAGATCCTTAAGCAACTATTTAGAAGTACAAGCTAACCATAATTATAGAATTTGCTTAGTTCTTTTATATTTATTTGCCTTTAAACTTTACAATCTCCTATTTACTTGCCAATTTACTCTTTTATATAAGTCAAAAAAAAGTGAAAATTTATAGAAAATGTGATAGATTTTTACTATCAACTTTACTTATAGTACCAAGGCTTTGAAGCATAAATAGGTAAAAAATAACAAATTAGTTTAAAAGTAAATTTACTGTATACTGCTATAGGTTATGAAACCATTTTTTATTATTAGCTTTGCATATATTTCCTTAATCTGCTATCTTAAGATAATTTAAGAAGCTATTAATCTCCTTTTATTCTCTTATTACTTAGATTTATAAGTATTTAGAGATAAGTATAGCATAAGTACTTACCATATAAGGTTCAAGCAATTAAAGTTTGAAATTACAGCCAATCTTAAAAATTAAGCTAGACCTCTTATTTAAGATAATCTAAACTATCTTCCTTTTTTCTATTGTAATAGAATATGAATAACTTACTTACTTATTTTAAACTTATGATTGCTATTCATTATTTCTGCCTTCTAATTAATTTACCGACATTTATTAAGATAGTGTGTGGATTGAGTAATTAGGACTAATTATATAAGAGATGAATTACTTAAATTATTTATAAAGGTCAGCTTTTTAGCTTCATTTTCATAACTTTATGTTATAGCTCCATTTAATGAACTAACATGTTTAATTGCTATTTTTATTGCCATTGAATCATCATTATTTTAAATCTAAAAGAAGGCCTCTGCAGTAACTGTGCTTCTACTTTAGATATTTTTAGCAAGCCTTTGAATGTGCTAAAATGGAATAGCCTAGCATTGTATGTAGTTTTGCTAATTTATTAAAAATGGATTTGATAGCTTTAATAATAAAAAGTCAAGATAAAATTTCGTGAGGATTTTCCAAAACTCTTATGTATTCATTACAAAATTGGCTTATATAGCATAATGGAATGTGTCTTATATCAATCTGAATAGCTGTATAAAGCATACTTCTTATTTAGATTTCTTTATTTCTATATACTGCTTCTTCTTCAATTTTCCCTACGCACACAATAGCTGATACTCTACTAAAATTTTGGCAAGGATAGGCGAATTTTAAAGATCCCATCATACCTATTGAAGTGATCATTAAAGTTCCAAAACTTTCTTTGAAGCCTTTTTTAATGTTTAGTGCAAGGCTTGAAAACAGCCATCCACTTATTTAACAAGCCCATTAGCCTACAAAAGATGGTATTACTTTAAAAGCCTATTGACTCTCCTTAAAATTTTTATCTTTTCCAGTTCTTAATTTTGTAGATTTTCCTCTTGTCATTTCAGATATTTCACTAATGGAACGTTCATGGGCTTATTTTAATTTGAAGAATCCCAAATCTCTACCATTTTCAGTTTCCATATCAACCAAAATACTGACGTCAATAGAATCCCTAGGAATATACCTTCCAAAAGCTATTCTTCCAGTTCCGCAGTGAGGAAACTTACCTAGTGTTTAAGAAACCGCTTTAGTTGCTAAATGTGTAACTGTAAATCTTATTCCAGACTTATCAATTTTCTCATTATGTTCTCTCATAAGTTTCATAGCTTCAGTAACATCTGCAACCATAGTTAAGTAGCAATCAGCTTTTCTAGGAGCCTCTAAAGTGTTTTAGTAAATACTATTGAAAGGTAAAGCTCTTGATTCCTTTAGAAATAGTCTCAAGAATAAGTAAACAAACAAAACGCTTCCGTATATAATAGCGAATGTTCTCTCATACAATAGCGAATAAATTAAAAATGTTAGGAAAATTATTCCAAGGAAGCTATTCATTTTTATTTTCTATCTTTAATAAATTTAATTACCTTATTTAAATAAATACCACTCTCTTCTATTTACTTTTATTAACCTTCAGATTTTAAACCCTTTTATGCACTAATGAAGCCAGCTTTTTGACTCTCTTTTAATTAATTTAGGAGATATTTAAAATAATTCTTCCTACCCTTTATGCTAATCTGCTTAGTAGCAAAAATATTATTACAACTATTCTGATACTTTTAAAGGCTTTTTGATAGTAGAGTTATATCTAACTTTTACAATACTTTTAAATGATAATTTCTGCCTAACAGTTTTTAAATTTTCAATATAATTTAAAATTAGAAATTATCTTAAAACTGAATAATCTTAACAGATCCTATTATAAGCTTTACATCCTATCTACAGTAATAGTTTCATAATATTTTAGTTTTGCTTTTGTATCTCATAAATAAAAAGTATGAAGGTATAAGTATTTCTTATTAATAACTATAGTTAACTTAATATTCAAATAAGCTAATGTCCATTATCCTTTTGCCATAGGATTGTTTATGCTTCCATATTTTAGATATTCCATATCGTTAGGTATATTTTATTATTTCTTTAATACTCTCTATGTGCCTACTAGTTTTATTTATCATAACCATGTATATTTTAATGAGTTAGTCTTTTAAATTTGATTAGGTAGTGAAGTTCAAGTTTTAATGTTTAAATTGCTTTTGTCAGTTGCTAGAATGATATAGTTTTCTATACAGGTAAATTATTTTTAGATTAGTAAAGCAGAATAGGATTCTAAGCAATTGTTTAGGAAATCTACTTAAAGCTTAATTTATGCTAAAAGGGTTTGATATGAGGAGATATTTTGAAGTAAGTATATGAAATGGGAGCTAAGAGATAAATATGAATAATAGAATCAAAATTTGAAAATTATTTAAAGGTTTTTATTAGAATTTGTCAATCAAGTGATATACATATCAGCCTCTTCCATTAGAATCTTGCCTGATTTTTTGCCTTCGAAGAATAAGTTTGCAACCATCTATACGTCAGCTCTGAAAAGTAATAAACTTACAAAGTTATTTAATCTCTACCATCAGTTTGAGCTATAATGTTGCAAGGTGTTAGAAGTTGAACTACATATCTAAGGCTAGTTTATGACCCAATGACTCCTAATTATGCAAGAGCATCCTCAGCAATTTGAAGGCTTTCTATATTTGCTCGAGTACCTAAGATTTCAATGATTTCCTCAATATTATAAGGCATTGTTCTTATAATTAGCAATCTATCAAGCAAATCTTATGGAACACCGTGTGCTGATTTGATATCTGTGCCTCTGATTGTTGTATACCCTCTATTTGTAGCTAATATAACAATTGGTGATAGACTTGATTCTAAAGCTCTATTTAAGTACGTGAAACACTCAATATCTAACATGTGAACTTCATCAATGAATAGTACTCCAGGCACCAATTCAGCTATTCCTTAGTCAATATATTTGTTCACCACTTTATTAATTTCTTGTCTCAATTTTTCTGTAATTTCGGTTTTCTTTTGTTTCATAATCGAACCCATCATCGAAATAAAGTCTTTTCCTCCTTGAGGTTTTGCATTAGCCACATCAAGATCATGTAAAGTAACATCTTGTACTATCTCTTTCTTTTTATGAACATCACCTTTAGGCAATGGAACATATTCTTCTGCTTCCAAATCAAATTCAGTAGCAAATGTATCTGATCGACCTACTCTCTTTACATTTCCACTAGATGCTTCAATGTAAATTACATCTCCAATTTAAACTTTTTCTTTCTACAATGATTCATAAATTGAGGGATCTAGTCTTAAAGATTTGCTACCTTTGGCGGTTTTTAGTCCTACTACAACACTTGTAACACTCTTTCCTCCATATTCTTCTGTCTCTTAAGGGCTTAATTCTGTAACTTCGCCTTCCCATACTTCTTTAACTTCTTTAATTCTTAATCCAATAGCTCTTCTGAAATTTTCCATTAATACCTCAGTCTTCTTAACTTCAAAACTAAACACTTCACTTCCTACCATTGGACAAAACGGAACTTTAGGTCCTAGTTCTTATGCAATAGCTAATGCAATTGCCGTTTTTCCAGTTCCAGGAGCACCTGCTAATAACAAAGCTCTTCCAGCCATCTTCTTTTACTTGATTAAATCCACAACAATCCCAGCCGCCTCTCTTGCTTTTTCCTGCCCAGTAAGGCCATCAGCAGATAATTTAGCAGAGCCATCAGGATTAAGTCCTAGTCCTTTAACATGAGAATGAGAAGCAATTCTTTATTCTTTAGAAGTAGAAGTTACTTCTTCTATTTTCATTTATTAGTAGTATTTTCTTTTAACTTTAAATTTAATATTTTACCTTAAATTTCAATTCTATTCTTTAATTCCATAAAACCAATCATATTCATCTATGCAATCATCTCTAGGATAAATTATTATTCATAAATCAATTAAATAAAGTAAAAGTTAAATTTTTGCTTTTTCATTTGAAAACGCTACGATATGATCTTTCGCTCTTTGGAGATAAAACCATTTTGTTAGGGCTCATTGGTAACCAACTTTAACCAAAGAGTTTATCCTTTTTTAAGATTGGCTTGAATTTCTTTTAAATCATCTCTATATCTCGCGCTTTTTTCTCAGCATCAAATTGAGCTTACACTTTTTGATTTTAAGTTTCCAGCTCTCCAACTTATTGTTAAACTTGTTCTAAGCAAGTCATAAGTTGAGACTGCTGATTCTCCAAAATTTCGATTTTAACTTAATATTTTTATATCAACTCGTTGTTCTATTGAATATCTTGATCCTTTTTACTGTTCTATTCTTCTAGTAACTTATTTTGCTTCACGTATTTATCTTCTATTTCCTATAGTTACTTCAAGTTGTCTCTTTTTTAACTAACAAGATCACTTTCAAGTACTATCATTTAATTTCAATTCTCTTGATTTTATATTTTTTGTCCAAGTAGTTCGTATTTAAGAGTCTAGCTTTAGAGTTGATTATTCAAGTTTTCAATTTAGTTTTAGAAACTTTAAAACGCTTGTTTAATGAGATCTGTCGTAAGATTGAGATTCTATTCTATAAATTAATTTGAACAATCTTCTGGCTGACTGACCTCTTTGTTTACTAGCTAATTTAGTTACATTATGTAATTAAACAGCTGGGAGTTGAATTCTATGCTCTTTTTTTAACTTTCTTCAATAATTTCATTTTAGTTCTGAATGTTCTCTTCTAGTTCTCGTAATTAAGTTTTATAAGTTTGAACATTTTAGCCTAAATTTTTAATTGCTTCAATCCTGGGTTTTGTATTTCTCTTTTATTAGCTTACCTAAGTTTTTAGTTCTCGATTCTATTTAATAAGGACAGACATTTTTTCGATCAGCTTGCTCTAAGCACTTTACATTTCTTAAAGTTAAGTTCTATAGATATTTGATTATAATAAAACTCTCTTTTAGTCTGAAAGTTCTATCTACTCCTTTTATATTTTGGTCAAATCTTACTCTACAGTTTAAAGGTTTTAGGTAAGGTCAACCTTGTCAGTTTTTAATTAATTTAAGCTTTTTTGTAATTATTAGTTTTCAGCTTTTAAAGTACTGTTTTCTTTATCCAACCTTTTGTTCTCTTAGAGTGACTTTTATAGATGTTAAGAGGTTTCATTATATTTTTATTCTAGTTCCTCAAACTTTTTATTTAGGCTGCTCATATAAGTCCGTAATTACTCTAAAGTTTTGCTTTCTTGTTCAAACTACTCCATCATATCTACTTTATGCTTCTCATGCATATCTACGAAACTTTTTTTTTCCTAATCAAGCTTTCGTAGTACTTCCTTAACTTCATCTTCTTTCCATGTTTCATTTTGAGTTTTAGAGCTGACGGAAGACTAAATCTAGTTGATTAAGGAGACAATTTACGTTTAGCATTTGCTAATTTGTTGATTGTCAATATAGAAGGTTTCTTTAGGAGTAATGATGACTCTAGAAAAATCCTCAGAGGTAATTTTATATTAGTCTTTTTTAGAATTCATTAATTTAATTAGATATGTCTTCTAATCTAATTCCTTACCTATTTTCCTTATATTCATTTCAACTCTTTTTTTATATATCACATGTATTATATAATCCTTATTTTACTCCTATAAAACTCTAAGCTACATTCACTTAGTAAATTACCCTGAATAAGAATTAAACCACTAAGTTGATGATAAGATACAAGTAATCTAAAATAGGGATATAAAGTTAAAAATGGTGATGGTATTTAGTGTAATTTAAGTAAATAGAGTATTACACTTTATAAGCGTACAATTTATAATAAATATATTAAGTATCTATTTTACTTAGCCTTTTACTCTATAAATTTTAGCACATAAGAAGAACTTATTTCAATATGAAGGAATACCAATATCTATTATTTATAATCCATCTATATAAGTAACTTCATAACTAGCTTTGATGAGTTATATGATCTAACTAAGTGTAGTGCTACCATTTAGTAATAGCTCATATATCCAAGTATCTTAAATTTTAGGGTTGTAATACCTTAGTCCTATTTATTATGATAATGAACAGGCACACTATTCAGATAAATATGAAGACGCTTTAATTTCACTATTGTATTATCTAAGAAGGTTCTTTAGAGTGTAAATTCATAATCGTGGTATGTTCTATTTTCAGAAAGTAGCAAAGCATATAATTACTTAACTCTGTAGTTTTTGCGTGTATTCAATAAAAAAATAGAATTAAATATAACTAAGAATCATAGGGATTCCTTATTATCAAATTATAGTATTCCAAGTATATAAAACTAAGTATTTATTACTGAAAAACTTGCATTTGATAGTTTTCAATTTAAAGTTAGATCCTTCAAGCAGCTTTTTATTTTAAATCTAAAGATTTAAGGTTTATCATGATTGTTAATCCATTTCCATAGATAATTATAATTGTACTTATTTATTTAAGCACTCTATCACTTATACATTTCCTTCTACACTAAATAGCTTTTATTTGCTCTCTTTATATTAATTCTACATAAACAGAACATTCTGATCTAGCTATCTTTTTGCTTTAACTTTTATATATAACTATGGCAATTTAATGAGAGAGGTATTTTGATATTTTAAACAGAATGGTATTAAATAAAGTTTAAGTAGCTTTAAAACTAAAAATTTTAATTTACTGAACTAATAAATCAGGAAATAAGCAGTGATTGGGTTTAGCAAAAGCAGGAAGGTAATATAATAATAACTGATTTAATATAATGGAATAAGTAATGGTACAACAGCTATATTTACTATTTAATATCTCAGGAAAATAAACTAACTTTATTTATTAAAGTGACTTAGCAGCGCTATTGTAGAATTACATTCCACACCAAAATAAAAAGATGCTATAATTTATTTTTGATTAAAATAAAAGAGACTTATATAAAGGGTGTAATGTTAAGTAGTATTCAATATTTAGCATAAGATAGGAATGTAGGTAGATATTTGTTATGAAGTAAAAAAGAAATCTAATTCTTTAGTTATAGTAGCATTTCTAAGTAACTCTAATACTAAATTGTTTTCTTCCTTAATAACCTAATTAACTACATTACATCTAGCGTTTTAAATTAATAGAGCTGAGGAATTTCATTTCATACTATTTGATATTAAAGAAAAGTTTAAAGTGAGTATTTGTAGTGGGGAGACATTTGGCATTTAATTTCTAGTTTTCTTAGTATAATCAAATTTAGTGATGAGTGCAATAGATAAATAGTCTTTAGAAACAATTGAAATAACAATAAAATAGAAAATAAATTGCATATATATGCTAAACTAGTTTAACTATTAAACTAACCTTTAAAAATCAATCGCTAATATTAACCTATTTGCTTAATTAGCATAAATAAAGTGGTTCAAATAGATTTACTAGAGCTAATATCTATTTTCTAGGAGTAGCTCTACCTTAAGTATATAAATAGTAATAAGAATAATCATTATAGTTAGTAAGAATTAGAAACTTAAGTGAATGAGTATTTAGCAAAAAGGTAGGGAAAAATAGATTTTATTTAATTAAAATGTAACTAAAGTATTATTATCAGTAGCAATAACCTCTCTAATTGTAAGAATCTTCGTCAAATCTCCATAATGAAATTGACTCTTAGTAAAGTATTGAAACGTCCTAGCAGAGACTAATTGATTTTGAGGAAAAAATGCCTTCAGTTGCTTTAAATTTAATCAAGTCTTTGCATTTAGAATTAACGATTACAAATGAACTTGAAAGAGGTTATAGATAAAACATACCCTGTCATGTAGTAAACTATATTAACTAGAAATTGGAGAAGATAAGTCATAAATCTCAAGATAATATAAGTCTAAATAGAGAACATTCACAATCTTCATCTAACTTACAGAATTGACCTCAAGCTACCTGAACCTAACGTTTTACTGGACTTTTTAAGTAAGTTTCTAGAACACAGAGTGCTTCATTGATATTCAGAAGATATAATAAGTCAAGAGGAATTACTGATACTCTATTAAAAATGACTAGACAGCTATCATCTAAATTTAGAAGCTGTTTGCAGACTTAAAAGTTCATAGGATTTCGATTACAGCTTCACCTTTTTCACTTTTATGTAATCCTGTAATACTATGAACCCTGATCTTATAATTCCTAAACTCCAAAAAATGGTTTAAGCAAGCTTCATTTGCTATAAGCAGTAGCTTGAGTAAGATAATTTAGGTTTAACTTACGAAAACTAAAGAATATAAAATCCTGATCCCTAATTCCTTGATTTATGCGAAGAAATATTTTTTTTACTAGATTCAAATAGAGCTTACTGCATCGATTCTGAGCATGTATAAATGTTCATTCTAGCTATTTCTTAGTTTCAGAATATAGCTCAGATTTAGCAGCAAGTAGCATAGGTAGTTGATGGAATGTAGTCTACTCTAGGTTATATGACTTTAAGGAATTTTATCAATTACATGCTGATATAGAACATAAGCTATTAAAATTTGGAGCATATAAAGTCAGAAATGCTGATTCTAGTCTAGAACTGACATTAATATAGAACCAATATCCTTCATGCTAATATCATTGAGTAATTCCAAATCTTTAATTTTTGTACTTATCTAACAGCATCTAACGACAACTTTCCCAGTATCTTTAACCAAGCTGTTATGCTTACAATCCCTAGCTCTGACACACATTTCTTAAAGCTTTCTAGATTCCTCATTCAAAACGGAATAAAGCTTTGTCATACTCTTAATCCTAAGACAAAATTCAAATGAATGAATGGGAATTTCATCTAGAATATTTAAGAATGCGCAGTTTTTATCCAAAATGAGTATTATGGGTACTTAGGTTAAGATTTATAGCATGAAGTTCAAAAAATAGGTTTCTAGAACTATCAAAAGCAAATAATCAAGTTCATTGAGAGAATTTTCGAGCTTTATAACAAACTAAATGAAATAGTCATATACAAGCTAACCTATAATCAAATAAGTGAAAACCTTAGCTTAAATAGCCTTCAAAGCTATAACAGCTAATTGTAAACTTAAGAAGCTAATTTAAGTGAAGACTCGTAACAAGAATTTTACCTGGAAAAGCCTTAAACTTGTGAATATTAAACTCCACCAGATTACTGTTCTTCAGAATAAAGTACTAAGGAGAATAAAATGGACAGGAACTAATAGAGGACTTTGAAATATTAGCAAAAGATGCAAAAATATCAGAAGATTAGTTAGGAAAATGAGCTTAGCAAGCTAAATTTATATATGTAATAAAACAAATAAAATGATTCCCTCTAAAATGATATTACTTAGTATTCTGAGGCTGAATCAAGAAGTTCTAGTATGAACTAAATTTTAAACAGAAATCAGAATTATACGTTTGAGCATCAATTGGATGAAGATATAACGCAAAAGATAGAACACATTTAAAAAGTACTTCAGGAAGAGGAAAAATTATAGTAAATGCTAAGCACTAAAAGTTCTATGAAAAGATACAAAAGTCCTAATAAAAGTGCCACTCAAGCTTAGAGACCTCAACAGAAATAAAATGTTTCAAAATCTCCTGTTTAAGGATAAAACAATTCCTAAAAGATGGGTCCAGGGCAGAATGTCAAAAGTTGTAAAACAGTAATTAGACTTCTAGCAAAAAGGAAATGATTTATTGGATTGGTATAATATAACTACCTATATTGCTTATTGCTTCCATTAATTTAAAATTTTCCCTAAATAAAGTATCACCATCAATAAACTATCAATCCATTTAATTGATACAATAAGTTATCAAATCATTTTGAATTAAGCTTTCAACTCTAAGCTTCTTAATCGATTAGCTTCTCCATATTATCGAATAATTACACAAATAGTAGGATCTTAGTAGAGATTAAATATGATTGCAAGATCTTATCTTTTAAATAAATTCATAGTTTGAATTAAAATATAAGGAGATAGAAGAAAGATGTCTGCGTATGAAATAGAAGATAACATAGAGTTTGATTAATAAATGCTCTCAAAGTTACCGCATATTATAAACTCTGAAATTCCTAATAGAACATACAATATTAGCGTTCCTTTTAACCAAAAGGTTTACCGTAAGTTTAAAATAGTAAACAAAGAATAGAACTTCATTTAACTATAGATATGAAGCAGTTCAGAGGAAGTAACTGTTAAGACTAAGGATCTGATTATTAACTCTTTATAGTCATAAGAAGTGAAAATAAGAATTCTGTGCGATAAAAAAACGAAATAGAAAGATGTGAGAGTATTTATTAAGTAAATTAACCCTGAAAAGTTATAAGAGCTATTACTCTTTAGAATTACTATAGTTGATCCTAATAATTACAGAGAGAGACCTTGTATTCCACATGAAAAGAAAAAGACAGTAAAGGAAGTAAGCTGACGTTAAATTTCAGGATTGATAAATAGTAATTTAGAAGCCTAAAAACCTTACGTGAGTAGTTAAAACATGGAAGACGAGATTAAATAAGGTATAGATATTGTTAAGCAATATATAATACAAAACAACTAAAACCTATTAAAAATCCTTGATGCTTTCTCAATCCAAAATAAAATTCCTAAGATTCCAGGATTTACAAATTAGTAATTAGAACAAATTTTAAACGAAATGGAAAAGGACAAAGATAAATTAAATGAGGAAATTAATATAGCCTTAGAGTAATAAAAGAGAGGAAATTTCCAATAGATTTAGAAATAAAACTAGAATTATTTCAATAAAACTGATCCTAATAAATTTAAGACTGAGAATATTGACTAAAGTTCTCTACGTAAGCAATACGAAACTTAAAATTTCATGAAAGTATCTCAGGAATAGTTTATAGAGTCCCTTAAAACCTTTTAGCCTATTGGAAAGGAAACACAAGAACTTCCAATTTAGAATATTTTTATTCCAGAATAAAAGAGTATTATAACCCCAAAAAAAGGACCTATTGGACCTTTGAGATCGAAAAGTCCTTCGGCAGGATATCATAGCTAACGAGATTAATCTCCTTAAGGAAAAGAGAAGGAGAATAAAATACAAGCAGGGCAAAATAATGAATAATAAAGAGGAAGATAGCCAGCAATTCCCTAAGTTGATTATAGCTTTTAAAATCCAGAAAACTTCAATTAAAATTAAATTTTTCAGTAAAAAACAGAAATTACACACTAAAAAGGACCAATAGGACCTAAAAGAAATTTAAATCCTCCATCAGGACCAATGGAAGTTATAGCTCAACTTTAGACTCAAGAAACATCAGAAGAAAATATTGAAGAAGAGCTCCAAATAGACAACTTTTGGTAAGTATAAAAAATTCCTAGTTACTTAACACCATTTGATAAAAGAAAAGGATATGAATACATTGATTATCAAATTTATACAGACGATAATTTGGATAACGAAAAGATATTCGTTAAAATCTATAATTTTACATAAGAAGATGAAAAGTAGCAAATAAGGAAACAATTTTAGATATTGCAAAAATTAAATCATGAGAACATTGTGAATACAAGAAGCGGCTTTGAAACATAGGGTAGCACTTACATAATAATGGATTATTACGAAGGAGATAATTTAGAAGACTATATCGAACAAAAAACAATACTTGAGGAATAGGTTGTCCAATCTATTTTGAAATAGATCCTAACAGCAGTTCAGTATTTACATAATCGAAACATAATTCATAGAAATCTTACTGCTAGTAGTTTTATTTTCTAAGAACAGATGTAAGTTTCTAAAGTGATTTTATCTGGAATGGGAAAATTTACCAATGACAAAAGTGACGTAAATTAATTGAAAGAAAGAATACATCAATAAGAATGCTTAAACACTAATTGGATAGTTTACATGCCAAAAAAATTCTACTAGAATGTTACTTTCGACGAAAGTAGTGATGCTTGGTAGATTGGAGTTCTAACCTATTACTTACTTTGTGGAGTATTACCTTTTTAAGGAAAGAATCCAAATCAAGTATTCGAAAGTATAAATTAAAAGTAAAACTCTCTTTTCAACTAATTAGTTTGAAATGAAAGAAGTAGATAATCGAAAGAGTTTATTAAGTTATGCTTTTAAGAAGTAGACGATGAAGATATTGTTACTTAATTACTGGAACATTAATGAATAACCACATAAATTTAATATACTTAGGTCAAAGCTGAAGATTAATCACTAGTTCTGTAGGGTTCTGTAATCAACGCTAGTTCACATGATTATGTCCTATCGTCTCTTTAGTAGTCAACAGTTGGAATTGGATTAATACCTATGACTTAACCAGCTTAGCAGATAAAATAAAGTGTGCAGCATCCAGATTTTTAGCTTAATGATTAAGAAAATTAAATGAAAGAAATAGAAGAAGAAATAGAGTACATGCAATAGAATGCTGAAGATTCAAGTTAAAATAGTACAAACTTAAAATAAGAAAAGAAATAATAAGAAGAAGATTACAAAAGTGATTATGAAGTAGATTTAGAGGATTTAGAAAAAGAATTAGATTTAAAACCTCCTACTGGCCTAGTAACTACTACAAGAACTGGAGCACTAACAAATCCGGGCAGTATTGGACAGTCAATAGGATTTGATCCTAAAAGAGCTGGAAATAGAACTCCTTCTCCTAAAAAATATTGATAGAAAATAAACAATAATTGAAATTATTTACTAAATCAAATAATCCATTTAAATACAATGCTCTTGTTTAATCATTTTAGGATTTTTTATTAAGCAAATAAGTAAATAATAGTTATATCATTTTGGCTAATAATCTTAATATTAACTCTCCAAAGCTTTTTAAATATTCCAGAAGATAGAAATATAGTAAATTTTTCTTAAACTAAATTTGAGATTTTACTTTGGATTAAATTATATTGGTAATCATTTTAAAAGGTAAATGCTTAGTTACTTTTTAATCTTATTTATCTTCGATAACCTAAGGTAAGATAGTCAAGATTAGTATAAATTCTAGACTTTATTAGTTCTATTGATGAACTAGGATATTAACATAAGATCATTTAATATGTTTTAGATAAGTAAGGAGATCACTTAAATTTTTGATATTTAGTTCTTTTTATATTTTAATATAAATTTCCCTTAATAAATATATGAATGTCTCATGATTAATCAGTTACATCCATGTTTTATTAAAATAATATTTATAATATCAAGGAGTAGGTCTGACAGATTCTTCAGCTTTAAAGCTTTCTCTCACTGAGCCTTCAAAACTCATTTGACCCTATAAGTTTTGCATCACTTTAGGTTCATCTAAAGTGGGATTTTTCACTACTTCTTACGCCTTGCTTAGAGGAGGAATCATTAGAGGATCATCCACAAATACTTTCATTTACTTAGTTTCATTGTACTGCTTATTGGTTAGAATATGATTATATAGTCTGTAATGCTTAAAATAGGTGTTTGCTAAATATTCCAGTATTTTTTTAACCTCTACAGCAGTAAAAATCTTCATATTATCTGGTGGATTTTAGACTGAGTGAGTAATTATGAGATTTTAGAGTTTCTAAAAGTCGCTTTTTAGCTTTTATTCATAAGGAAGAGGCTTACTCTCTTAAGGTTTTACAATGCTTTCGATATCAATCAATTTCATTAGGATATTAAGTAGAACTGCCGTTTTATAGTCATCAAGTTATAATTCTCCCTTCGCAAAAACCAAATTATGCAACTAAAATTCAGCAATAACGCTTAGTTCTGCATTCATTTCACCAAAATCTTCCACTTCATATCCTAATATCTAATTCTTCTCTTTTTTGCAAATTTCATATATTTTTTACTTAGGGTTATCTGATATTCACAGCTCTTAAATATCCTACTCTTAAATCTTCATCTACAAACCTGTTGAAAGGGTAGGAATCTAGGGAGCTTGTGGCTCGGGAGGTTATTCGACTTGTACAACTTCTGGAGGTGGTTCCTCAACTTTGATTTCTTGTTTAGCTTATTTCTTTGGAGCCATTAAGTAACTTACAATATAATTTAACTTAATTAAAGCAAATTTTCTATACTCGCTACACCTTTAATCTTTAAAACTAAGCTAAGTATCTATCTACTATTACTTGCTTTAATACTCTAGATATTTGCTTCATTCATTACAAATACTAAAAAGTTGGTTCCCTATTACGATTTTGTTAGCTAAGGATATTGAAGTAAATATCAGTAATAAGTTTAATAGACTCTTATACTGTTAAATTCTTTAGTAGCTTGAAGAACTATAAGGATATAAGCTGAAATTATATAAATAAGCTTTCTTTTTATAATATTAACTAGAATATTAAAGCCTAAAGCTAATTAATTAGCAGTCTATAACTATAATTAAACTAAGTTATCTCTATAAAGAAGATTATCTTACAAAGATAAGCTTATTAAGCATTATTAGTAGTTATCTCTCTTAATTAATATAAATAGACCATACTTAGAGTATTAGAAGTTAAATATATTAATTTATTATTAGAAATAGCCTGTTCTAAGATTATTTTAATCTAAGATGTATAAAGGTCTCTTAGTGCATTTTGCTGTATTTATTTGAAGGTGTAGGAGCTAAAGAAGTTTATTATAAGCTTTTGCTAAAGATATTTAGGTTAGACTAATATTGTATTTAAGAAATGCGTGAGATAGTTATAATAGCTCCTATTATAAGAACTTCGCTTTAAGTATCTTTTAGAAGGTGTTATGCTAAACACTACCAATAGACGAAGTTATCTTTAGACTTTGAAAGTAATTATATATATAATCTTCAGCAACAAATAAAGGAGCATTTCTAATTAAATACTCAGCCAATTATGCCTAACTTAATAAACAACAGTCATTATCATATTCATCTATAAGCTAACTAAAAGCCAAGAACATCATATAAGGAAAATTCTAGATAAGTCATTCAAATAAAATTTAGAGAGAAAGCAGTAAATTAAAATAAGAATAGGAGCAAAGAAGCTTAGAAATAAATAAGAGATAATAACTAAAAGCAAGGTTTCTTATCCTTAATTTAATTATAGTAATAAGGTAGAATAGTATCATCTAATTCATAAATTAGATAAATTTGCTGTTTAAGCATCTTAAAAAAATGTTAGGAGCTCTTTCTAATAAATATTTATCGCCTTTTATAAGTAAGGCAGCAAGTACTGATAAATTCTGGCTTATTACTAACAAACCTTCTAGATACTCTTTGCTTGGAAACTTCAGATTTAGGATGGACAGATTAACGTTTTTTTCTCAAAGAGTTTATGAATACTAACCTAATACTCCAGCTAGTGTAAATGCTCTTGAAGCTAGCTGCTATTTATATGATTTAGCTATATTAGAGCCTAAGGTTTAAGAGATGAAAGTTTTGAATAGCAATTATGAATAAGAGAAGTCAGGTAATTTCTTAAATAACTTGTGGAGGTCAATTTTCGATGCTTAATTCAGAAACAGAAGAAGCTTACCTGACTTCTTATAAGAGCATGAAGCTAACAAAAGGTAAATTTATAATAATGCTCTTATTTTATTTAATAATGAATAAGACTTGCCTGTTGCTGTAGCTACTAATTTACTCTACTCCTGCAAAGTACTCAATTTACAGCTTTAGCCACAACAAATAGAAAGATTAGCCACTCTATTCCGTGAAAAAATAGATTATGTGAGCTCTGAAGGATATGCTGAGGGAGTCTGGGCCTTGAGTTAATATAAATACGGCGATAAAAATTTCTGGCAACCTATTTTAAATAAAAAGGTTCCTGAAGTAAACAGTTTTCAAGGTGTGTAGTAGAGTGCATTTAATCCAAACGTGTTTTTAAAAGGCACTAAAGAAATCGAAGAAAGTCGCGACTAACTTTTGAAGAGAGCTTTGGAGAGCGTTAAGAATCTACAATGAAGACTTAAAGTTCTTTAAATAATATAAAAACACTCATACAGTCGTACTGTCATACACTCTCATTTTCAATTAACTTTAATCAAGCATATTTATTACAAATATTATAAGCAATTAGCTATCACTAAAAATAAATTCTAATCATGAAGCCTATTATATAAATTACAATGCTCATAGTAACTTATATCTACTCATAAAAAGCACTATCCAGATATCACGTTACTGTAATATAAAGCTGATCTAAATACAAGTTAAACTTAATAAACTAAGATAATAGTCTAGTAGGATTATGCTTCGTAGTTATTATAGCCACAAGTAATTAAGAGATTTTCACTTCATGAGGTAGTAAAGAGGATTAAAGGCTAACTTTCTAAAAAGTAAAGTTTAATAGTATAAATTTATAATCCTAAGGCTTTAATAAAAAGTGAATTTAATCTTTAAATCCTTTCAGAATAAAGCCAAGTAAAGTGACTTATAAAGCAACAAGTTGACTTGCAAATTTAATAATATAAACTATTTCATATAACAGCAAGTAATAACTTATTAATATAGTTTAGCTAGAATAATTTTAAATCCTTTTTAAGATGTATCTAGTTGAAGTGAATGATATTTATATATTAAGTAATTGCTCAAATAAAGATAGTTATATAAAAGTCATACTATGGATAAACTATTAACATCTTAAGGCATAAATATAATACTACAACTTTTTTTTTATTATATTCTAAAACTAGTTAACATAGTAAATAGAATCTAATACTAATCTATTATCTGCTTATACTGAGTATTAAGGATATACTTTAAAGCTTGATATTTTGTAAGATTTTAAAGGATAAGGTAAAAGTATAATAGAGGTACTAAATAAATTACACTCTTTTGAAAATTTATCTTAAGGGAGATCAAATGATTTAAATCTATCAAGTCTTTAAATCTGGAAAAGTTTTCTTAAATATTAGCTCATAAATAAAATTAGAAGCATGATGATAAAATTGAAAAGAAATAGAAAAAGAAGATTAGATTAAGTCTAAGTGTCTTTTTAATAATTCAGGCTATCAAATATAATGCAAGTTTAGATTTATAGAATAACATTATTAGTTTTACTCATAGATACGAGTCAAACCTTTTATTTTAGTTTAAGGAATCATATGAGCATTTTTAAATAAGTTAATTTAATTTAATAAGTATTTTAACATTTAAAAGTATTATTTTATCTTATGATTATATTTAGAAAAAAGAATAATAAAATCATAAAGTAAAAGCCATAATTTAGATTATATTGAGAGCAGTTCCTTTAGCTTTATAAAGTTGAGAATATATTACTTAACTAGTTCTGTCTGTGTCATTTAATTGATAGAGCTTGTTGAAAATCATAATTAAGAAATATCACTAAAAAGGAGCAATCTATAAATTTGTGATCATTTATAGAAAATAAAGATCTTTATAAAGGAAGCTATTAAATTAAACTTATAATATCTCAAAACTCTTTGTTTTTTATTTATATTATATCTTGCAATTTATTTTGCTTTTGTTTGGTATGATATTAACTAGGTTATCTTATGATAAGATTGACTTCTCTATTAATTATCTTTATCAAATACAAAATTAAAAGACAAAATAATCGTATATTATTATATGAATCTATTCTTTAATATTCTATAAACATAATTAACTAGCTTAACATAATTGAGTTAATTAACCACTAATCCTTTTACATTTACTAGCTTAGCTCTATACAATGTAAGCCTTTAAGTGCATTAGTTAAGATACTTGTTGTCTTTATCTGGTTTCTAAATGTTCTAATATATCTAATCTAAATGTTCTTTACTGCCTTCTTTTATTTTATACTGATAATATCATCCATCAGCTTATTTTTAGTTTAAAGTAGTAATTTTATAAAAGTAATTATAGGTTAAAACCTCTCTATTTAATTAAGCTAAAATAGCATTATAAGTCAATAACTCGGTAATCTAATCCAATCCTTCTTTTAAAAGTAGAATATCTTAATTATTTATTTCATTAAAGCTACTTTACAAATCAGTCTAATCAAATAGTTATCTTGATAGCTGAACTAAAGATCGATGAAATGATTATATAAACTTAATTTTAAATTAGAAGGGCAAAGTAACTAAATGAGTGATTATGCTTTAACTATAAAAGTAGGAGTAACTGAATATTAGAATGCATTTAGCTAATATTCTATTTAATGGCTAAAATCTTTCTGATAAAATGTTTCCAAATAGATATTTATACAGTTTTAGTCAAATCTATTCTCACTAAGCAGGCTTTTAAAGATTTTCTAATCAGCGAAGTTGCTTTCAAAGATTATAAGATTTGCATATAAAATAGAACTTAAATTAGCTGATTAGATAAGAAATGCTTTTGTAAAAGATGAAATCTACATATTTGGTTAGTTTTATCTCCAGGTAATATTAACAACTGTTAATTAAAAAGTGACTATCGGTTTCTTAAAATTTCTTATAATATATTTACTTCTATAAAAGGGAAAGAATAGTTTATTAGGTAATTAATTTATACTCACTTATTATAGAAACTTACTTAAATAAGTAGCTAAACGCATGAGCTTATATACAACTCAATTTGCATACTTTATTCTTATTTATACTCTTTTACTCCTAATCCTTCAGAGATATGTATAAGAGAAAAGCTAATCCAAAGACTATCTATTATAACTTGCTAGCTACTTATGATTTAGATTGTTTACTTACTTAGAAGTTTCTATCTAATATTCTAGATATTTCCTTAGAACCTAACTTAGGTATAGTTAGGATAAATGAAAAACTGATTGTAACTCTAGTTATTAGTAGCACTAAGGTATATTTACTCTATTAGGGTAAAAATAATTATATTAAAATCTATGATCAGTTTAAGTATTTTTAGTAACTAACTTTATAGCTTAATGCTAAGATTCATTCACTAGTAAAGGGATATCAAGCAAAGGAAATAACGTATAGTCGAATTTAATAGAAATAAGACAGTTCTATACAAGATGACATTTATTAATTGCCTTCAATGCAAATATCAAAGCTGACTTACTTCATAGTGAATACCTATGTTATTTATAAATAGGGAAATTGCTCTTTAAACTTAAAATGGTGCCATTAAAAAAGATTCAATCTTAAGGGGTAAAAATTATTAAGCTAATTTATAAAGCTAGGTAAAGCATAGAAAAGCATGTAATATTATAAAAAACAACATTTAAACGAAAAGGAACAAGTTAGGCCTAGACTCAAGCACAATCAATTTATAGGCTTAAATTTGAGAAATACCAAGCATTCTTTACTCTAATGAAAGGAATATATTAGTATCTAATTGATTAGAAGAAATAAAGCTAATAGAAAATAATTTAGAATAGTTACTTGGAAAAGCATCTAAAAGTATAACTTTTTGATATTCAATATATTGACTTAACACAGTCGTTTACCCTTATTAAATAAAAGAATCTTTATAAATTTAATATTATTCATTAAATGAACTGTCTTAGTTTAAATTGTAATCTAAGCTAATTTTAATCACTTCATGTTAATAATATAACCTTCTTAAACCCTTTTTAGTATCTCTAGGGAAATAATGAAGATAGTAAGTTTCATTTTAGAAATAGAGCAATAAGATTGTAATTCAGATAGATGCAGTAATAGTATTTTTAATATATCTCAGAAAAATATAAACTTTGTTTACGCTTCTAGCTGATTAAGATTGAAATACATTCATCCTATAATTAAAAAAAGGAATTAATATATTTTAACTAATTGAAATGTCAAAATGTTAAGTAATTCAAGTTAATAAAAATTAAAAATATATCTTTAAATCGAGCAGTAATAGGCACTGTATTTTCAATAGATTTAATGAAAATGAAGCTTAAGATAAATTTATATCATAAATCAAAGCAAAATTAAAAAGTTGTTTCTTTCAATTTGCAGGTGTGTTGTTGCATTTCTTGATCCATTTCTAATAGCATTTTGAACATAAACCTTTTGCATGCATTGTTTTATTAGTGTGTTTACAATTTGTTGCTTTTCTCTGTCTCCCTATTCTAAAATAGCAAGGCATGCATAACTTCTTTGCATAATGTTTCCTTTGAGTATGACCACATTTATTCTGTTTACCTATTAATTGAGCGTTTTAACTCTGCTAATCTTCCTTTATTTCCAAACTCTCTTACTACTCAATATTATTATTGTTGTTGTTAACAACAGGAAGATTTTAGGGATTCTCTAATTTGCAAATGCTCACTCCAAAGCTACCAATTTAGGGTAAGTTTTTACAGACCGGCCACTCGCTTTAAAAAGCCAAGGTTCCGTTTTAATTCAAAAGACTAGGCATACCTCCAAACACGTTTTGCTGATACACTTTCGATTCTTGTTTCTACTCGATTTTCATTTTTTTTATAATACTTACTTTTTGAGTTATTAAATAAGCTTGTGTTTAGTTATAAATTTATTGAAAATTAAAATCTATATAAAGTAAATGATTACTCAATCTGTAACTAAGAAAATATTGTTTTAAATAACATTTAATAAGCTTTCTATTCCAGGATAATAAAAACCTTTTCAGTTCTCCTTCCCCCTTTATCATTTTACACTTCCTATCTAAAATGAAACCCATCAGTTATTACCCCTATATTTAAACATTATTTAAATATTTTACATTTAGCATCTCTCTTTGGATAATAAGCTTAATACCTATATTTGATTTCTAAATTGATATAATACTAAGTAATAATATGCTAGTATATTTCTAACCCTTATTATAATTATTTAAGCTAATTAATTTTAACAACTTTTACAAATATCTCGTTTTAATACAAAATTGACTTCATCCATTTAATAACAATAATTGAAACATTTACCTTATAGCTATATACAGTTATTCTAACTTTCTTATATAAATCCCAGTGAGTAGTTTTAATAACTATGATTTATAAAGCTAATTTTATATTATTATTACTATTTTAGTTTCTTAATTTCAACTTCCTAATGCTTATCCTATACCTTTTATATTTTATTTGTATTTACCTATTTCTCTCTATCCACTAATATTGTAGACTCCTTTTTTAATCTCTTTAATACTTTACAAGCTAATTTTATATATTTATCTTAGCACGCTAATCTCTTATTTAGCTTTATTATACCTGAGTAATTATATAATGCTTTAAGACTATTAAGAGCGATTATATCTAGCAAGCTAATTTCTAATAAACAATAATACTTCTAGCTCCTTAGTAGCTTAGATACTTTTTGTTACTAATAAATTAGAGGATATAGCAAATTATAATTCCTTATAGCATCTCTAATTACGAATTAAATTACCCTAACTTTATTTTTTGATACTATATGCCTTATTGTCTTATTATCTAACCATATCTAAACCTACCATCTACCTCCTTGATACTAGCCCTACTCTTAACTTTACTATCCCTATTTCTCCTTCCTAATCCTTTTTACCTTTATAATATAATTTATCATTTTAACTATATTTTGCTATTGAATCAATTTAAATGTACTTATAGCCTATTTATATACTTCACTTATCAATTCCAGTGGAAGCATTATTTATAATTCCTTATAATATTAGTAACTTACATATCTCATCATGCATCTTACCTTATAGGCTTTAATAGTTCTCTTTCTATCATACTGTTCTCTATTTCTAAGCTTAGATAGTTAGCTTATGGAGTAAGGAGTATTAAAACTTTAGTTTGTATATACTTAGAAGTATACGAGGGAGACAGATTAGCAATGTATCTTGATTGTTTAATTTAATTTTAAACAATGAGAAGGTAAAAAACGAATGAAGGTCTAAATTAGTTGAATAACTCAGTATAGTGAGCAAGGCCTTCTAGTAACTTGAATTTAGATATTAAAACTAAGGACTAAGACAGACTAATTAGCTATTTGTTGGATTAGATTAATTAATTAGACCAAAAATGTGACAACATTGTGTCTTAATAGAGTATCAAAATGAACAAAAGTGTGGAATCTATGCAGGAGTTCTAGACTTATTTCAAAAGCAAGCTATCTAGTTTAGAGGAATTGTAAAGAAGAGATAATATCCAGTATAGGAACTTAGCTGATAAGATTGATAAAATTGAGTATTAGGCTGTTGAAATGCAGACCTAGGTTAAGAAAAATAAAGGGTAAAGCTCAAATATGGAAATGAGACAAGCAGTTTAGGAAATTATGAATCAGTACTCCAGTGAACAGACAAAATCTTAGGAGAAATATCAAATTTTATTCGATGAAATAGTAAACTTAGGAAAACAGCTGCAAGACAGCTAGAGTCAGATTTAGAATGTCAAAAATAATCAAGACTTTTTGTTCAAGCAAATTGATCAAAAGATAGCTTAAAAGGAAGACTTTGTGCATAATATTTAGTAATAGCTAGAAAGTAATTTCTAAAATGAACTGAGCATTTAAAAAACTGTTGAGAACTTCAAAAATGATGTTTAAATGTCTTAGGTGGAAACTTAGTAAAAGCTTGATTAAAGGTTGAATGATTTCACTTCCAAACTTAGGTCTGATTTCGAATCTTCTCTATTCTAAATAAACTAAAACATATAGCAGTGATAATAATATGCGGAAGTTATAACAAAGCTTTAGGATAAATTTGTTAAATTCTAGCAGCAGAAAAGACATGGATAAAGAGAAAACATCAATGCTATGGAAAGTCTATAAAGCTAGTTAAAGGAAGTTTACGAGGCTATTAAGTTGGAAACTGAAGTTAGAAGTAAGCTAGAAAGCACTCTTACTGGGTTCGTGCTTGATTAAATAAAGGAAATTAAATCTAACTTTGAAGGGTTTAAAAGCAAATAGATTTAGATAAGCGATAGAACAACTTCAGCTATTAAAAAGGAATTCGAAGGAAGAGTCTAGACAGAAAGTACAGTTAGAATACAATTAATAGAGATGAAAGAATCCATTGAAAAGAATGCCAAGTAGACTAAAGAAATGATGAACATCTTTTAAGAAGATTTCAATAAAAACTAAGTAGCCAAATTAAATGATAGCATTAATCTTAAGTTCGAGCATATCTAGTAATAGTAAGTTCTATTCCAACAAGCTATGAAAGAGTAAACAACAAAATACGAAATGGATTTTGCAAAGTAAATGAAAGATCTAGATCTGAACGTTTCATAGTTATAAATAAGAACTGAAAATATAAAGTAGCCATTACAAGACTAAATAAATGGAATGAAATCGACCATTTAATTCTTTAACTAGAATCTTGATAGTTAAATAAATAGAGTAAGCGAAGAGTTGTAAAAGCGCCTCGATATAGAAAATAAGAAAAACATCTCCGATACTAATTCCTCTGTATAAAGTTAACTAATGCAACTTAAACAAGAAATAGGAGTGATTACCGACGGAAAAATGAAGCAATAAGAAGAATAAATTCTATTTCAAGTTAAAACTTAACTTTAAGATGTCTAGTTGGAATTAAAATAAAACACCCTAAATTAAGTCAAAGAATAGAGTTAAAGACAAGATGATTAAATGAATCAAATGAAGACCCGCCTAAATGAAATCTAAGAATAGCAGTAAACTTAGTTTTCTCAGTTATAGAACAACATCAACTAAGAAGTAACTAATCTAACTTCTCTAAATCAGAAACAAGAATTAAACATTGAAAAACTAAGATAAGCAATGGAAGCTTAAATATTTGACCAGTTCAGTAAAACTAACCAAAACTAGTTTGATCTAATAAAGCAAATCCAGAATGAAAATATATCAGGCTAATTGGACAAGTAAGTAGAGAAGCATTAAAAATTTATTGAAGACTTCAAAGAGTCAATTGAAAAGATAAAATTAACGTAAGCATAACAGAAAATTGAGAATAAGAGCATCAAAAATAGTATTTTAGAAGAGGTTACTCTTGATATCAAAAAAGTATAGTCAACTATGTAAGAAATCCAACAGATAAACGAAAAGCTAAATAGTTAAAATAAGAATATTAATAAACGCATCGATGAAATCGTTGGTCAAGTTGCTGATCAAGGTACACT
This sequence comes from Loxodes magnus, assembly GCA_946699065.1. NCBI lineage: Eukaryota > Ciliophora > Karyorelictea > Loxodida > Loxodidae > Loxodes > Loxodes magnus. Next base: position 403,525 of record CAMPDV010000042.1, read on the forward strand.
ATCTGCTAAAATGAAGGCTTCAATGAAAGAATATGAAGCTCTTGATTAAGAAATTGTAAATATAAAAAATTTAAGCAGCTAGAAAATATAAGAACTTGACTTACAAGCAAACAAACTAAAGAGTATATAAGAAGATTAACTAAGCACCTTATAGAAGCAAACTTTATAAATGTCTGAATTATTACAGAAAACAGGACAGACAGAATAAGTGGATAGCAAATTTTTGGAATAATCTATCAAAAATTTAAAAGCTTAGAATGAAAAATACTCTGAGCTAATCAATGTAAAAATATTACCTTAACTAGAGAATATGAAGCATGAGTTTACTACTGTTCAGATGAATCTAAAGTAAATGAAGGAAAATTCGGAAGAAAGCAAAACTTAGGTCTAGAATATAGACTATAAAATAGAAACTAACCTCAGCAAACTAAATCTTCAGGTTTAAAAAATAAAGAACGACTTTAAAAATATAAACGATCAATCATAAGAAGTAGAAAAAGTTAATTAAAAATAGAATAAGAAGCTACAAAACTAGTTAGAAGATAATATGACTCAGCTTTCTAGGCAAATTAACAAGATATAGTATGAAAGCTTTTAGCTCTCTCCTTAAAAGAATAACTAGGTTATGATGAATGGAAGCGAAGATTAAAATCAAAGGAGCAAAGAAATTTAGATGTAGTAGAAAATGATAAATTAACTCTAGGAAGATTTTTAGGAGTTGTAAACTAATTTGAAACAGATTAAGAAAAATATGAAGGAAATGAAGGGATTAAATGAAAACTTAACTGAATAGCAAGAATTGTAATAAAAGGTAACTAAAAAACTTTAGTAATAGATAAGTTATGAATTTGATAATTAAACAGCTGGAAGAAATGAAAAACCTAATAGACTCGTTCATTAAATGTAAAATCTAGATTTCGATATTGACACCGATTAATCTTTCGTTTAGGTTAAGAAACAAGTAAGCAAACTAAAATAAGAGATAGATGAAATTAAAGAATCAATGGAAGAATTAAAATTAATTGAAAAAAAAATGAAAAGAGCATAAGATCAAAGTGGCTCTTCAGGAAGTTTAAGCGAGGAAATTGAAGATTTAAAAAGAAGCAATTAGCAATTTAACAGAAGGATTAACTAAATAGTTCAAGATTTAGAAGAAGTTAAAGAAGACATTCAAACTTAAGGTGGTTATAGCAATCAAAAGAAAAGCGTTAAATTTAGTGATAATTTGGGTTAGGATAAGCCTGGTTTGGCGGTAAATAAATAAATAGCTAAATAAGCAGTCAAAATAGAAGAATTGGAATAATAGCAAGTTAAATTTATAAAAAGTATTAAAGATCTATAAAAAAACTTTGATTTGCTGTAAAAAGATTTTAAAGAGCTGATAGAAACTGAGGCAACTGAAACTTTAACCTCATAGAAAAAATAAAACTAAAATTAAAAGTAGGTTTAATAATAACCTCAACCTAAAGTCTATGATTAAAAGGTTAAAATTCCTAAATAACTTTCACCTAGTCAGTTTAAAGCAGGAAAAGTAGAAGATATAAAACAAAAAATATTTCCATCAATTAACTAATAGGAGACTTCTTAAGAAACTTCAGAATTAGCATCTGCAAATGAAAGCTGGACTTAGTCTAATCAATCTTAAGCTTAAAACTAAGGGTAATCAGCCAAGGGTTAAAATTAGTAGCTTTAGCAGACTAGTTAAAAGCAACTGGACATGAGTTAAAATTAAAAGAGCTATTAATAGAGCCAAGGAAATCCAAAATAAGTATAATAATAGTCCTAAAATTAGAAACTATAGAGTAATTCACCTTAAAAGAAAAATGAGTTAAGCAAATAGGAATAAACTCAGCCAAAACTAGAAAACAAGCAGTAATAGTAAACTAACCAATCTAATTAGTAGAAGTAATAAAATTTAAACTAGAATGGACTTTCAAAAGACAATGAGAGTTCTGAAGAAGATGAAGAAGATGATGAAGATGAGGAAGATGAGGAAGATGAAGATAACGAAGAAGATGAGGACGAAGAATCAAGTAATAATTAAAATACAAACGGAGAACATAGTGAAAGTGAAGCTCTATCAGAAGAAAATTCAAGTGAAGGAGATTAAAAATCTATAAATGAAAGTGATGAAATGGAAGATAGTGAAGATTTCTAAGAATCTAATCCAATGTCAAGCAAGCAATAAAAAGTACAACCATCTTAACCTCAACAAGTCAAGCAAAATATGAATTTAAATGCAAAGAATAACGCTCCATAAAAAGGGGAAAAAAAAGAAGATTAGTTTGACAGTGGTGAATTTGAGATTGAATGAGTTAATAATGATTTATCTATTACATTTTTAGCATTAATTAAAAAATTCCTTTCTATTTATATATTTTCAAATTTACCTAAATTATCTAATCTCTCTAATACAATTCTTAAAATGAAAATAGTCAATTTTTTATCCTAAAAATTACCTGAATAAAATAGTCCTAATACTACTATTGCTACAATATTATATTAAAGCGTGAAGTTCAAAATTGAAGAAGATTATGCACCATTAATAAAGATCATATAAAGCAAAAGCAATAAAACATTCTCAGTTAGTAATCGAAAATATGATAGAGCATAAATGATTGATATATACATCAGGATATTAAAATAACTTAAAGAGTTAAATTTATGTTTAGAAAAAGCTAAGCATATTGATTATATTTTAAATAGTATTTTACAAGATAATATAAATTATAAAATTTACCATAATGTCCAAAAATCAAGCTCAGGTAAATAATTTTATTCACTTTGAATTATTATTCTCACACTGAAACATGCGAATAATACTTTAAATAGCACCCATCATAGGGAAATGCTGAAAGTTATATTAAATTAAATCTTTAACCTTTTAGCACTATTAATAATTTTAAGCATTGTTTTGGATCTACTAAATCACTTTTTAAGCAATAGAAGCTAAGTATTATCTCCTAGTTTTAAATCTTAATCTTTATTCTATAGAACAATATCTCAAATAATGGATTTAAAATGAATAAACTTATTTTTACTTATTAATCTCTAGATTATTTGTAAAGGCATACCAATAACTGTATATTTCTTAGTTATTAATAAATCAGTGGAAAATAGTTTATAATCATATCAAAATATCGAATCTTTTGCTTTGATATAGAACAAATATGAGAAAAATAACTAGATAATGAGAAAAAATTTAGGATAAAATTATGCAAAAATTAAAATGTTAAATTTAAGATGGCTTTATTGAATAGAAATTATTATGTTTGAGATGTAACTGACTCGGAATGAAATAAGTGTAATAAATGCTTAATTTAAAGTAAACTTGCTTGTAAATTCTTAATTGTGAAATAAATTTTATCATTATGTATTTTTCTCAATTTTAAATACCTTTTTAATTTTATTGTAATACATTGAAGTCATTTTTATATTCAATTAAAAGATAATTATCTGATTTATTTTTATCTAGATTGAAAAGATGAAACCTTTTAGTTAGATAATTGGGACATAAAGCTTATCATTTAATTTTTTTCTTTTTCCTTAACAATAAATATAATATTTGTGCTAACATAATTGATTTAATTTTTCGCTATTCATAATGATGATTTACAACATCAATTTTTATATTTTCTAAAAAAGACTAAAATTTAGAATTTTTTATTCCATTTGCAAAAATTCTAATGTATGAAGAAAGTGATAATGATTTTCATACTTAATTACTTATATGATATAACTTATTAATACGACTAATATTTATAATAACTGAATTCATTTAAATAGTGAGCTTAGATTAGTAATTTTAATTATAATTTTCTATATTTTTTCTGTCATTATTAAAGGTAAATTTTTCAATACTATAAATCCAACTCTTATAAATTCGCTTTAATTTGGAAACTAAAACTTCACTTTCTAATTTGTTCTTTTTAAATGCTTACTATAAATATTTTGCTAATACCTGATTTGCTTTAAATATTTTTATTAGTGAATTAATTTATATTATTTTATAATTATTTTCCTTTCCAATCCTCGTTATTATTTACTATTACTTCTACTTTAATTTTGTAACCTTTCAGATTACTTTTAAGCTGTTTAACTAAGATTAGATTCACTTTAAGTTTTTGCATATCTTTTTTATTCTTTTTATAATAGTTTTCCCTTTTAATGCAACGTAGTTTTTAGTTAATCTTTTAAAACCCTTAAAGTGTTAAAATAGGGAAATCCAACTTAAATATACACTTAAGAATGGGAGTGATTGGAGTTTTATTTAGATTCCAACATAAATTTTCCCATTTCTTCAATACTATATTTCTGACTACTACATTAAAATCTAGTGTAAGGAATAGAAGCAAAGCATTAAAGTTTAGCAAGTACGTACTTTCAATTAATATAATCTTAATCTATAAATAAATAATTATAATGCTAGTATAAATTTATCTGCTCTAATAATTTATATACTAATACAAAATATTAAGCCTAATACATGTAGAGTTTATCTGCAATGCATTTTTATTTGTAAAATTATACTTTCTAACTAATTTTCATAGTTAAATGTTGTTATTTTAATTTATTATGTCTATAATATTTTATAATATATCCTCTTAACTTAAATAACTTTTGAGGTTCGTTTGTTAAATATTAGTTTTCATCAAGCCCCTATTGCTTATTTTAGTATACTATAAAACTTTAATCTATTAAATTATTTTTTATTTGAAAAGCATTAATTTTATGAAATTTAGACTTAGTATCAAATTTTAGAATTAAAGCCAATAGCAGAATGTTATTTATGGTACTTATCTCTTTTTATAACTATTGTATACATGAATGCTAATATTATACATCTTTATTTCACATAAATTGTGCATATTAAGTTCTAGCTTATCAATTATAAATACTGTCTAAACTTTAGATATTTTTGCATTGCAATACTCTTATACTTTTAAGTAAAGAGTCTCTAACTTAAATATTATATTTTATTTTATCACCTTTTCACACCTTTAAAATAGTAATTTTACTAGCACTTGATTAAATAACTTTTAGTAGCTAGAGCTGAATAATTAACTTTAAACTATGGGAAATTATTTTAAATAAGGAACCTTAATCTAAGTAAGTGCCAATACATTCTTATCTAAAGTTAAAAATATCAGAATGACAGTTTATTATAACAGAAAGCAAATGAGAATATATTTCCTCTATTTATTAAAATGGATAAACTAAGTAAACTTATTAAAATAAATATCTAAAGTAGGATTTAGCTTATCTTAAGGAAAGTTTAGATGAATATTATTAAAGAAAATAAAGCACTAATATGATATAACTTCTATAATTGGAACTATAAATAGATATTTAGGCTATCTAAGCCAATAGGAAATTAAAATTTCAATAATGGATTTATTATATTAACTTAGCTATCCAATTTAATAAAAGAAGAGCGGAAGAAGCTTAAGTTAATTAATAAATAATGAATGTGAAGTAAGTCTAAAGCAAAAATAAATAAGAAGGTTTTATTTGTTATATTTTTGACTCTTAAATTTAGTATTATTCTTTTAGAAAAAGGGCCGATATAATTAAGGAAGTTTCAATCCTTAAGTTAAAGTCTAAGTAATTATAATAAACTTAGGCAGACATATTTTGCAAAATATCGCTTTAATAGAAAAATTTGAATAAAGGAATGTAAATTATTAAGTTTATATTAGTCATCTTAATTTCAATATTTTAGAGCAAATAGCCTATTGCTTTACCTATTTAGTTATTAAATGGTATCAATTTAATAAAAGATACCATTACATAGTAACACTAGCTTATTATAACTTTTCTATCTTTATTATATAATTCTGTTGCATAAATTGCGATAATATCTACTTTAATACTGCTAGGATTATTAAACTTAAGTTATGCTTAAGCAAAGTCTAATTAGAGCAATAAATAGTCTTTACATTATTCTTTAATAATAAGGTTTTTTCTAATTACAATACATTTTTTAAATTAAGCTATCATTTCGTATTTTTAGTTATGACTACATAAAGTTATGAATTAAAAGGGATTAGTAAGCCAAAAGAGTCAAATTGCATTCTTAAATGCTAAGTTATATATGGCTATCTAGCTTCCTCAGAATACCTTGTTAAGGGAATGAAAATAATAATAAAGATCACTAGATTTATACAAAATGGATTTGTTAAATTAGTGTTAAACTAAGCGATTGAATTGCTTCTAACTTTTATCTAAGCACTTTAAAATAAAATAAACCTGAAAGATTAACATTCTAAAAATGAATCTGTTATTTAGTTTACCTATCTTCAAACTATAAAAGTTCCCATTAAATTTAAAGGAAAAATAGGGTTAAAATAAAAAGAGAGAGTTTAGTTCTGCATTAAAACCTAATTCCAGATAAAAAATTAAATAGAACAAAGCCAGAGGAGAAGAGGATCCCTTAGTATTCTTTACTGATGATAAAAGACAAATCAACGCAAACAATATTGCAGATATAAACAATAAGCAATAAAAGACAAGTGTAAAGAAAAAAGGCAGTTTTTAATTAAATGTGGTGATTAGCTAACTTTAATAGCAGTTGTATCATTAATTGGATAAATATAAAGGATATTAAACTTAATTAATAATAATTACATACAAAAAGAATTAAACTTATAAGTTTGTAGCTTACGGGAAATCACAAGTAATATCCTTCTATTTCATTTAAAAAATAGTTATAATTATAAATGAAATAAAGAAGCTGAACTGATTAGATTAAAAGCGAAACTGAAGAAGAGAACTAAGAAGGAAGTTCTTAATCGGAAGAAGAATAGTAAGAAACTAGAAAATTTAGCGATAACAATATGACAGCTAATTAATTTGTAAAAGGTCTGGATGGATTGAAAAGGAAAAATATATAAAAGTCATATAGCGAATAGGAAAATCTGACCATTAAGCAATTGAAAGATGAAAAATATAGCTGATCTGAAATAGCAAGAATATTGAATTAGTAGTACCATGGAAAGCAGCAAGTAAGGAATGGAAAGTAAATAAGAGAGAGGTATAATAATCACTTAGATCCTACTTTAATAAGTAAGTATTTATTTTTAGAATCTGACTGAACAGCTGAAGAAGATATATATTTATTAAGCAGATGACTAAAGTCTGGCAAAAAATGATCAGAAATCGCTAAAGGAATAGAAGGTAGAAACGAAAATCAAGTTAGAAACAGGTTCAATAGCCTCAAAAAGAAACATAAGCAAAAATTCAATTAATGAGTCCACTAATATTTGGAGAGTTAAAAGCAAATAGTCAATGATAACAAAAAGCATAAGAAAAAAGATGAAGTAACTCTAGATAGTAAATTAGAATCTAAGTAAAGCAAAAAGATAAAAGAAACAGGAAATAATAATAAAAAGTAAATAAATAAAAAAAGAAAGAAATCTGAAAGTGAGGATAGTTTACAAGATAAGTCATTAGATTAAATTGACTAAGATGATATAGATATATCAGAATCAAGAAAGGTAATTAAAAAGAAAAATAAAATTAATGATTCTTTAAAGAAATAAGTTTGCTATCCTGAAGCTAAGAGTAACTTTTATTCCCCTTACTATCTTTATTCTTGATATTCTTAATAACCTTAAAATTTGTATGGTACTTTAGGATAGAATAAAATGTATAATTTATCATATGTCTATGAAGATATGGCTAGTATGCCATGCATGTAAATTAATGGTTTAGAATAGGTTGGATGTGATTGAAATCAGGCTTACAATGGGATAATTTAATAGGGTAACTTATATTTTCCATAAGATCAAGATAACAACATCAAAAATGAAGTTCAAAATGGATTAAATAGTTGATATCAATGAGTAAATAAAAACAGACTACTTCTTTTAATTTAAAACTTTAATGATATTTCATTTAATTTTAAGCATGCCATCACTTAACCCTATGCAATAACTACCAGTTTTAACTTTTAGAACTATAATGAAATTAGAAAGTTTCATACCTTAAATAATTAGAACTTTGGAAAATTGACTTCATGAAACTATTTGCATGTGAGAGTCTAACTAAAATAAAAATTATTAAGCAATAAAGTTTTAGCACTAATGTCATTTTAAAGAGTTAAAGTAATGAAAAATAGCTTATATATAAAGTAAGAACTGCCCGGATATTGCAGCGAATTATCCAAATTTCTTATTATAAATACTGACTTTTTGTAATATATTAGGAATCTGGCATTCAATAGATTCTTTTAAATAATCTTTAAATATTAATTATAACCTTCTAATTCTTTATGCTATCTTCCCTATTTTAAAGCTTGAACTCTCTAACTATTTGTTTCCTTTTATTATCTTAGTCTTTTTAGATAAACTAGTTGAGAATAAAAAGATTTATTACTAGATCATCACATCACTTCATTTCTCTAAGTTGATACTAAATCAATTAAATATTTTCATCACAAAAACCAAAAAAATTATAAAAAGCCGAAGCAGAAAAATAGGAAAGAGTGCATAGTTTTTATAGAAGAGTAAATACTAAAAGTAGCAATATTTATTAATTTTATCTTGCTTATTTCTTTAAAAATAGCTTAATAAAATGAACGCTTTCATTATATTTTAATGCAATCTAATCTAGTTTATAGAAGTATTTAAGATACTAAGCTGAAATATTAATACTTTCTGTTTGTTAGTTAGTTTCTTGCAGCGATATTTTATTTTATATCTTTAGCTGTTTCTAGGTATAAAGAACAATTTCTCTTTTTAGAAGGTAAATTTGTCAGAATTGTTAATTTATATTAATTTAGAGATTTTAGCTTTTAAAGCTTTAATAGTTGAATCTAATAAGTTTTGGGATTTATGATTTCAAGTTGAAAAAAGCTCTATAATAGTATGTGCATAAACTTTAAAATAAAGCTTAACTAGTGATAAGATTTGGCTACTTCAATTTAAAACTCCAAATTTACATCGGTTTTATCAAGCATAACATTGGCTGTAAATTTGGTTGAAAGGGAAATAAAAATAAGAAATAAAAGTTAAGCTTTAATGATATTTGTGTGATTTACATCTAAGTAGTTTCTATTATTTTTAATAAGATCTAAATATTTAATAGCATACTGCTTATTAAGGAAGATATTTATCTTGTTATTTAGTTTGCAAGTATCTCGTATTTAATATATCAATTATCTATATTTTGCATTTTCTTATTGTTATAAGCTTTAATTTATTACCTGCTTATTTAAAAGGAAGGAGATGTCTTAAGTGAGATTATAATAAAAAAATAGAGTTAGTATGCTTTATATGAGACTAAGAAAGATTAACAATCCTTAATTAACTAAGCTTAGTCTTTTAATTATGCAAGTTGATTTATTATAAATATGGTTGCTTACAACTTTATCAATCATACATGCCTTATTTTAGGAATTTTAAGAGTAAAATAGATATATAAAAAGGTGAATATAAGACTAAGGAGTGTCAATAATTAATTGTATTTATATCTAGATATTTAAAATGTTAAACTGAAGATACTCAGAAAGTTCCACTATCAAGCATATTTTAATAGATAACTTTAACTTAAAATTTAATGAAAGACTGGAGTAGAAATCGAAGAATAAATTGGAAGCTATTAATCTAGCTCAATAGAAAAGAAGTATTAGTTCTTATTAAATCTTGTTAATTAGATATATTCAAGTAAAAACAGCTAAATAGTATAAAATAAAAGAGTTTTGATAAAAAGGCTATCTTTCCTTTAAATTTATCAAGCTAAATAAGAGTATTTATAGCTGAGCAAGACTAATTTGTATTATATAGGGATAAATTTTAAAAGTATTATTCGTCACTTAAGACTAGGTTGATATTGTTTAATATCAGTTTAAGAAACCTAAGTTCTTATTGTCCTAAAATTATACTAGATGACTTTAATAAAAAATAAAAGCACTTGATAATAAAATTTATAAGATATAAATAAAGATACACTGCTATTTAAAAAGCATTAAATGGCAAATTATAGTGTAATTTCCAAAGATAAAGTAATTTTATAATAGAAATTAGAATATATAAATTAGCTAGAAGTTATATCCCTCTTAATGAAAGAATAAAGAAATATTTAATATAGTAGGATAAATAACCTTTATGATGCTTTAATTAAATATAGCCATTAATTTAGGAATAAATAACTACTCATAGTAGTTAAGATAGTAAACTGTAGCATAAGTAATTATTTACATATTATCAATAATGATACTTGGATTATTTTGTACAATATTTATTAGGAGCTTTAAATCAAATGAATTAGCATCCTTACTCTAAAGTTAAAAATGAAAGCTATATACAAATAAATAGGGTTTAGTAAATTACTTATAATACATATTATGCTGATGAGGCCTTTTTACTATCTAATTTTAACTGAATAATGAACTTGTTAATTTCTTATAATTTAGCCTTTAAATTAAAAAATATATCAACTTGTTCTTTTTTTCCTTTTTTAAGTATATTTATAGTACCGAAGCATAGAGTGCATAATGAATAGTAAAATTTGTCAGGTTAATGTGTTATTTCCCTTAAAAAGCTTAATAATATGCAAGTGTTTTAGTTGAAATAGCTAATATATAATAGATTTATAAGATTAAACTTAGGAAAGTTTAGAAGGTTTTCTATCTAGAATACCTAAATTTAATTAAATAGTTTATTAATAACATAAATCTATATCAAGGCTTAATAGTGAAGCTGATCTGGTGATACACAAATAAGTTGAGAGTATTATTATCATTTTCAATGTTTAATCTTACTAAGCTTTCTATAATATCTGAGTTAAAGATAGTTTTAAAAATGATTATAACAAGCTTTAGATATTTAAAATATTGATTCTCTTATTACCTGAGTCAAATTATTTATGCTAAAGAAATTTGAAGTAGCGTCATGCTTATTCTTTATAAGACTCTATAAATGATAATGTATCTGTCTATTTCATAATAGATATAAAAGCTTAATTTTAATGTGTTTGTAGTATTCAATCGCAAAAGTTCGAACTAAAGTATTAAATTTAACCTAAGCAATATTATGTAAGTCTAATATAAATTATACTAGAAATTAAGCTATAAATCTCTAATTTTTATGCTTATTTGTAACTATACAAAGAACCTAAGTTTAAAAGCATATTTTAACGTTTGCTTACAGCTAGAATTATAAAATAGCTTAAGCTTTACTTGGCTTAATACATTTACCTTGATGGAAATCTACTCTACTAAAGGGTCATTTTACTAGTATGGTAATCTTAATAACTTTTGTTTTTATCTATCCCTAAATTTATAATTATTTAGCAATATTCTAATTAAACAGATTCTAATTTAAACGCTACTGACATATGCATTTGCAAGTACTTAGATATTTATTATATAAAAGGTCTATGATAATTATCAAAAGCTATATTCTTTTAAATAAGCGTTATAGTGTAGAAATATGATATGAATAAGGTTTTGCGTATCGCTGATGACTTTAAGGTAGATAGAAATTAAGTTAATTTTAAGTTTTTTTCTTTAAAGTGAAACTTAAAACTGTATTTTATCGTTATTTTATTATAAATGGGGTGCGTGTGTAGTAAATCATAAATAAAGTAATCAAAGATTAATAAAAAATCGATGACTAAGAGTCCAGTTCTAGAAGGTATTAATCATAAAGAATGCTAGATAGGGAAGTTTTTTGATTATCTATCTCAATAGAATGATAAAAAATAGCATTCTAAGACTGAAAAATGGAACTAAATAATAGTATAATATAAGACTGTTGAAGAGTATGCAAAAAATAACCGAAAAAAATTTGAAAAAAGTCTATTAAAAAGCCCTCCTTCGCAATATAGATGAGAAGTATGAAAATCCTGTTTGTAGTACTAGCAAACTTAGAATACTTAGTACCCTAATATCCTTAAATAGATAGAAAATGAAATTCTAAATACTCAAAGGCATGATATTTAGAAAGATATAGATAGAACTTTTCCAACACATCCTTTATTTAACATATCTCAATTTGGAATATTAGGTTAGCAAAAACTGAATCATGTTTTAAGTTGTATCTCAAAAAACAATCCTGAAATTGGATATTGCCAAGGATTAAATTTTGTAGTAGGGTTCATCTTAATTATAAACGGAGCAAACGATGCCGAATGCTTTCAATTTTTTTAAAAGATGCACGAAAAATTTCAAATAGGATAATTATATATGAAAAACCTTCCTCTACTTTCTTAACTTTAAAAGATATTTGATTATAATTTGAATTAATAGTTCAAAGATGTTTATTATCATATTTAATGGGTAGAATATTCCTATGATCTTTGGGTAAATAAGTGGTTCTTAACTCTTTTTTTATACTCCTTTCCACTTGAAGATTGCGCTAGAATTTGAGACTAGATGCTAGTTAAAGGACCATTTTATCTAATTAATATCGCCCTTGCTATTGTAAAATTCTTTAGCAAAGAAATTCTAGACTCTGACTCAGTTTTTATCCATTAAAAATTTTAGTCATTCAAATAAAACTTTCCCTATATAGATTAAATACTAAAAGATGCCTCTAAAATAAAAGTTATTAAAGAAGTTGTATAATAGTCACTAAAATAGGTTCAGAATATTGAAAACGAATCAAAAGAGATATAGTAAAGCGAAAATAAGCAGTAAGAATTAAACGAAAATGAGGATAAAGCTTTTAATCCTGAACTATAGAAAGTTACTAAGGTATATTTACTTAATAAGGAAAAAGAAAACAAAAAATTGCCAGCGGTTTCAAGTAATAACTCTAGAAACTTATAGATATCAAGCAATATTTAAGAATCAATTTAGGAATTTTCTATGCCTCTACTAGAAAAGTAACAGATATTGAATACTCCTAAAATGTTTATTCCTAAAGGTTCTTCAGAAAAATTATAAATGCTTCCTTCAATATTTATCAAGCCATAATCGCTTATTACTTAACATTCCTCACGCCTGAATATAGAAAACTAGAAAATAGATGAATATAGTGACCGAAATTCTTGCAAAGACAATAGCATTCAAACAATGAGATAAAATTCAAGTTTTGCTGATCTATTGAAAGTAAAGAAGAATCCTGAAATAAACGAAATAATAAGCTTCATAGACAAATTGCCTGTTTAATTAAGTGTATATGCTTAATTCCTTTTAGCTATTATCAATACTTATATATTCCTTACTATCTACTTGAAAGAAAGATATTTAATATTAAAGCTTTCAATACCTTTCTTCACTCTATTTAGCATGTCTAAGCAAAGTATTTAAATAATCTATCAATGTTTATTCCGGAGTCAGTATAAATGCTATTTAACTAAAGCACTAGCTAAGTTTGTAAAATAAAAGCAAGAACTCTTCTATGAGTAACTTAAAGATAAATATTTAATGCCGAGTAGTGAATTTTACTGAGACTTTCTAACTATTTCTTTAATACGTCTAAATAAATAAGATAGGAGAAGTAAATAAGAGTAGAAATGATAGAGTTAGAAACTATATTAAAATTAGTTAAAATAACATAAATTATCACACTTTTAAATCAAATAAATGAAGGCAAAGTACGAGATAACATCGTGTGTTATATTGGCTTTCATTTGTATTGTAGGTATTTATTTCGGATTCAGTTTCCTTAAAAAATCTAATGAACATCAGCATTAAAAATAAGTGAAAGTGTTTAACTAGTTCGTAAAAGAATGAACATATGATAATCTTCCTTAGTTTAAAAGCTTGAATATTTCGATTCATAGTAAAGCTAACACTCTTTATTTAAATGAGAACAATCTGCTTATGCATCCTTGAACTTAGGTGTATTCTGAAGTTGAGACTTATGATCACTTTAAATGGATAGGATCTGGAATGATTTTAAATGTTTCAATAGATAACTTGACTTTGATATAGAGTAAAGTAGATTAAAGAAGCTATAATATTACTTCAGATCTTTATCTTTCTATTATAAATAATTAAACTCTGGATGTAGTGCAAGAAATTTAGCTTTGAAACATTACGCTGTTTAAGAAGAATGCTGTTATGTTGAATGATAAAGAATGTAGGATTTAAAGTAAAGGAGTGTATTAAGGTTTGAAATGCTATTATTACTTTAAATTAAATCAATTATGCCTAGTTTTAGATTTCAATCAAACATGAAAATTAGTAGATAACTATAAGTCTATTGGCAACTGTGGAAAAAGTCATTTACTTTGGTATGAAGATTTTATATTATATCCATGAACGAATGTATCCAAAGAACCTCCTTATGATTGAGATTAGTAAATATACAATTAAGTCACAGTTGAAGTTAGATCTTCTAAAGATCCATATATTCAATCTGTAACAAACGGAATAAATGGCTTTGCAATGACTGATACAGAGCTAAAAATAATTGGCATCATTCTGCTTATCATTTCTAGCTTATTCTTTTTACTTCCTTTGTATATATCTTGGATAGCGGTTGCACATTTTATAATAAAAGGTAGAGAGCTTAAAAGATATTCACCTTATATAAGTGAGTTTTCACGTTCTAAAAATGAATCAGAATATGCTGATTGATTGGAAGTATTGGTTCCATTATTTAACAGCTTTAAACAAACTTATAAAATTATATTTAAGAAACACTTTTCAAATAAATCCAGAATCAATCTAGTGCTCACCATATATTTATACTTCATTCTTTATTCTTTCTTTAATACATAAAATACAAAGTTACAACTTTATAAATTATAGAACCATATTTTTCTTTGTGATCTTTTTAACTTGAAATCGAAAAAAAAGCTGATTAAATATACCGAACACCAGTTAAATCTAATTGCATGATTTAAAGTAAGAATATCCTGATATTACCTATAGCAATATATTATAAAAGTATTAAAAAAGAAAAGAGAAGTATAATAAGAGAACTGAGATATATAAAAGTATCAATCTTGAAATTAAATATCTTTTAAATGCAGGTTCATCACCTCTATTTGAGTATTTGGAAGTGTTTATTCTATTTATAGCCATCTTGAATAAAGCTTAAAAATTTCATGTTACTTCTCTTAGTTTCATTAAACTACCACTATTTATATACTTTACTTACTAATTTTAAGAATTTAGATTTATTCTTATATTTGTTATAAAACTTCTGGATCTCTAATGAACTTGCTTTTTATAAACGCTTTTATTCAGCCAAAAAATTATTGAGCCAAACTTGGTGATTTAGCATTAATTTTTGTTCCAAAATAATATTTTGGCCTGATATGCTAAGGCTTTTTCCTTCTATTTCAGCAACAATTTAAGAAAGTTCTGAATTAATAAAATTAAGAAAATCTATTTTAATTTAACTTTGAACTTTGGATAAGCTTATTCTAGCTATGTTTTACTTTTTCTAGTTTGGTAAGTTCGTTTTATCCAATAACTTTAATTCTTTTATCTGTTTAAAGCAATTTTTCTCTTTATTATCTCTTAGTATATTTATATGCTGCTTTAAGTTGCTAAAATCAAAATTATGTTAATCTTAGCTATGGGGCTGAGGTGATTTGCTTATTTATTTTAAGCTTCTCTACTAAAAGGATTTGTTCATACTCTTTTATTTTTTTGGATCTTTATCTACATATACTCTTTAAAACTATGTCCTTGCACTGTTAATTCTAGTAGGAGAAGCTCTTTTTTCTTCATAATTGTTCTTTTCAATCCGTTTTTGCTTTTACTAGTCTATATTAATTTGCTTCATTATGGTTTAAAACTATTCTAGTTTAGTCACTTTTTTATCTTCCTTCTCAATCTTTGAATTAGATAATTTTTCATTCTATTTATTCTTTTAGTTTTTTGCTAGTTTTTGTTCCCCTTATTTCTTTTAAGTTTCATGCTTAGAGAAACTTCTAGTTTGGCCCATTCTTCCATTTTAAGTTTTATTTGAAATATGCTTCTGCATAAACAATTTTTCCAAGAAATCAGAAGATTTAAATCTTTACTATTAACCTTATAACTTAGCACTCTCCTACTTCCTTCCTTATTGTGATTCTAAGTTCAAATCAGAGAAATTAGCAGTTATAGCATTTTCCTAAGTTTGGCATTTTTCAATTATTTCACTCTTCTATTCTTGTTAATTGAGCTTCTTACTTTACTATGCAGACTTACTAGTTGAAGTATCTTGAGAATTGGACGAAAGTTCTTAAGAAATCTGAAAGGACTTGGATGAATTAGAGTAGATTTGGTGGGTATCAAGGTTTTGATTTGGTAACATTTTTGTTTAATGTATAATCTAAAGTTGGTATATTAGTATGGTATAAAATGGAATAGGTTTTAAATCATATTAGTAGAGTATAATTATTTAAAGGATACTAACTTTTTATTCAATTTACAACTCTCTTGTGATAAAATGGAAGGTCAGATATAAGAATATGACCTTTTCGTTATTGGAGGTGGATCTGGTGGTCTCGCCTGTGCTCGTGAGGCTGTCAAACACAATGCAAAAGTAGGATTAGCAGATTTTGTAGATCCTTCACCAAAAGGTACAAAATGGGGAATTGGAGGAACTTGTGTAAATGTTGGATGCATTCCAAAAAAATTAATGCATTACTGTGCTACAACTGGAGAAATTAACTAAGATCTCGAATAAATGGGATGAAGTTAAGCAGAAGATAGGGTACATAAGTGAGACGCAATGGTAAAAGCCGTTTAAAGATACATAAAGAAAATAAATTGGGGATATAAAGTTCAACTCAAAACTAATTAAGTCACATATTACAATAAATACGCTTCTTTTCTTGATCCTCATACTATTTAATTAGATGACAGAAAAGGAGGAATTGAAAAAATAAGAGCTAAATATGTATTAATAGCTGTAGGTGGTAGACCTAATTATGGAGAATTTCCAGGAGCAAAAGAATTCTGTTTTTCGAGTGATGATCTTTTCAGTTTACCTAAGCCACCAGGACACACTCTCGTAGTAGGCGCAAGCTATATAGCTTTAGAATGTGCAGGTTTTTTACAAGGACTTTAAAATCCAGTAGCAGTCATGATGAGATCCATTCCACTAAGAGGATTTGATTAGTAGATGGCAAATCTTATTAAATAACATATGGAAAGGCACGGAATTCCTTTCTATACTGAATGCATCCCTGTTTCTTTTGCAAAAACAGAAGAAGATAAAGTAGCAGTTACTTATAAAAACTAGCAAAACGAAATTAGTACCGAAGTATTTGATAATGTTCTGCTAGCTATAGGTAGATACGCAATTACTCAAGGATTGAATTTATAAGTTGCAGGAGTTTAGGTTGCTGAAAATGGAAAAATACTATGTAATGAGAAAGATTAATCTGTTTCATAGCAACATATTTATGCTGTTGGTGATGTTCAATATGGAAAGCCAGAGTTGACACCTGTAGCAATAGCTGCTGGCAAACTTGTCGCAAGCAGATTATTTGGAGGATCTAGTACTTTAATGGATTATGAAAAAGTACCTACAACTGTTTTTACTCCAATTGAGTATTCTTGCTGTGGGCTTTCAGAAGAAGATGCAATAAGTAAATTTGGAAAAGAGAGAATAGAAGTTTACCATGCTTACTTCAAACCATTAGAATGGAATTTACTTCTTTAGCATGAAAGTGATAATTGCTATACTAAAATTATAGTGGATAAACAAGACAATGAAAGAATAATTGGAATTCACTATCTTGGACCACATGGAGGTGAAGTCATGCAAGGTTTTGCTGCTGCAATGAAGGCGAATGCAACTTATTCAATTTTAAAACAGACAGTAGGAATTCATCCAACAACTGCTGAAGAAATCGTAAAACTTGACGTAACGAAAAGCAGCGGGAAAAGTGCAGAAAAGACCGGATGCTGAGGTTGAGTGATTTGAATATATCAAGTTTTATGTATTGACTGTGAAATACTACATTTATAAATGCTGAAATGCATGGTGTGGTATGGAGCAATATATAAAGCTTGAGTTAACAATTTTATTAAAAGAATTTTATAAAAACTCCAAATATTCACTCTATACATCTTATTAAGGAATATGTCCATATAATTTATTTAATCATAATAAGAGGTATAATTATTCTCTTTTACCTTGAAAGCATTTTAAGCTTTTTCTTAATATTTAAAAGTTAATTTTAGTAAATGAAGTTAAAAATTAGTAAAAGGGTAATTCATAGTTTGGAAGATGGTTCTTACATTTAAATACAAATTAAAGTTTATAATGATTGAAAATTAAGGTTAAAAGCAGATTAAATAGATCTAAGAATTAGACTAAAACTTAGCTAAAATTGAGTAATAAAAGGCTGAAAGATAAGCGAAGGAAAATAAGGATGTATAGTAATAAGAAAACCTTCTGCTAGATAGTGGGAGAAATAAGTTAGAAATATGTATAATGACACATGAATAAAGAGCTTAAGTTTTGCAAGTGTATATGAAATGCATATTCTAGTCAGCTATAGTAAGCTAATTCCTTATAGATGTCTATTCTACTACTATTTGTTGTTTGGATCATTTATCTTATTAAGCAAGACATTAACTAGAAAGTTCAAGCACAAATATAATCCATCTAGATATAAGTTACTTAATGTAGCCAGGTAATTACTTTATTATAGGACTATACAATAAATAAATGTGATTAGAACTATCCAGCTTTGAAGTAATATTGCTATGAAAAGAAATAATGTATGAACAGAGATCCATATTTAGAAGCTTAGAGTTTAATAGGCATCTAATTAGCAGCGGATACTTTAAATGGCTTTATAAGTAGATTAGATACCAAGACTTTAGTAGTTATTACAGTTTTTTATTTTGGAACACTAATATGCATAGTTCTGAATTTCAGGAGTACAAGCAAAGATATAAAGAAGGATTGAAATCTAAATATCTTTTCTATTAATTTAATCAATGTAAGTTATACCTTTTAAAAAAACATTTGCTCAAGTCACACTGAAATGTTTATTACTTTAATCAAATTTTTAAATTAAAATGTTCAGTTAATATTTTGCTTATCACCCTCTTTCTTCTCATTATAGTTTAGTGCTAGTGAATTATATTCTTTAATTACCTAAATTTTATAATATTTGGACTATCTTAAAGTTACTCTAATTTTTAATGTAGTTATTTATCTTAAACAGCTTACTAGATTTTATTCTATTGAATATAGTTAGAAGTAGTTTCCATAGTCATTACTATGATAGAAAAATTAGTTTTTAAATTAATATTTCTTTAGAAAATTCAAAATTAGAAATTTCTACTCTAGTATGCCTTTACATACTCCATATCTCACTTTATATAGTTTCTTTTTTCTTTAATAAAGTATATATAAACCACAAATAGAATATTAACTTAACAATTAATTAGCAATTTTATAGTTAAAGAACTATGATTAAGGAAGATCTTTTCTTTAAAAATAGTAGAAAAATTTAAAGATATCAATATATTGGAAGAAATAGGATAAATAGCACTTAATTATCAGCAAAATAGCTCTAGATTATTACCAATTTATTTTACCTTTTTATCAACTTTCTTGTGCTATATTCTTGCTAAGGCTTTATCAATTTAAATAGTTTATTTGCAAGTTTAATTTACAAAGTATTAGCACTATAATTATGCATAAGTAGTGTATATCAATAAGATTTAATATTAATATATCATTCAATTTGCTCTATTTGTTTAAATAACTACTGAAAATAGTTTATTGCAAGCTATAATTAAATGAAGTTTACTAAATATTTAAATAGAGTTAGAGTATCATGAACTTATGAGTATAATAGTGGAGATTTATTTTAATTGGTAATTAATTAGTTATTATACCATGGGAAATGTCATTCTTCATTAATTTCATTGTAGAAAAACTTCCTTCTGCAGCAGAACTGATGAATATCAGATTTTCTCTTATGAGCATTTTATTATTCTATACTTCTATTCGAGGGATTAAACTCGTTTTCAGCAGTTTGTAAATTAGGACTTCTATCTCTTTTCTAAGTTTAGTAATTAGGCAATATTTATTCCTCTTCTAGTTGCTCATCTTTTGAATCTTGTTTAGATGATTTAAATGTAACTTGGTTTTAGAATTATAGATGGAGTCTAGGGCTAATGATTTATAAATAGTCACTTATTTTTTGGTTTTTACTTCTATTAATATTCATATTCAGTATCTCTGCATTAAGGTCTGCATGATTTTCGTATTTTGCACTAATATTGACTGTTCTGTCATTAGCTGCTTGAATCATCTTCTAAACAGTAGCAAATTAAATTTAATCAGGAAAATAAATCAAAAGCCCGAGTTCTTAAATCTTCTTTATTTTTTCGTTTACCAAAAGTTTGAATAGCTCAGTTCAAACTATAAATATTTTTCTATCAGAAGTGTTAACCTCAATTTCTAAATTATTAGCTTCTTTACTCAACTTAAACAAGTTCTTCAATTTAGGTGGAAAGCTGGTTTTCTAAGTAGCTATATCACTAAATTTATTTAGTTCTTATTTGCTATAATATTTTAACCACTTTAAAAATTGCTTTTCGTTAAACTCAATAATAGATAATTTGGAATTTAGAAGAGGTAGTTTAGTAAACTTAAGCCGATTAAGATGGATCCTTAAGATAGATTCTTTATTTATTTTTGATTCTTCAAATACTTAAAATTCGCTTTTTAGTTCGTTATTGGTAAGACTTTCATAGTTATCGTTTTGTTTATAAGCTTTTTCTATAATCCCTACTATGTATTTTACACTCTTGTTTAAGATTTTTATTCACTTCCAACCACTTTCATATGTTGAGTACTTATCCTTCTCTTTGAAGGTTTTTTCTACTTTTTATATAAGTTATGAATAAAAATCGCTCAGAATATTAGAGAATTCCTAATACTAAAGTACATGAGGTACTGATCTAGGCTTAGGAATATTTTTAATAGTTCAGAGAATAGGAAATTTAAGGGTCTAATCATGAAGTCATTCAGAAGCGGAAAGGATTTCGTTTAAATCATCTTACTTAATGTTTAGAAAGTGGCATTTATTGAAGTGAACTCCTTGAATTAAATGAAGTTACTCTAAGATTTCATTATCTGTAAAAACTTTCTGCTAGTCCTAGATATAGTAAATAAATAGTATGGTGTACGATAAGTTTTCACATATCTACTAGCATTAGTCAATATTGCTCTAGTTGAGCAAAATAAATGTGATTGCATGTCCTCTCTTATATTCATTATGAAAACTAAATTTAGCTAATCTTTCGCCTGGAATTTTAATTTCTGAGTTGAAAATTTGCCTTAAATATAACTCCATGTAGTTTGCAAAGCTTTGATCACAAAACTGCAATAATTAAACATCTATGTAGTAGAAACTTTGATCCTTGAAGTTTTCCATTAAAATAACTCCAAATGCTTCATGCAAATCCTTAGCCCTGTAGTAAAAATTTTAAGGTATAAGGTTTTTTGCGTTAAAGTTTTAAATCATTCTTTTAAAAATTATCTACTTCTGCTGAGATTTTTCCTCCTATTTCTTCTTAATAATTTTCTAGAAGATCTTCATAAAAGTAAGTTTCTTTCACTTCATGTATCTGAAATAAAGAATGGGCCTTATTTATTACTTCTTCTTTTCTTTTTACACTTCTTGGAACTGATTTTTGCTTTTTTTCATTTCTTCTTCATCACTTATTAAATCAAGCAGCTCTTCTTCATCAAAAGCTTTGAAAATATTTGAAGGAGGAAGCTTTTACTGAATTTCAACAAATTTCTTAGCTTCCTTATAAGTTTCTTAAGCTATTTTGTAAGCAATTTCATCTATAAGTTTATTAGCTACTAAGTCATAAGCTTTCCTAGTATCTTTCTTTTAAACTACAGGAATTATACTCTTTTATTATATGACTTGAGTAATTATTGGAAGATTTTTATCTTAAGATTAAAAAGAAAGCTTTTTATTAATCGTTGGCATAGGGGACATATATTAAGGTTAATTTTAAGTTGGTTTATTAACAGTTTTTTATGGCGTAAATAAAATATTTTAAGGAGCTGTTTATTTCTCTTATTGTTAAGGCAAGGTTTCCTTTGCTTGATTATTTTGAGGTAAATTTATTTATTACTCAAATCCCTTCACTAGCTGTGTTGAAGTTGAGAGCTGCTTTGGTACTTCAACATTACTTATAACTTTTTCTGTACAAGAATTTAAGCTCGACTAATTAGAAAAAGTCTTAGATTATGAGCTTTCTATTTTTTCAATGATTCCAAATTAGTCTTTAATATTCTCTTTAAGGAACTTATTTATATTGGCGTAGCAGTTTCCATTCACTATTTCTTTTCTAGAAAGAACTTTGTTATCTTGAATTCTTTTATTTTCAATCCAGTTTTCTTTTTGCTAATCGTATTTTTCAGTAAATAACTCAGGCATATTTTCGAAGTCATAATTGAACTAGACATATATTTTGTTATCTTTATCTTTTACACATGAAAATTGAGCTACATGCTCCACAAAAGAAATAGCTTGCTCTTCTGTGTCAAATGCTAGGAACATTTAAACATCTTCTATTAGCATTCTTTGATTTCTGGATTAAGTAAAGCTCTTTTGTAATTGTTTAATTCCTTTGATTCTAAATTTGTGAAAGTATTGCTTAAGCATGCAGCATTATAGATAAGATGCTTCTTACCTCAAAATCTTAAAGAATTTCAACCAGTTTTATACCCATATTGTCTTAAGGATTTTAACGGCAAACCTGATATAGGGTGTTTTAAGTAAGGTTTTCGGAACATTTTTAAGGAACTGCTCAGTTTCTGTTTGATTATTCAAATTCATAAGTAAGATGTATCCAAGAAATTCAGCTTGAAATTTGCTGCAATAGAATTTAATTTCTTCGTTTTGTTTCTTGTTTTTCCAAACTAAATTATAGCTTTCTCTAAGGCTTGTGAGACTACTACTCAGTTGTTCATTATTCATATATGGCTCAAATTGAGGCAAGAATTAGTAACCTTCATTATTTGCAATTAAATGAAATCGTGCTATTCTTTCATGAGATGTAATATACTATTAGCAAGTCTTTTAGTCAATTATACTAAAGTCTTGTCGAATGCCTCTAGTTCTGTCGTTAACAAATTTATAAATATCCCAAAATAAATGATTTGTTTAATCTTTTGGTAAAGTGTAGCCTTTTGGATTTTTTTCTTTATCCACATCTAATATATTATCGATTAGATAATCCAAAGTATTGACTAAGGTTTCTAACGTTCTTAAATTTCCAGGATTATCCATTTTTTTGTCTGCGGCTGATCTATTATATTTCTTTACAACTCAATCAGGCTTAAATTAAGGTTTCTCACCCTATTCGTAAAGTTTCGCCAAATTAGTTCTAGGAAGAATTTCGAAAATATCTAAAGACCATGTTTCTTATCTTTCTTTTGCTTCTGAAAGGCTACACATTTATTTAAGTAAAGGAACTATTTATCCAACGTTGGTACTTTCAATTGCCATTTTTACTTCGACTTCGTTTTAAGCTTCCTTTGATTCTTCAAGCATTTTTTTCAGACTTTCTTCTTCTTAAATAAGTTGATTTTTCTTTTATTTAACTTATTAAGAATCTTCTTCTTTATCATTCTTAGATTCAGTGTTCCATTTTAAGTTTAGACTTTACTTTAAGTTTTAGTCTTCTTCTTGATATTCTTCATTATCCTCAAATTCATATTGAGCTTCTTCCTCTTCTTAAGAATTTTCCTCATAATTTTAAGTTATTTTATTATGCTGCTTTTAGCTCTCGCTTTGTACATTTTTAGGCTATTTCTGTTCATTTGTATATCTCTTGGAGTATTGTTCTCTGTAATCTTTTTATATATTGTTGAATTTATTTCTTTCCATATTGTTTACTTTTTATTGTCCTTCCATTTAATAATTTTACTACTTTTGCTGTCTAAAATTATTTTAATGCTCTTCTTAATACTGCTACTCTTAATTGAATGTCTTGGTCTAATCTTAGTTTCTTCTCATACTTTGATTGGTATTTTTTCTTTCCAGTGTATTTTACATATTTTAAAATCTAGGTTTTTATTAATATTATCTTTAATCTTTGTTTTACCATTCTTAATTTTGCTGAAACTAAGCCTTTCTTTCTTAGTATTTTTAAGGTGGAGTAGTACTTCTTTGAAAGGAATCTTAAAACTGTCTTTCCTAGTTATTTTGATAAGTTTAATTTTCTTTTTGGTTAAAAGGAGTTCCTTAATTTTGATTTCTATACTAATTCATTTGAACAGTTCCTTGCTAAGCATACTACATCTATGGCCTATTATATTACCTCTAGTTTTACTAGTTAAGGCTTCTATCTTGCTATTAAGGTTGCTCCTAAAATTTCTTACGAGCGTAAGTAACATTATAAGTATCCTAGTTAGGCTAATTAAGCTTCTAAGACTATGGTGGTAATTGCTAAGGCTGTATAGGTGCTCCAAATAAATTGTATTAAGGTGCAGTGTTGGGCTGCTACATTTAACGAATTTATTATAACAATTTAAATATTTTAATTTATATCCTTAAACTATCTAAATCACTAATCTTATTAATTCATCTTTCATCTACTCAATTTTGGTTAAAGCACTAAGTTTATAATAAGCTGAAGAATGTAAATTTGATAATGAAATGTAATAAAGATGACTGAATTGCTAGGTAGATTTGAATTATAGGAAAGAGATAGTGGAAGGGATTAGTAGATGGAACTCATTTAGTGGTTGTAAAATAAATTTAGACTTATAAAAGTTGAGTTTAAAATCACTGCACTAAAAATAGCCTTTTAGGCTAATAATCGAACTTTAGCTGATCTATACAGAGAATGTTTCCATATAATGAGTGATTCTGATATTTCAAATTTTCTAATGCGGGACCTTGAATAACTCTACCCCATTTATCGAAAACCGAACCATGGCACATACATGTCCAGCCTTTCTTTTTTCCTACATAAGGTACTGGGATGCAACCTAAATGAGTGCATTTTGCGCTGACAACTAAAATATGACTATTTGGTGCTTCAGTTATATTAACTTTAGCATTTGGTTGAATCAGTTCGTGATCTGGAACTGATTACTCATCTTTCATTTCCTCTTCAGTAAGTCTTCGAACGAATAGAGGAGCACCATGCCATGAAGATTGCATTGTCTCGCCTGGTGGAAGTTCTCCAATATCGAGTTCAGTGTATTTGTCAGGGAAATATCTAATAAATCCAGCCATCATTCCAGCCCATGATGAAGCTAAATATTTAGCAATATAGATATAAAACATATTGTGAGTGGAAAAGCACAAATAGAACTAAGCTCTCTTTAAGTGAGATTCTTTTTCATTAAAAGCACGAGCTTCATCAAGGAAATTATCAAACTTGCCTTTTAGATCGATTACATCTGTGAAATTATTAGGCTTTAGTGGAGATTCATAAAAAGGAACGTGATCAGTCATATAATCCCATCCATCAAAATCACCGTTTTTTGTGCTAAAGCAGCGAATATAGCTTACTCTAGCTGCCTTAATTCCTCTTGACAACATATTTATTAAAAAAAACTAAAATATAGGTATATAATTGTTAAATTCACTAACCTCAGACTACACTTTTTATATATGGCTTCTTAATCTCTGCTCATTACTAATATACTCCTTCACAGCATCCTCAAGCCTTTTATACATCCAATCCTTATTGATTACTATACATTAAATTGAAATAAACACTTATAAGATATCATTTAATTCTTCTATTGGTTATGAAGATAAAGATGAGATAATATTATAAAAGAGTGGAATAGAAATAATGATTAGACTGATAGAATCAGATAAGATAAGTCTAATAATTATTATATAAATAAAATGGATCTAGACTTAATAACTTGCAAAAAATGCTTCTTGAGCATTCCAAAGCAAGATCTTAAAGTTCATAATAGATGTTGCAAAAATTCAATCGTATCTCAATAGATTTAAGAAAAATATAATCCTGTATCTAATGAAAATAAATTCAAAAATATTAGTAAAGGAAAACTCTAAGAAAATGCATATAAGTAATCTCCATAAGCTAGTGAAGAATAGAAGAAGTAAACTAGATGCGGCAAATGTAACTTAAAAATAAATTAAAATTAATTAGCTGATCATATACTTGCACACTAGTTAGAAAATAAGATAAAGGTTATAGATGTAAAATAATAAGGTTAATAATATAAAAAACAAGCTAAAAATCCTAGACAAAATTAACTGAAGCATAATAATGAATAATAAATATCTAGCTTTCATGATAGTTTATAAAAGTGCAATTTTTGCGGTCGTGAAATGAGTAAAAAATTAATAAAAGACCACGAAAAAGCTCATGAGCTAGAAATGCAAGAGAAGATAAGATAATAAAACTAGCATAATCAATTTAAATGTGATCTCTGTGGAAAAAAATGCAATTGAGAGGAACTGAAGAATCATAATTAAATTCATTAGTAAGAAATATTAAAAAATGATTTTGCGATTGCTTTTGAAATATAACACAATATTAATTAAAATGAAAATTCGCACAATTAGCAGTTTCAAGAAGAGGTTAATCATCATTAAGGAGAAATAAATAACTATAATATCCCAAATGAAAACTAAAACTTTAGTTAGAAAGAGTTTGGAAACTAGTAAAATAAAAAACAAAAAAATAATAATTTAAATAGACATCTATAGAATAATGAATTAGATGCCAATTAGAATTATTTAAACTAATAAAAATTTTAGAATTCATTTGAAATGTATGAAAATTCTCAGTTCATTCCCTAGAATTTATAGGAATAAAATGATTTTAATAACCAGTAATAATTTTAACCACCTTAGTAAGAGTAGATAGAAGGTGAATTAGATTTAAATAATTATGAAGTAAGTTATTTATAAAGTAATTACTCTAACTTGATAAAAACTTAGAGCCAGGTTAAGGAATGAAAAAAACGTTGATAGATCAGTTTCCTTCATAGATAATCTAAAAAAGCACCAAACTAGAGAAGGACGAAAATTGCCCTATTTGCTTAGAGAAATTAAAATGTGGAGATAAAATAAGGCGCATTTGATGTATGCATAAATTTCACGTGAATTGTATAGATGAATGGTTAGATAGAAAAAAAACCTGTCCAATTGACAATGAGGAATATAAACCTTCTTAAGAGAATTTATAATAACATCTTCATTTTACTTCCTCTTTATTTAATTGAAATCATTCTTCTTTTTACTTATTTGGATAATCATATTTAAATATACTAAATTTGATTAGAAAATACTCTACTTTCAAATATAACAAAATTAGGTTTATTTAATTATTTATTTTATAGATAATATAAGTATTTCAACCTTCTTCTATAATTTAGTGCATAAGGATATAGTTTTATCTAAATTTACCATTATAAATTTGTTTATTATTAAAGCTAAAAACTAAATAAATCTAGAGTTCATTCCAAAAAAACTTGTAAAATGTGAATAGAACTAAATGCAAAAATTAGGAACTAAAACCGCAAGCAAATGCTTTTTTCAACATAAATAGCTAGATGCCCTTCAATATAAATTGCTTAATATCTCTATTAAGTGAAAAATGAAGATAAAATGATGAATAGGCATATTTTAACTAACTAAGCATAAAGATAATATTTTACTCTAGATAAATGTCAGATTTAGTTAATAGTAATTGCACAGCAAGAATTTAATGTATTACCCTAATTTCCAGGCCTAGTTTTATAATATAAACAATATAATATAATTAAAGCTTAGTATTAAAGAAAGAAGATATTTAATGATTATCTAGAACATTAAATAAGGATCTAAATTCTGAAGTTTGTTAATCAGCAATTTTAGTTTAATATTATTTTGCTAAATTTAACTGTTAGTAATAACTAATTTAGTTTCTATTATTTTGTATAATAAATTTAATAATAGCTTATAACTATGCATAATTGCTTAGTAATTAGGCTATTAAGCATAGTAGAATGGTATTAAAGGGATATACAATTGTAAGTTGATTTTGAAAATAATTTAACTAAATATTTATTTAGTTGAGGTAGTAAAGATAAATAAGGAAAGAGAAGAAAGATTAATTATATGAAGCAATATAATGTATTATTTTAGAGCATTGTCATTAAATAATCTCTAGGACATATTTTACAATAATAGATAGAAAATTTTAATATAAAGACATTACTAAAAGAGATATTCTAATTAATTATCTTAATAATACACTTCATCGCTATTATATGTAAAGAAAATACTTAAATAAACGCTTTAAATGTAAATAGAGATTAAATACTAGATTTATAATAAAGCATTTTATAAGCTTAATTTAAATAGAATATGATATTGATTATTAATGAAGTTAGGTAATTTTACTAAGTAAGCTATAGTTGATTTAGTAAGATTTGCTAGTTGCTTGCATTGATGGTAATTGATTAGTTAATCTAATATTAGTTCCTTAATGAAGTTAACTAACTTTAAAATTAAAACAATGATTAAAAAGAATTTTTCTTCCTATGCTTATTCTTTAAAATAATACTTTCATTGTTAAATTCCTAATTTTTAGTAATATTGAAGGAAGTGATTTTGAGATCTTGTCATTTAATCTTACTTGCTAGTGATTTTTTTAAATTTTCTACCT
This sequence comes from Loxodes magnus, assembly GCA_946699065.1. NCBI lineage: Eukaryota > Ciliophora > Karyorelictea > Loxodida > Loxodidae > Loxodes > Loxodes magnus. Next base: position 432,062 of record CAMPDV010000042.1, read on the forward strand.
TTCTGATTGAATTTGCAAAGCTAGAATCTTTCTACCTGTATGATCTTAACTTAAAAGTTTTCAGTTTATATTCATTTTATTTAAAATGGTCAAACTCAAGAGAGCTATTAAGCATCATAGTCCCACATTTAATTCCTTCATTATACATTTTACTTTTCTATTAAGAAGGATACAAAAGCTTCATACTCGTCCTTACTTTCTGTGAAGCAATTTTAGGTAGTTTGATAATGGTCTTATCTTGCTTAGACTCGTCTAATTAAAATTAAAATCTAATATTTTTCATTCTTTATAAGAGCCGTTTTATCAAATATTGGTCTACTTAAATAGTTTGAATAATACTTCGAAAAGGTATTATAATAAGGTATAAGTTACTTATTATATCCTATATAGTAGAGGTTAATTAAAGGAATGCTCTAGTTAATGTAACTTACCATATAATCATTATTAATTGCTTAGTAAATAAGCAATATAGTTATATAACTTGTAGTAGTCTGCTTAAGTTAATAGTTTGAAGGAAATAGTAGACCTCAGAGATGAAACTAAAATTTTAAAATATAGTTAACTTTCTATTTAAACTATACAGGAAATGGCATATATATTATAAAATAAGTCTAAATAAGTATGAGATTGCTTAAATTATATAAGAGTATCTAAATCTAAAATTATAAAAGCTTCTTATCAACTATATTCAATTATTATCATAGTTCCCTTAATTACCAATTGATATTCAGTTCATGTTGTCGATAATTTAATCATCAGTACACTTTTTACAGTCTCATCAGATTAAAATAAACTTGGAACAAAGCAATTCTATCATTTGCTTGATAACTTGGAAAATAGCAAAGTAAAATGATTAAGAGTAAAAGATAAAAAATGTAGATAGAAGTTTTAGTATAATCTGTCTTTAAATTAAGATATTAGAATAACTTTTTTACATCTGATATTTAATTTAATAAATCAGCATATCTACAAAATCTAAGGATGAAGCTATTATTCTCTAGCACTTACTTTCACCAACTCTATTGTAATTTATCTTATTATTTACAATATAAGACTAATAATTTAAGTAGATAATCTAATAAGACTTCATGCTATTATAATAAGTATAACTCTAAATATAAGGGTAAGAAATAGAAAGAGGCAGTGGTACTAATAATTAAGTTCTTAAAGTACTTGATAATATAGATATCTGATAATTAAGTTTAAAGCAAAGTAATTAAAATTTAATTTATATACTTACTTACATTATTTAGAAGTAAGACTTATACAATTCACTCTTAGTAATACTATCAATTATGCTTCCTTTATAAACCTTATTAATTAGAGATATCAAGAGTTATCATTTTAGTAACTTAGCAGTTTTCTTAAATTTATATATCTCTTAAGTGTAAGATAATCTTAAATCCATAGTAAAGAAGTAATAAGAGATTATTAGTTAGATAGTTAATCTAGCAAAAAGAGAAAAAGTGAATGCTTTAAATAATAAGCGATACTTCATTAGAGCTAAATAAAGGTAATAAAATGGGAAACATTTAAAACTAAAACTAAATTAGCAATCAAATGATTGAAGAGAAGATGGACTAAAATGAGTGGAATAATTATTAAATAGTTTACACTAATGAGATTCATAAGTTCAGTGATTTTACATTATCTATGTACAACTGTGTCTATTTAAATTCTGAGAAAGTCAGACTCAACTCCTTTTCTACAAAGGATGTAGAGACCTTTAAAAAGTTGAATACTTTGATAGATAAATGAATTACCTAGTCTAATCAAATTCCTGAAGAGTTTTTTAAGGTGAAGAAGAAATGATGTAATATAGACAATTAGTTTAGAATAAACCTCATTTATGATGACTATGGAGAATAAAGTCTGAAAGAACTGATTTAAAAAAATAAAAACAGCTAGTAGCAGTAGGAATAATATAATGTTGCTTTTCTCTAAATAATTCAACTCATTAATTCTTTTAGTTTCATGCAATCCATCCAGTTAAGCTACTAGGATATAAGACCTAGCAACTTTTATTAAGTTAACTCTGAAATTAAAATTTCTAATTTTGTGGAAAGTTAAGTTTTATAAGAGATTTCAGATTTGAACAAGGAGCAATACTTTATATATGAGACAGTTAACTATCAATCACCTGAAAAAAAACAGTTATATAGTATTAGAATTTTAGAATGAGAGAGCTAAGAAATAAATTAATATAAGTCAGATGTCTTTTCACTTGGTCTTTCTGTACTACAATTCCTTACCATGTTCAAAGTATAAAACTATGATTAAGATTAAGTTTCCGAATCTTTAATTGACATAAAAAATTAAAAATTGCAACTCTTATTGAAAAAAATGCTTACTTTCGAGGCTTAATACAGACCTGACTTTTTAGAATTAAAGTAGTATGTTCAATCAAATTAAAACGACCTAGATAATTTATAACCAATGAAGAAGGTAGAAACTCAAAGATAATAGTCAATGAAGAAAGTTGAAACTCAAAGATCATATAGCGTTTTTCAAGTCTCTGGAATTTAAAACCCTCATAGTCCTAAAATAAATTAATAGTAACTAGAGAATTAATCTCAATGAGAAGTAGTATAGCACAGTTCAATCTAATAAACTGACTAAATAAGTTCTATCAAAAATCCTAGATAAAGAGCTTAAACATTAGCATAATTTGACTAAAATAATCCAATTCAAATAAATTTGCTAAATTTAAAAGAAGGAAAATTGTTTTTGGATTGCATCTTTAGAAATAAAAATTTCATTTAGTTCAAATATTTATCTTAGAGAGTTTATGTAAAGCATCTTAGAAATTCACTTAATAATGCTAAAAATGAAAATCAATTCCATAATAACTAAAACCTTTGCTTGCAATTTACCAGAAATACTACTTAAGAGTTAAGATCATTATGTAGATAAAACGTACATAGTTAGTTGTTTTAAGGCTTACTAAAAAATGTTGATAGTCAAACCTTTGATTTGATGGCATAAGATTATGTATCTGATTGTTAAATCCTAAAGCAAGCTTTGAATTACGAATAGTAAGATGTTCTAGAAATTCTGGAAAATCTGCAAATTATAATTTCGAATCAAGCTAAAAAGACAGAACTAGATGAATTCTATCTAAAAGTTATAAGCAATTACTCTGACTTTATGAAGATAACGAATAAATTAGCGTAAATTAACAATTAGCAAGATAAAGCTAAGACTGTAAACAACTTCATTCAGGAATATTTTGAAAATAATAAGCAAGAATAGGCATAAACTTTCGCTAAGAAAACCTTTGATATGAAAGACAAGCAAATATGATAGATCAAATTGAATGCGCTAGCAAAAAAATAGCAATGAAATGTAATTTAAAAAGAGATGCTAAGTAAATCTAAAATAGTCAAAAAATTAACACCTGATGCTTTTGTAGAAATAGCGCTTAAATATGATTAGAAAGATTTAGCAATTTAATGGTCTATGCAATACCTAAAAAACAGCGATTAAACCATTTACTTGCTAGATTATCTAGAGTAAATTTTAATACAGTAAAACAAGAGAAGCTTTAGAGCTTGCTATCAAAAATAACAGAAAAAGAATATTCGAAGAAATTGTTGAAGGAAAGAGAAAAAAAATTCAGTAAGACTTAACTCAGAAACATTTTACAAGAGTTACCAATACCCAAAAAATGGAACTTTTAGATTTAAAGATATTTCTATAAAAATCTTCATCAATACTTCCCTTTATTAAAAAGCTAAACAAACCACCTATTTACATAATAGATAATATCCTAAATCCTTTCAATATACAGAAATAATTCAGGCTATGTATTATAATAAATATATTTCACTACAAAGTTTTTCCCGCCATTACTCCCCCATTTTGATATAAAATAAGTAAACATCAAAAAGCTTAATAGATAATATAAGATATTAATTCTATCTTTGCTCAGACAAACGTATACTTTTTATTTAATTATATTTATTTAATGTATTAAGCCAAGATTACCTATATTGAATGCTAAAGTTTTATATACTAAATGGTTTAAAGCACTTGTTATTTTTGGCTATCTTTAGTATCATAAATAGTTGAAATTAAATAAAAAATTTTAAATTTATTTTCAACTTTTAACAACTATGCAGCCTAAATTTTTAATTCCTAATAAATCTTCCTTTTTCCAATCTTTGTACTAAGAGTAAAAGAAAGAGTCTCTAAAATTATATCTTAAAGTGCTAAAGCATTAATTATTTTTGACTATAGTAATACTTGGAGTATAATAATGTATTAAATTGCTTTAATTTGAATAGTAGTTTATTAATAGATAATTAAAAGCCTTATTTAAATAATGCTGAACTTCTCTTCTTAACTTATTAGATTGTCTAAATATCAATCCATCAAACCACTCTAATATTTCTATGCTAGAAGTATTAAAAATAAAAATCCTGACGTAACTTCTATTTTAGTTTGGTCCTTAAACAAGTAACTTTAGTATGAGTAAAGAAAATACCATCCTGATGAAGAAATAGATAAGTTTATATAAGATAATCAACTTGAGGTTATAGAAGATAAATACGATACCTATGTAATTAAGATGAAAAAGCCAATTATAAGTTAAAATAAATCTTTTCACATTAGGTTTTGCGCCAAAACACCAGATAATGAGGAGAAGGAATAGTAGCAAAGTCCTACTTATATGGAATTTTTAATAGCTATAGTTGATAACTCAAATAACTCAGCATTAGTATATGACTGTTCATCTTTAGACACTGAGATATAAATTAATAAAGTAGCATTCGCATCAAATTATACTGAATTTTAAGAAGACTACAGAAAAACCGAAAGAGAACTATTCTAAGGCCCACAATTTAGTTCTCTTGAAGATTCGCTTTAAAAAACTTTATTAGATTATTTAAAAGAGCATGGAGTTAATGAATACTTAATTATGTTTATAGAAAGCTATTCAATGGAAAAAGAATAGAGATTATTCATGAATTGGATAAAGTTTTGTAGTGCATGTGCAACCATTTCTTCCTAACAAAGTAATTTAATTTAAAAATTAATTTTCCATTTACAATAAATTTATCTATTACCTTAGAATTTGTATTATACTTTAAGCATTAAGGACTATTTCTATAGTTAATATCAAAGAAATCAGAACTAGTTATTCGTATTCCTGTTTTCTCTTTTAATCTTCAGTTTACTATTTTTGATTTGATAAGATAATTTGAAAGATAAAATTACTTTTATATTTTTCAGATTTAAAGTTCCATTAAGGAGATTTAGCTTGCTTTGTGAAAAAATCATTCTTCATATACTATGAAACCTAATTTATCTATCTTTCAATTTTTTTAGTTTTAATACTCCTACTTTTATTATATCTTTTATAGTTTTTAAAGAAAATAAGGAAATATTTTATAATTCTTAACTAGATCTAATTAATGAAAGAGAATCTGAAATAAGCGTAGCATCTATTAAATATGTAGCCATATAAGTAGATTATAATGATAAAAATTAATTTATTATAAAGAAAATAAATAATAAAAAGTGGAATCATATAACTAACACACAGTAAATCTCTCTATAATTATTTTAGGAATATTAAAATCATTTTAATTTCCTAGAGTCTTAAAACATTATTCTATGTGTTTTTCTAAGAAGATAACATATAACTTGAAAAAGCCTAAAGTCGTATTAAAGTTATATTGAACTAGCAGCCTTCTTTCATTTTTAATTTATCTCTAGATAAAGAAATTATAGATAGAATGATAAATTAGTGTATTAAGATGCAAAATTAAATAAAAGTTAATTAATTTAAGGATTCTAAATTCATATCATATACATAAACTCACTATCTAAATCTTCTGAAATTGTATTTATTAAAGCCTTTTCTTAGAAATTGAATTCGTTTCATTCAAAATTAAATTTTTCTGCTTGACCGTAGTGAGCAACATCAGGGAAATCATTTCAACTAAAGGGCTTGTGATTCTAATATGTTGGTCCGCTAATTGCTAGAAAATTTAGATTATTTAACATTTCAATATTGCCAACTTTTGAATCCGTTCCGCCATAAAGATAAAGATAGGATAAATTTTCACTTAAATCGTATCTAGCTGAAATTGCATCTCAAGGATGAGAAACATTAACCATTTGTGGAACTTTTCAAGTATTAAGTTACATAAATCACTAAATATCCTATAAAGAATGTATGCTCTCTTGATATTCTCTAAATATTCTAGCTCTTGAATCTTAATTATAATCGTAAAAGAATCTTATTTAATCCTTATAAACCTAATATCCTGCCTTTTAAGAGGTTATTTTAAATGTTGGAAAATTATAGCTGCCTCAATATTCATATTTTTCTAGATATGGTATCGCATTTTCATAATAGCTACTTCCAGGTATTTACTCCAGCACTAAAAAACTAAAGTTTTATTTTTTTAAGACAGTTTCCAAATTTATAACCATTCATTATGAACTATAAGATCCTGGTAAGATAAATTCCATTCAATTAACTCATTCCTATACATTTGACGCAAGTGCATTTGCTGTCATTATTCTAAAGAAGTTCATTATACTTTAGTCAGGATCAAGAAAATACTCCTTATACAAAAATGTGTCATATACTTCTAAAGAAGTTTCTGTTATCATTAGTTTAGAGCCAAAATTCTTTTTGATTATATATCATTCATCTGTACTCGATATACAGCCAGGATAACTTGACATCGTAATCTACATTAAACTAGGGAAGTTATATATCTTTAAAATTCGATTCATTTCAGAATAATGTTCTCAAGTTGTATGTCCTATTAATAAATCCTTCATTATCTTTTCCTTTTTATTATACTAATAAATAGGTTTTATCAATACACTGCATCTTTGTCTATATATACTATTTTTTCTCCACTATATAAGGCCATCCTTTTTAATATGTTCCAAAAGATTGGCAAAATAAGTTTTAGAACCACTATCTCCATCAAAATTTTTAAATCTCTTTCTAACTTTTCATCCAAAAGCCAGTTCAGAAGTAACTCCATCATCATTTATAAAAAATAGAGTTTCCATCGTAATCTTTTTAATATCTAAACTATAATACTTTGAGTTTCTATATCCCTTCAACATTCCCTCTAGTTAATTATAAAATAAGACTACTTTCTACCAAAACTTAAACTCATCTTTATTTGAAAGTAAATCTAATTTCTTTTCCATATTCTTAATTCTATTCACTTGAATCTGGAGGTAATCGTTCAAAATATCAAATTCATCTTTCTTAAAGGAAAACAAATTTTTTACTCAAGAGCTTATTTAAAAAGCTGTTAAATATCCTTCAAGATAACCTGCATAATATAACTAGTCTTTTAATGAGTATTAAGGATTTGTTTCTACGTAAATTTAATCCCATCCTATTTTTTGCATATCATCAGAGTATTCAGCATAAGCAATAAACTAACTTTTCTTATAATTAAAAATTTCAATCTTAGAATCAATAACGAGGACACTTAAAATCTACTTAGCAGTAGTTTCTAGTATCAAAAAGCAAAGGATTATAATTAAAGCACTACTCATCTTTACTTTATATATAAGTGCCTTTAAATACTATCTTTATTCTTAGAAATAAAACTACAAAAATGAGTCAAAATTAATAATCTATAACTATGCTCGTTTTATATTCAAATGGTACTTAGAAATATATTTTTCTTTAAAATGCTCTCAATATGAATTCATATTTATAGAGGGTTTTATTATTTAAATATCTTTATATACTTACTCTTTATTTAGGATAGCTTGTATCTGTTGCTTAATTTCGTTAAGTGAAAGCTATAAAATAAGATTTTGCTTATCTTTGCTAAGTATATTTTATGCCTTTGGCTTTGCTTTTATATTTGTGATTCTTGTATCCTTCTTAATTTAAAACTTGATTGATATTTAATCTTAGTCTTATTGTAAAAATTTAGCATAAATAAGTGAGATAGTTCTAAATTAAACCTCAGAGAGAAAAGCATATAGATATATGGTTTTTGTGATGGGTTTAGAGAGTAGATATAAAGGAAGATAGTGAGTTTAAATTTAAAGAGTTTTCGATCTTTTTCTTAAATTTAAATATTAAAGCTATTAACTAAAAATGGGAAATGTTGGCGATATCTTTAGTAGCAATGAACAAAAAACTGAAGAAACCACTAAAGAGGGCGAAGAAAATAATGAAGAAAAAAAAGGCGAAGATTAAGCTTAAGGTTAAGAAGAGGATTCAGAAGATTCTGATGAAAATAAGGTATCAAATACAGAGTTAATCAAAAAGATCTAAGAAGAAAAATAAAGCACTTGAATCTTTAAAGATGATTAATTAGTTCAAATTTTAGTAAAAAACTTAAAGGAATAACAAGAAAAAAGGGAAAATGGAGAAATGTAGAATTTAGAATATATTGCAATATAAAACTTGTTACAAAAAAAGATTTTAGAAAAACTAAATGAAATAACTGAAGAAAATTAGGCTTAATATCATGTATAAAGATTTGAAAAAGAACGAGCATCAATGTTCATTATAGCTAATGAACTTCGCTCTATAAAAGTGGTAAATGAAGAGGAAACAAGTGCAAATTTAATTGAAATATGCAGGATCTGCTTGCTAAAGAGTGAAATTTTAAACAAACGTTTTGTTGATGCTGGAGGTCATATAATGATTGTCTAAAATGTTCTTAGTCGAAGTTAAAAAATATAGTAGGCAAGTTCGATTTGCTTAGCAATTTTGAGTGAAAGAAAAGAAAATATGAAAGATCTAGAAAATGCTTAGATAATTCCAACCTTATTAATATCAACAATGGACGACAACTTGAATATAAAATACTGAGCTATATTTACGATATTTAACTTTAGTGAAGCTAGTGAAATTTATAAAAAGCAGATTGTTGATAAGGAGCTAATTTCTCCTTTGATTAAAATAATAATTACTAACACTAATCTCATGAACTAATTTAAATAAGCTTAGTAAAAAATAGAAAGTATAGCTGATGTTTTTGTGAAGAATGCAGAGCAAACTAAATGTGATATTCTAAAGAAAAGAGTCGAATCTTCGGCTAAACTTATTTTAAAAACCCTTGATGCTTTGATATCTCTGGCAGTATTAAATGAAGTCCCTTCTTAAATAGATTCTTATGGAGGGCTTCCTTTTATAGTAGACTTGCTAAATCATCACGATGTAGATATTTAGAAAAAAATATTGAAGTTATTGGCAATTGTAGTATGTACTCCATATATTTGTGTGAAAGTAGGCAAGCATGAAACTATTAAGCAAATAATAGAAATATCAAATAATAAAGAAAATCCAGAATTAAGTTTAAGCGCTAACTAGGCTCTAATGTAGCTTTGCTTAGATGCTAGCAATATTCGGTTTATTGAATAATAAGGAGCGCTATAAAATGTGCTATCATTAACTAAAATTTCGCTAGATGACAATTAAGAAAAGGCAAAAGAAGTTATAAGTTCATTATAAATGTTTTGCCGTTAAGCACCTTATCTAAAGCTTCAAAATATTTACATGCAGATTGTTACTCCTTTACTAACTCTAGTATAGTTTGATCAACACGATATTACTAATAAAACCCTCAGAGCGCTTGCAGATTTAAGTTTGAGACAAGATTGTATAAAAAAGATAGTGGAAGAAAATGGGCATCAAATTTTATATGAGAAAATCAAAAATATGAAGGTAAATGAAGAATAAGGAGAAGAAGAGAAAATGTATGCCGTAAGGGCTCTTACAAACCTTTTTATCTTAAATGAAAACGTAGCTGTCATTAGCCAGAATTAAAGCATAGTCGATTTCATCATTGATTTGTAGCATTTTACTGGAAATAATCCAAAAGTTAATTTTAGTATCATTAATGATACTAAGCTATGCCTTAGTCTTTTAAATTAAAATTGTAATTGTTTATTTAGAAATTTAGGCCCCTTTAAAGCAGAGGTTCTACTATCTAATGCAAATGCTATCTTATGATTTTGATCAATATCCAGATATCATATGCAAAGCAGGTGCAGCTTTGTCTAATATGGCAACTTGCTACAGATCTTCTCTCAAGAAATTTAATTTTACTAACTTTCTTATCAAAATGATAAATTCAAGTCATCCTAGCATTGTTAGAGAAGGATGCAGAGGTTTATTTGCCATTTGCTCACGACCAAATGATTTAAAGCTTTGGTTTAAATTTGAGGGAAATAAAAAGAGTATGGATTCTGCAACCAATCAACAAATTATTGAGCATGGATGTGTTAAAAAGCTTCCATAAAAGAAAGGCTTATATAAAAACTGGGGGGCATGATTCGCTTACGAAGATGTATTAGAGCTGACTGAAATAATTACTTTTCCTAAAGAAGATTTTTAATGAACTATAAGCTTTTGGACTGTATTTCCCTTACCATAATATAAAAATAAAGCAAGCTAAACTAACATATGAAGTTATCATACTCTTATTCAAAATTCATATGGTTTAGGTGGTTGGGTTGTTGTTTAAAATGATCATGAAACTTTAGGCTTATTCGATGAAGAGACAGGATTATTTGTAGCATGCGAAAAAAAATTATCAGCTCTCAAAAATGGATGAAACCATATTTTGCTTACATATCATAGAAAAATAAGAGAAAAAGGAGAAAAAAAAGAAAAAGGAGTTGTAAAGTTCTGATTCAATGGAAATGAAGAAGGGAAAAGAGCAGTTACTTTAAACTCTAACATAAAGTACATAGGGAACAATAAATAAGGAGATGAACCATTTGGAGTAATTTGTGATTTAAGGATTTATCCATTTGCCATTCCAGATCAAGCTTAGATTAATAAAATAAATTAAATGAAACTTAATAAATAGGATTGCGAATCTCAAGATGATTTCAAATGGGTGGGTGAGATCTTTAAATACAACGATGATATATTATAAGGGATGCCTGATTGAATTTGGGAAACAATTAATTCTCAAGGAGGCATAAACGATTTATTATAAGCCTTAAGAAAGGTTTCAAATGATGATACGATCATAAGCATTCTTAAATGTCTAGGGCTTTTAGCTACTAAACGTATAATTTTTATTATAGATTCAATAAGAATTGCAATAATTCGTTCTGGAGTGATAGAAGTTTTAAGAAATATAATTAACAATGATAATAAGCAAATTTAGATAGAGGCTAGTAAAGCATTACTCAACTTATATTGAGAGAAACTTATACTTTATTTTCAAAATTATTAGATCAATATTATTCACTATCCTCTCTACCTGAAATATTATTAATTGCTTTAATATTCTTTAATACAATCTAAAATATAATAAAACTTAATATTTTCTCTTATCAATTACTAGGAATATTTTAGAATATAAAGGCTTGGTCTTCAAATTTTATAAAATATAAATTTAGTAACTAAAACATTGATATTTAAAAAATGAGATTTAAATGAAAAAGAAAGGGAAGCACAATTAAAAAATAAATTCATTTACGCTGTGATCTTTATTAAGCATTCTCAATTTAGAGATTTCTATTTAAGATCTATTTCTATTTCTTCCTTTTTCTGAAGATTTATTTCTTCTCTGTTTAATCCATAAAGCAGATTTTCAAACTTTGTCGGCTTGTTTCAGTCTTCGCTTCATTAATCTATATCCACCTTTAAGTCAAACTGCCTTTCTGAGTGCTAATCAAATTCATAAAAATCATCATCATGACGAAATGTTCTAACCTTTTCGCGCACTTGACTCATTTTTAAACTTTAAACTTTTAAATTTTAAACAAAGAAATAAATCTAATTTTCCCTTTTTCAGCCTTAAACTAAAAGGCCAATAAAAAATATGATTGTAAACTTTTAATAACTTTATGCATATAAAATGTTTAGGAAAAGCTAGATCTTTTATATAACATTTGGTTAATTTTCTGCTTATTAAATTAAACTTTACTAACTTTATAGACTTTATCGACTTTCTTCTATTTTGATTATCGTTTAAAAAAATTAAATTATCTTAATAGTTTATATTAAACAATAGAAAACATTTCCCTTTTTACTTTATAACTAGTCTTTACAATTTTAAAGCAAACGACAAATAATAAAAACAAATAAGATGGAAAAGTTCAGTTCAGCATTTCAATTTCTTGATCTTCTTCCTAATTTTTATTTAGTTGCTCCTCATCCTTCATTTTTAGCTCGTTTTGATCTTAAATAAGAAGAGAACTTCCTCTTGCTCCAGAAGCAGATATTCATACAAAATTTTCATTTTGCGTTAAACTTTTAAGCTCAAAAGCGTTTCCATAATCTTAGCCATCTAAAATGAAATGAATTTCTTTGTTTTTTATTTGTATCTCTACAGTACCTTAAACTTATACTTAGTGTCCATATTATGTTCTAATGTCATTATGCTCTTTTTTTGATTCATAATTATAAAAGCTCCATCCATGAGGTGTTTCTGAGAAAGCTTTACTTGTAATTCAGTTCTATCTTGATAACCCAATTACAAAATAGATACTGTTCAATATTTAAAATTTTAGAGTTTGATAACTAACTTTATTGAGATCTATTGGAATATTTAAATATGCATTTCTATAGATTCTATCCTAGAACGTAGCTTGCTTTCCATTGTTTGAAATAACTACTGTTTAATGCGAACTTTAAGGGTCGAATTAAAATTAGCTTCAGTCATAGTGTATAGGAATTTAGTCTTAGCTTATTTCTTATTGAAGCAGTTTCTGTGGTTTTAAATCGGTAATAAGCTACTGATAAGTTGATTAAGTATTTCAAAGAGAAAGCTTTTAAATTTAAGAGCTCATATCAGTCTATGCATTAATTTGTTTACTAAGTTAAGTTTGCATCTAATGTATTACCATATATAGTATCTAAATCTGATTTTGAAAAGCTTCGTTTTATTACAAATTTTATTGAAGATCGTTTATTATCTGTTGCTACTTCAAGTTCTCGTTTTTAAGCATTTATATCTAGTTTTCTAAATCTTGACAATCCAATAATTTCAGTTGCTTTATGTAATCCTTAAGAGATACAATACAATCATGTGTTTGATTGATATTGAAGTATTATTCGCATCTATTGCATAACTAAGTCTGTACAGCACATTACTTTTTATGTTCTTCATAGTCTTTTCTCTGTATTCATTAATCACATCCCTAATTAGAGCATCTCATTTTATAAAATTCGCATAATTAATTTTCATGTTTCTCTAATTTCTCTAAATTCAAAACTGCTCCACAATCTTAATTTCTACACTTCACCTGCAACTATCCTATCATTTACATTAATATTCTCCCGCACTTTCTTGTAACAAACTAATTCTTCCTACAATGAGGACAATTTGGAGATTTCTTTTTTCATAATTCAGCGCAGTATGAGCAATAAGGTGTGGTACATTAGGTACATTCAACAGGATCTTCTAAAACATCTTAGCAAATTTCGCATATATAGTACTTATCAATTTCCTGCGCGAATATATCAGTTTAATAACCCATTATGATTATTATGTATAGAAATTATCCTTTTAGCTTTAAATTATAATTCTATTCATTGTATTTAAAATTAACTTAAACTACTAAAGCAAACATTTGATTTAAAAGAAATTAATATAATAAGCTATTTTTATAATCTACTCAGTAGTTAACTCTATCTCTTCATCTTTACTTTTTAAGCTTTCTTTTATTTCTACATCTACATAATTTTATTGCTTTCATGAGTTTTTCTATTGAAGGTTCTTTAAATAATTTTGATAATTAGTTGAGATAAGAATATAACAGTATATAAAATTATCATCAGAACATGTTATTTCTTTTCTGTTAAAATCAATTACTTTATATATTAATTATAATGCTAAGTTTATTAGTAAGCATATTAACATCCTGCTTACTCTTAGATATGCCTATTATAAGCAGACAGATTATATTTTTGTTAGCCTTATTTAAATCACCAGGTCAAAAATTATAATCTAATTATTTATTAGGCGAACGAAAAAGAATTCCTTTCCAGATTTTGTTTGAAAGTAGACCTCGATATTTAACTTATCTTCTTCAATAGGCATATATATAATTTATTTATAATGATTCTTTAAATTAAAAAGAACTTATCAATTATAAGTTACATATAAGCCTTTAAGCTTTATATCATAAAATCAAAGTCTCTCATTATAAATTCTTTTCGATTTTTAATTAATATAACATACTCTAAAAAGCTTAATTATCTCTCATTCAAACTAATCATTTAATATCATAAAAATTAATATTTATGATAATTTTCTTAACTTTATTAAATAATAATTATCATATTATACTCAGCTTTTAACTATCCCTAAGGATAAAATATTTATTTTATAAATTATTATAATAGATTCATCTCTCACTTCTCTCTTCAGTATAACTTAATATTTGTTTTCCTTTCTATATCATTAATATTAAGAGGTACTTATGAGTTATAAAGTTACTAAAATCTGAAGTTTGCTAAAAAACTAAATATTTTTGTTGTTAATTATAAATTTTCTTTGTTGAAGAGATTCTATATACTAGAGGATGATAATATAAGAGATTTAAATGTTATATATTATAGATTAATATTTAAATATCTTTAAGCTATTTATACTCTCTAGAAAAGTATCATTGCTATAGTTTAATTTAATTTTGTATAAGTTTGTATTATTATTACTTTTTTATTAAGATAAAACTTTATTCTATTTTTAACTTTTAATCATGGCTTCTTAATATTATTTAAAACACTCTACTTTTGTTTTCTAATTTAAGATATAACTAAGTTTAAGAGTCAAAGTTAGTAAAAGTTTATATATTATTAAAAAAGAAAAGTTGATTGTAAGGAATCTCATAGAGCTAATACAGTAAGAACTCAAAATTAATGAAAGTATAATAGAATCTTGGGAATATATAATGAAGGGTTATTATACTGTTAAATAGCAGATAGTTTAATGTTAGTTTAGTACATTTATTAAATTAATATACATCACAAATAAAAGTTTATAAGATGCTTAGTAGAAATATTTCAATATTTCTAGTCTATTATTAGGTTTAATATGTTGTAATCTTTCAATTATAAAGAACTAGGAATCATTTAAACTTTGCAAACAATATTAATTAGATATATAAAAATATTTTAGGCTATCTTTCATCAATCAAAATATTCTAACTAAAAATAAAATCTATTTTTCATAAAAATTATTTAAATAAAAGCAAAGTTAAGTTCAGAATGAATTGCCTTTTTATCCAATATTTAAAGAAAACTCCTCATTATGTTAAAAAATAAAATTTTTATTGGTATACTTTTAACCTTAAGAGAGTATTTAAATTTAGAAATATCAGAATCGAAAATTCGTATAATACTCCAAAAGCATATAAGCATAGGAAAGAAATTAATTGATATTCAGTTAATTAAGATATTTAAAGAGATTAAAATATCCTTAATTTATATAGTTCATATTTATTTCTGCTAGATTATAAAATTTCTTTTTAAGCTCAAGAAAATAATTTTAAAATTAATTTAGATAGATAAAATAACTTCAAGTTGTAAGATTTAAATAAAAGTAAGTTTTAAAGTTAAATTTATATATGATAAATGTATATGAAAATGCTTTTACATTTAGTTATTTTTATAATAAAAAAAAGCGGAGGAAGAAAATTAGATTAGATAAAAAGTAAAAAACTATTTTATAAGAATTTTCATTATTTGTTACTTAGTTCCCTCAGGGCTACAAGGGCATTCTTTTGAACCATGAATTAATTCTTAAGTTATTCTTAGTCGTAAATTATTGGGTTAATTCTAATAACGCAAACTTAGCCGTTAGTTTAATAAAATTCTTCACAAATTTTCTTAATAGTTTTTATATGGTTTCCTACACCAATTTCTAGGATGACTGTTTAATTTTTGTTTCAAAGCATTTCTTTTCATATTCTCATTACTTTATGCTTTTGCTCTGCGGAACGGTCTTAATTTCATAAAGGATCATTAAAAAGACAAATATTAGGTCTTGCAAGTTTTTTGCAGTGTGGACAATGAGGAAAATCTTCTAATTATTTAGCATCTTCCTTTATTTGTCCCTTTGCTTGCCATATGTCAAATTTGCAAATATTTATACACTGTAAATAATTTATATTTCCATGAACTTCTCATATTATATCTTCTGAGAATCCTGCTTTTTAAAAATGTCCATCCACATTAGATGTTATAATGAAAAAATTTTTGTCCTTTGAAAGGTTTTTTAATATCTAATATCCTTCATGAGGTTCAGTTCTTTCATACATGAAATATCTAGATGAATAAAAATCCCAAGCTAACTGAGGTTTTTACATAAACGCTTTTCGCGTAGCAAGATCTTCAAATTCAACATTTTTGTAAATCCCTGTAGTTCTATAATCAGGCAATCCACTATCAACTCCCATTCCTGCTCCTGCTAGTACTATCATATTAGGAGAATTATCTACTATTTTTCTTAGCAACTACATTTCCAGATAATATAAATTTAGTCTTTTATTATCCAATAATATGCTTATTTATCTAGATATTTAGCATATTTTAACTTCCAATTTTAAACCTTTTTATTTACTTTAATTTGCTAGCTCTATCTATTTTCTATTTATGCTTATATTTCAACACTTTATTTCCATACTATTTAGTTTACTCTTACTAATACTTATGCATAATATACTCTATAGATAAATTACAGTATTAGATATGAATACTTACAGCTATCTTAGGTAATTTAAAGAATTATTTTGGAATTAATAAATTTTAACAATTTTAAAATGATTTAATATAATATAATTAATTGACTCTGCAAACTAGTCTAAAAGCAGCAATAATTCCTACAGTTAAAGATTTTCAAATTATTGAAATATATAATTATAATTTTATAGCTGAAACTATTAAAACCTTTATTTTCTTATTTATCCTTAAGAGTAAAACTAAATTTAGTTATCTTACTATGTATATAAATAGATATATCTTAATAACTTTCTAAATTTGGTGTTAAAAGTATCTGTTGAAGTACATACGAACTATCAAAGATCGTGATATTTCTATATTATATGAAATAAGAAAAATTTAGTATGCAGTTAATGAATAAATCCCATTTTTTCTGCTTATTATTGCTATAATATTTCCCCTCCTAAGTATTTAAAGATGAGTGGTTAATGTAATAGAGTTTTAAATGTTACAATTAATGAATCTATTAAAAGCAATTATTTTAAATATAAAATGATAAAAAGTAAATATTACAAAAAGAAACCAAAAGAGTAAAATTGACAGCTACTTCCAACCTTAAACTTATCACCTAAGTATTCTGTTATACAGAGAAGCATGCTAGGGTAAAGCGTAAAAAGAGATATGACAGATCTGAATAGTGATGACTGACTGGAAATATCTTAAAGAAAATAAAATCATATATTGTTTTCTAATGACATTATTAAAAGACATAATGAAACTCTCAAAACTTTCAATCGTAATTCAAAAAATTTAACAAAAAGGAACAGATTGAAAAAATCTTAAAACTGTACCTAGGTGAATCAATTAGATCTTTAGTCTCTATTAAACAGTTAAAATAGATAACCCTTGCTAAGTTTTTTCGATTTTACTAGTTAAAAAGGAAGCAAAAAGTAATTTAAAAAACTAAGAAAACTAGAGATGTATAAAGAAAGTGAACTATAGAAGAAGACTTAATAAATACTTAATAGGAATTAATTATCTTAAAATACGCATACTTTGTCCCCAAAGTATCAGAGTCAAACATTTGTAAAAGAATTTCGACAAAAGAATATAAAATAATAAATAAAAAAAGTTAGCAAAGGTAAAGATAAGTTCTAATTAAAAAAATTGAAAAGTATGAAATCCTGATCTATTGATACTCTCTAAAACATTTAAAGTAATTATGAGAAAAATAACCTAAATATCAAAATTCCTTAGCTAGATAAAGACAAACATTTTTTGAGTTATAGATCTATTAATAGCCAATTTAACAGTCCTGTGTTGATAGGAAGTAAATACTTATCCAAAGATAACTCAACTGAGTATATAGATAATAGTAATTAGATTAATATTTGATTTTATTTAATAATTTCAAATTTTCTTTTAAACTTACAAAGAAAGCAACCCTCTTTAATAGCACTTATAAATAATTTATTCCTTCAAGTTATTTTAAAAATGAAAAAAATCAAATAATAATGCATAAACTGAAAGCAGATAGTAGAGAATATTAAAATAAGCAACTTGATATCTTTATTATAAGTGAGTAATTAAGAAATATCTAATTTTAATGATAAGAACTATTTAATTTATTATCTAAATCCAGTAAAATGCAAGCCTAGTACCCCAAGATATCAATAACTACAATAATTATAGAATTTTAGTTTTATAAATGAATAATTATACTAATGTTAGGTAATCATTGTAATTTTAAGCTTAATTAAATTAATAATTATTTATATAGCAATCCTTATTTTCTCTTTTCTTACTTTGATAATTATATACTCTTATCTTTTAATATCTGCTAGTATGAACTTATTATAAATTTTGATTATTACTATTTATTACTATTTAAGTTAAAAAATATAATCATAATTCTTTAGAAATAAGATTAAAATGAGGAGAAAAGGGAAAATATAGAAATATTAAAGAAAAGCTTAGAAATTCTTATGTTTTATTAATACAATTGTAAAGACTAAAAATTTAGGAATTATAATAAAGAAATCAATAGTATAAAAAAGTTTATTTATCCATACAACTATTACACTAGGTTATTCCTTAAGTATCTATAAGTTCATATTAAATATGAACTTATAGATACTTGAAACTGGCCACTAAGATTATAATATATAATTTAGAGTTATTATGGCATTCTTATTTAACTATATAAAGAATTATAAATTTTCTTTTAAGAACAATTACTTAAAGACTTTTTCGCTCAAGACTAGGAATTAAAATATTTATAGATAAGGAAGTATAGTGGAAGGATAAATCTCATTTAATTATTTGATAGTTAATTAAAATTATTATTGATTAAAGATTATTTATAGCTTCATAATTCCATTTTGCTACTTTCTTTCCTTTTCTAAATCCAACCATCAATCTCTTCAAAAGTTTTGTTTGTTGACCAAAAATAAGGTTATTTATCAGTTCGTGCCAGGAAATATAAACTTGGATATCCATCAATTCTGAACTTAGGTGGAATATCATTATTAATAGCATCATATTTAGCTATTACAATATCTGATTCTCTATATTTTTCTGCTAGCTTTTCTCATATAGGAAATAGCTTTTTACTATGATTGCACCATGGAGAGTAAAACATAATAAAGTAATCTTTAGTAAGATCTTGAAAATACTTTTTATAAGTTTTCCCCACTATTTTCAAAATGTTCTACTCATATAAATCCTAAGGTTCTGGTTCAGACCTTACAAAAACATCTAATTTATCTTCCTAAAATTGGTTTAAGAATTACTATATTTTTTATAACTAAAGCTTTTAGTTATCTATTGGGTCCTCCAATACGTATTTTGTAGCTTCATTTTTTATTATTATGAAAATATTTTATTTAAGACTCAAAGAGTCTAAATAATCCTGCATTATCGAATTATCAACTAATCCTAATGAAACGTTTTTTTCTAAGGTTTTAATTCTATTTCATAGATATTTCACATTTTTTGGGGATTTTTCGTGGTGAGCATCAGTGATAAGAAGACCAAAAGGTTTTTTAAAGGTTTATAAATATGATTGGAACTAAGGATAATAAAAGACGTGCTTATTGATGATGTTATTATCAATCCATTACTCTAATTCCTCTTTATTACTAAAGCTTTCTTTTATAGTGTAATCATCTGAAATGAATTTTGGATAAATAGTAACTACTCCTTCTTTTTCTAAATGATACTCATCTAATACATCTTAAAAGTCTCCTCATTAATACGAAGCGAATTTATACACATCTATTTTTTCACTAACAATTTCTTTGAACCATAATTAGGCATCAGATTCTTTAGGGAAAATTCCTACTACAAAAGGATATTCAGGAAACTTAAGTCTTAGCTTTTTTAAATGAATCAACTTTTTTAGCTCTTCTTTTAAAGTAAACTTTCCTTAAAAGAATGATATTATACCTTCTGCAGTTCTTGGACCTTCATAAGGATTTGGTAAATTTTCATTAGGAAAGTAAAACTTTATAGTTGGATAATTAACAACATTCATCTAGTTTGCCAAATCTTAATTTTCAATCAGCGTTCCATCCACTTTAGCTAATTTAATTTTTGCATCTTTAAGCTTTTCAGCAACCTTATAATACTCAGGCTCTAAGATTCTACAACTTTTGCACCAAGGAGCATAAAATAAAATCACTCTCATATCATTTTAAAATCTTGAAAGCCAAGTATCAAATGCATTACTTTTAAGTTCATATACAAAATCTTGCTAGAAGTATTAGCAAGTAGATATAAAGAATCACATGCAAATAATAACTAATTTCATCTTATAATTTATTATTTAAGAAACCTTACTATTTTAAACTTCTGCTTATTTAAATTTACAAATCTATACCTATTATAGCTTTATCTCTTTCTAAGCTAGACTTATATTTACTATATAATTGTTAATCTTATTCTCTTTATTGTCTATGAAGTAATATTAAAGATTAAAGCAAGGATAAATAGTCAAATTTTACGAATAAATTAAGGTAGGAAAATGAATAAACATATAATAAAGTAAAATGATAGCTTAAGCTAAAGTTTAGCTCTTTATTTTATTAATGCAATTTAAACCATAAAATTGTTATAAGCTTATTATATCTAAATCTCATTTAGTTCTCTTTTATTATATAGTCCCCATTTCTTACATTTATCAATCGATTTATGTAAAAAGTTTTACTATCTATGATATAGATTTATTAAAAGCTGTCTTAAATTATATATATTTATTAAACAATAAAGCATTCTAAACTAAAGATTTAATAGAAAATAAAGAAGGATAATTAAACTTTTTTGGTAGTATAATCTAGATACTTACTTTGATTTAAAAGATCAAACGAATATAAAAATTAAAAGAATATCATTTATTATATTTGGCATTCAAATAGCGCAGATATTTTTCTAAGTTTAGTTTATGCTAAGTAGTGTTAATTGCTTGGCATGAAAATTATCCATCTTCAACATAAAGAATTCTATCAGCGTAGCATTCTAGATCTGGATTATGTGTCACCATCACAATTGTTGTTGTTTTATTTATTTCAAGTAGCAAATCCATAATTTCGATGGTATTAGTTGTATCTAGATCACCAGTAGGCTCGTCTAAAAGTAAAATTTATGGGCTATTAGAAAGCGCTCTCGCTATTGCAACTCTTTATTTTTCTCCTCCTGATAATTCAGAAGGTAAGTGATTAGTTCTATCTTTCATATTTACTTTTGCTAGTAGCTCTTTTGCTCTTTCTTTCCTTTTCTTTTCACTCATTTAGTTAGCTAACATCATAGGGAGCTCCACATTTTCCAAAGCAGTCATTGTTGCCAAAAGATTAAAGCTTTGAAAAACAAAACCAATATGCAACATTCTTAATTGAGACAGATATTTATCAGTAGCATTTTCAGTTATTTCTTAATTAAGAATTTAAATTCTGCCACTTGTAGGCTTATCAATAGTTCCAAGCATGTTTAAAAGTGTAGTTTTTCCTCCTCCACTTGGGCCACGAATTATAACAAATTCACCTCTTTTTATAGGTTGAAATTCGCAATTAGGAGCTAGAGAAATGTCTTTTAAAGCACTAATTTCTTCATTTTAGAGTTTGTATATTTTATACAAATTTTCACATTATAGAACTGGCTCTCCCAACTACTTTGTAACCATTTATACTTGCAACTATTAGTTTTAATTTATTTGATCTATTGTTGGATACAAAGGTAGATTTGAAGGATTTTATTGGATTTATTCTATCTAATTTTAAATGTTTTCAGTACTTTGAGCTTATTTAAGTTAAGGGTCAAATTATTACTGATATTATGATTATACCAATTCTTACCCTTATAAGCTAAAAATTTAATTTTCAGCATTATTAGATTATTAGGATAATTTTTCATATGATAGTGACATTTCTTTTTAAATAATTTCTTCTTCTGGAGAACTTGTTCCACTTCTTGAGTTGGGTTTATTCTAATTAAGATTATATAATATGTTGTCCCCCTGCATTTTATTGTATTACTAAATTATTTAATTTTAATTCAATGCAATTCTAATAAAACTCTTCTTTCTAATGTTCTCATATATTGTCACTATTTAAATTAATTATATTGACTAAAATCATTTATATTAAAATTTCTATAATTAACCTCTATCCTTTGATAGAGAAACGCACTTAAAAATTTAAATAAGCTATATTACTTTATATTCTAAGTATGATCATTAATATTTATATTCAAGCTTATTGTATTTCTTAAATGATTATTTTGTAGAATCTTAATAGCCTTCAAATAAATGTAATAGCTTTAGTTATAATTTAATGACACAAAGGATTATCTTAAAAATAGGGAGGTTTATTTTGCGTTTCGTTGAATATCAATTAATTTATAGATTCTAAATAGCGTTTAAACTTAATTTAGTTTTTAGCTCTAAGAGAATACATAGATTAATAGCATATGGTAATAAGTTCCAGTACTTTATTCTATAATAAAATGAAATCACTTTTAATATGCAAGGTATAAAATGTTTTGGCTTTAATAAGTATTTATGCTATAATAAACAACTAAAGGATACTCTTCTTTAACTTTTATGGATATTTTTCGATAAAAAATTAGAAATATCACAAAGACTAAGAGGAAAACAATTACTAATAAGTAGATTTTATAAAATATCACTTAAAAATAAAATATGGTAAATTAACTATGGAATCAGTCAAGTTTAAATAAAAAGTATATATGTATAGTTTACCTTAATTGTATATGAAGAGTTAATCACATAACAACTTAGAAGCCTAAGTTATAGATATGATATATCTTCTTTAATTTAGTAAGAGATATAAAACAAAGATAAACTCCAGGAAACTAAGAATTATTGCTCTTCTAAAGAACTAAAAAAATGGTTGATATAAATCTACTAGCAGCAGTATTATAATCTATAAAATATTGAAATATGATATACTATTATATAATTATTACAAATGTATCTTAAGTTAGATATCATATAACTTAAAGATTTAAATACTGTCTCATTTCTAATTATTAAGAAAACTAAAATGATATTAATAATATTTTTATCTACGTTAAACTACATTAACGGAGTAGCAAATAGAGACTTCTAATAAGAATATTTAAATTATAAAAGGAATTTTAAATAAAAATGGCACTAACTTATAAGCAATGTAGTATCTTTTACTTAATAGAAAATATTATATTTAAGATTAATTTTGATTTTATAAAGAAAACTAAATAAATTATTTGATATAGGAAGCCAAAAAAGATTAATAAAAAAATTAAATAAAAAACAACCCCAAAAAGTTTTAAATATCACTCTTGATAATCTAAGTAGCTTATTCAAAATAGAATAAAGGTATGATCTAGCCTGAATATCTAAATTTGAACTTATCAACTAAGCTTTTAAAATTTTTATATATTTCCTAAAATTTCTGTATATTAGAGTTAAGTATGCTTAGAGCTTTCTCTATTTCTGTGGGGTTAAAACATTAAGCGATTGTTAAAACTTGATCTTATTATCCACAAGAAATAAAAGCAGCACATAGGGAACTCGCAGCTTAAATAGAAGGAAGTTATTAAGAGAAGTCATAGAAATGCTATCCAAGTTGAAGAATCAAATGAGCTGTTTTACTAATAAAATCGCTTGGCTTATATAGATAAATTAGCATTGTTAAGAATTCATAAGCATGAGGAACACACATTTTATACTACAATGCCTCTAAAATATTTTTTTCAAAGTTCTTTATTTCAGCAATACTAATTTTCGAGTGGGCAACTTTCTCATAGATAACTTTGAGTTATAATGGAACGACTTCTTCAAATTTGCTTGCTATAAACATGCAAGCTACTCCTAAAGCATGCAACTCCTAGGTTTATAATGATCTAACTTCCCTTTAAAAATAATTATCCATATATCTAATTGCTAAAAATAAGACCTAATCACTTTGCTTAAAAGCTGTAAGAACTTCAATCATTCAATCCACCATAAAAGCTCTCTAATCCTTTGTTATTTTGTGATTGGATAAGAAGTTATCTAATTAGAACTATTTTTCTTTGTTTTTTAAACTGTCCCACTGTTGTTAACCAAAGTTATCTGCATTTAATTAATCAAGGGTTTTATTAGGAGGTACTATAGGTAATGTTACCCTAGGAATATTAATTATATTTTGCAAGACAAATTACTACTAGACTGATACTTAAGACTCCTTCTTTTCAATGTTTGATACAATCTTTAGATTTTCCTTGTTTTCAAAATTGTTTCCAGCTTGATAAAAAGTAAGCATTTTCCTTAATTATTACAAAATCCCTTGCCGCTTTATATACCAATTCAAATGCTTTAAATAATTGAATTTTTCCCTTTTTTAAATTACTTTTTAGCTTTAATAGCATTTTTAGCTTTAAAATTCAATTTCAAAAAACTTTCAAATGTTAGTGCAAAAACTTAATTAATGAGCTTGTATTTTTGAGTATGTAGTAATTATGCAATTCAAATCTTACATTCGTTATTTAAAATAGCTAGTGAGAAATCTTAGTTCTCTTAACGTATGAAAAGTTAAAAATATTCACTTATTATCACTTTTAAAGGGAAAGGTAATTATAATTATCTAGTTTTTCCAATGATAGTAGATATATAAAGTTTAACAAAAAGTAATAGATTAAAAAAATGATTTAATCAGTAAATTTCAATTTTACAATATAAATGTAATAGCTTAGGAGAGCAGTCAATTAAACTATTAGCTAAAGATAAAAGTTCTAAGTTAAAGGATTTTCATGCTAAAATATCCCTATCGTTATTTCTGAATCAAACGGTTTAGCATAACTTATATAACAAATAAGCTTCTGCATAATGAACTCAATAGTAATCATTAAATCTAAAAATTAATAAGTAGATAAAATAAATAAATAAATTTGATTATAGAGCGCGTAGCACTCTCGTTGGTGCGCAGCTCTTTAAAAAAAAATGTTTCATACTGACAAGAATGTTTGTTACTGATAAAATTATCAGATACTGATAAACCTTGTTCAATACTGGTATAATTATTCAGTACTGATAAAAATGTTCAATACTGATATAATTTTAGAATACTAGTAATCTTTAATATTTGCTGGAGGTCCAAGGACATGGCATGATTGTGTCTCATTGCATCACCAAAGCAGAGGACGACATGTGTCAATTATGGGTACTTAAATTCCCCACCTCTGATGAAGCTCGCAATATTATTTCTTTTTCGTTCCAGAATTAAAAATAAATTAAGCCAAGCCAGTGTCGAAGGTCTAAGAATCTTATGTCTCGAGGCCAAACCAAAGCAGAGGAAGACATAAAGTCGGTTATGGGTACTTAACTTCCCCAACCTCTGATGAAGATGACCTTGTTGTTCACCTTCGAACAACTATGGCGGTTTTTTTAAAAAATAATAATATATCCTAAACTTTTAAAATGATATTTTGAACATGATAATTTAATTAGTATACTTTAACTTATAAACCTAAATGTAAAATAAGTTAGATAACTAAGTGGATGCTTTAGTATATATTAGTAATTTAAAATAAGCTTTACTAGAAGGAAATTAATTATAATTGACAACTTGGATTTTATTTAATAACTAAATAAGATTGAAATTTTAAAAGTGCAAAATAAAGTGAAGAAAAATGAAGAGAAAAGTGCTAAATTGAAAAGTTGATTCTACCCTTATTCCATCCTTTTTATTCTTAAAGTATTTTGAGATAATCATAAATTGTATAGTATGATATTAAATTATTTGCAATTAAATGCTTGCTGATAATTAAACCTATACCTCTATGATATTATATTAATTTGTTGGAATAGTAAGTAAAATATAAAGCAAGTATTAATGATATTTCCAAATTTAAGAATAAGCTTCAAAATCCAAATAAACATAAAGTTCTTATTTAATTAATTAAGACTGTAATATATAAAATTAATTAGATAATAGACTAAATATAATTAATTTAATAAAATCTAGCTATTGCTTCTAATATTAAATAAGTTATTTTAGATACTATTTTATAATGTAAATTCTTCTTTATTTACTCTACTTCGAGTTTTTAAAAACAAGTAATTAGCTCATTTATTTTGGATAAATTATAAAGTTAGTTAAATACGTTCTGATCATGCTATAGCAGGTTATCCTCTATTTTAATTAGAATTTTAGAAAAAATGACTCTTAATTAAATGAGGAGTATTTCCTTTATAACTCTATTTAGTGGATATATTATAAAAAAGTTTATAAATAAAATTCCTTTTAAATGAAGCAAAATAATGATAATATGCACTATTATATTGGTTTGTCTATAAGCATTATAATTAATTTATATAATATTTATTTAATCTACTTATGCTTATATTTTATATCTCTAGATTAAGTATAAAATTTAAACTTTTTTGTTATAATTTATCAAGAGCACGCTAGTCTAGAATATAACCATAATTATCTTCTCTTTTTAATTTTAATTTTAATGTTTATTATTAATTATATATTCCTTTTACTTTGTTTAGGTTGTTCAATTACTTATTTGCTCTAGTTTTTCTATTTCAATACCAAAAATTATAAAAAATCAGAAATGTAACTTAGTATGCATATGTAGTCAAGAGTTGCTAAGAATTTAGTTTGTTTTCTAATATCTTCATATGCATAACAAAAGGTTATGCATTCTACTAATCCAAGTAGTTAGATTGGATAAGTTATATTTAGATTTGCTATATATAATTACATAAATCTAATTCTTGTTTCTGGATATTTAATAATAAATATGTACTATAAATAAATTTTATTTTTCTTAGCTAAACTTAAATTACACCTTTCAGTTAAAAGTATTAAACTAGTTTTTATTTAGTTGGAAACTAACTAAATATAATTGTATTAAATAAATCTTTAAAATTTCAATTTTTATAATTATTACTTTCTTAATTATTTATGCAATACTTTAATCTAGCTTTATTAATTATTATTTAGTTAGCTACTTTTTCTCTTTTTATTTTTGGATGAATATTTTAATTTAACTAGAAATGTATTTACCTTTAAATGTTCTCCATTCTCTAATATTTTTTCTTGTGGGTTTATTTAAGTTTTTAGTATTAAGCTGCCATTAAGGCAAATAACCTTAAAAAGCATATTTAAAATTTGAAAATAGCATTAATATTTTCTTATTTTCCAGCTTTTAATAGCTATCTATGGAATATTTGTTTTACTCTAATCTTTATATATAATCTAAAGCTTCAGGCAATTAATTAATTAATTTAATTAACAGGTAAATTTATAAAATTAAGATTATGATACTACCAAATGATAATAAATTAAGCTAAGGAAGTTAATAAAAATTATCCTTATGCAAAAAACATTTAATAAACGGTCAAGCTCAAATTTATAACTTTAAAGTATATTTAAAATGAATGAATTATCTTAATAAATACTAAGCTTTATATTTAAGCTATTAGATAGTAATTTTACTTAGTCTTCTAATATATTAAAATATTTATCTATTTTATAGCCTTATCTATATAATTTAAATTAAAGAGCTAATTCAATATTGCAATTTTAATTTATTACTGATTAAGTATCTAAATTAAACAGTTCATAAATCAAGCTAGTATTTATTTATTTCTATTATATATATCTTTTTCAAAATGTACTTACTATAACCAAATTATCAAATGCCTAGGCTTTATTCTCTGTATTAATTATTAGTTTACTCCTTAAGTTTTAAATAAAGCTTATAAGTAATTAATGCTAAATGTTCAAGTAGTTTTAAATATGTTTTTAATATAATCCTATTTCATAGCTAGCTCTTATTAAATACCTACTATTAGATAAGAATTTATAATACTATTTAATAATATACATATATTGCTATTTTATCTTATTGCTATAGATTATCTTCGCTTTATATTCCTCAGCTTAAGCATTGCTTTAGTCTTTAAAACTGATACTTTTAGGTAGTTAAAATATAAAGGATAATTAACTATCCCCACTTCTATTTTTAGTTTTAAATATGGTATTTTCTCATAACCTCTCATATAAGCTAAGAACTTATATTAAAAAATGAAATTAGTTTATCTTAATATTTTAGCATACTAAGACTTAGATTTTCTCTACATTTTATTTTAATTTGAAGCTAAAAAGCAATAAAAATTCGATAAAATAAAGGGAAAATAATAGTGTTTATATAACCTAATGAAAGCAATAAGTTTAAAATAAGTAGTAACTCTAAATAGCAATAAGATACTATTATTCTATCATTTTAGTTGCAATACAGGTAATTTCAATTAGCATACTTAGCTTGCTAATAAGTTATGATTAAATTAAGTAAAATAGTTGTAATAATAAAGCTAGCACATAATTTTTAGGAATTGTAGGAGTATAATGATACTATTTAAATATTTAGTTATTAGTTGAGAAGTCAAATTAGCCTTACTATTATATAATATATAGAACAAACTGCTATCTAATTTTATTTTACCAGATTACTTGTTATATTATTAGGCTTAAGCATTAACAAGGGTGAAATAATAGTTTTCCTGGCTAATTATAGATAGTTAGAATGGGAATTTTTTAGTGTATAACAACTAGTTAGGATCTTCTTTTAAAATAGTGCTTTTAACAATAGGTTAGATATTTATTAATAAAATGAAAATCAATAAGGATAGTAGAATATCTCCTAAGTATCCTTTAGTGGTAAAACTGGATTAATAAGAAATATTTAAATAAGAATTAAAGCAAGAAATCTAAGATACCTTATAAATTACCGCTTTAATGTAATAAGCTTTTTAGAATAAGAATAAGAAATTAAAGTCTGCTTTAGTAAAAGAAGATCAGAATCACAAAGAAATAGAATAAAAAATTAGCGGTAAGAAGGTAAATAAAATTAAAGTGATTAACAAATTTAAGAATAATCCTACACTAGAGGCTTCAATTAAGTAATTCCTTATAAGTAGAAGCAAAAAAAGTCTTTCTCCAAGCTCATTTCCTGTAGATAGATTAGAAAAAAGTTATATAAACAATTTAAATTATGGAAAATAAGGAACATTAGAGTGAGATAATATAATTAGTAGATAACAAGCTGGCTACGATTATCCAAATAATTTAGAAGAAGATATAAATACAGTTAACGATAAAAATTAGACTTAAAAAAATCTATACTTCAATACTTAAGACTGAATAAATGCTGTTTAAGATAAAATTAACTAGAATAATAAAAAATAGTAAAAGAACTAAAAGAATAGAACTTTTAGAAAAGATAAAATAAAGTAAGAGAATAAATCCAACTTCTAGAACTAAACTTCTTTAAGGCTTTCTTGTGGGGGTGGATTTAACTCTGTTTCGAAAATGCATGAAGAATCGTTGCCATAATTTGTGACTTAAGCAATTTCAAGAGGAAGATTGAAGCCAATGCTATAATAGAGTAATTAAAAACTTTTAAACAACTAATGAGTTCTTTCAACTAGCAGAGACTAAAAAAATACTTCTTAGTAAAGAATTCACTCATCGTCGAGCAAAGTCTAATAGAAGGCTAAATATTTTAAAGTTTATAATTAGTAGTAGAATTATAACTATGTATCCCCTTAATAAGAAGATTAGAAGCTTAGAGATCTTAATAATTAAATAGAATAAATAATCTAAGGAAGTTATGTTTTGTTCTGTAAAAGAAACACAAATGCTGTTGAAGATTATTTCTAGAAATAA
Organism: Loxodes magnus; assembly: GCA_946699065.1. NCBI lineage: Eukaryota > Ciliophora > Karyorelictea > Loxodida > Loxodidae > Loxodes > Loxodes magnus. Next base: position 461,915 of record CAMPDV010000042.1, read on the forward strand.
GGAGATTAGAGAGACTAAGAGACTTAGTTTTAATAGAATGACTAAAAGAAAGAAAATACTTAGACGCAATAATAATAAAATAATGATGGAGAAAACGAAGTTCGAATAGTTAATTTATAAAAAACTGACGAATAAAACGAAATTTAAAAACAAAATGAACATAACGATTAAGAAGTGAAGCCTGATTTATAAATATAAGGAATCAACAAAATTGCTACAATTCCTAAAAGCAAAAATTTTTCACAACCCAGGCTAATAAGTAAAAATAAAAGGCTTATACATAAATTTGAAAACTGATTTATAAATATAATTAGTTAGTAACTTTCTTTCACCTTTTCTTATTTTTTCAAATAATAACTCTCTAACTTAAATTAGAATTAGAATCTAATAATTGTTTAAACTTTAGAAATTACATAAATGCTTATATCCTTGGTGTAAAAGGCGGTATGGCTTTTAACTTAAATTATCGCAATTTAATTTAAATACATATATGTTTAATTTAAAGTAGCCTGGCTATATTAATTTTACCTTTCTATTAAATGTCTATTAATCATTTTCTGTAGTGATATACTTTTCCCTTTTTATACTCTTTACTTCTAAAATTAAATATTTTATGCTTACTTTGAAAAAAGGTAATCAGATAGTAGCATAAAACATCAGGGAAATAAAACTAAATTTATAAGCGTGAATAAATATTTTCCCTCAGTTATTGAATAAATATAGCATAACTTAATTAAAATAAGTATATCTCATCAAGCTTAAGAACTGAGAAATATAGTTATATATCATCTAATTTTAGATTGGAACTTATTACTTGATATGCTTGTTTTTCTGAAATTTATTTAATCAAACCAGTGAAATCTATCAGCATATATATGTAAAAACTAAATCAACAAACTCTAACAAAATTAGAGTTTAAATTAGTTGCAAGAAGAAGGTTACAGATAGCATTGATTTTAATTCCTGGCAAAAGGATTTTAAGGTAGAGACAATAAAGGATATGATAGTTTCTATAGTTTCAGGTAAACTTAAAATGATAAATAAAAAGGTTTGAGAGTATGATTTTATATATAGAATAGACTTAAAGTATAACTTATGTTTTGTATTAAAGAGGGAAATAAAAGTACATAGTAAAGTTTAAAAACATGCTTAAAGTTTATAAACAAGAAAGTTAAATAATATAACTCATATGAACTGTTATATTTATATTTTACTAGAGTTCGTTTCTTCAATTATTCTAAACAAAAGAAATGGAAAATAATAAAGAAGGAGTAGTATAGCTATCAGAAGAAAGCTAGGAGGATGAAGATTGGATTTAGTGATTTTGCAGTCTTGAGGGACATGAATTTTTTTGTGAAGTTGATAAAGAATTTATTAATGATGACTTTAATTTATAAGGGTTGAAGAATAAAATTCAGAAAATTAAAGAAGCTAAAAATATGATTTTATCAAAAGTACCTAAAGAAGAAGAACTGTAAAAGGATGAATTTTTAGATATTTACTAGGAAGCAACTGATTTATATGGCTTAATACATGCTAGATTTATTTTAAGTCCTAAAGGCCTTCTTTCTATGAAAGAAAAATATCTTTTAAGTAATTTTGGTACTTGCCCTAGATTGCTATGCTAAAGGTAGAAAGTTTTACCTATTGGCATGTCAGAAGAACTAAGGACATGTAGAGTAAAGATATTTTGTCCGAAATGTGAAGATGTTTACATACCAAAGTAAAGATATGCAGATGTAGATGGGGCTTATTTTGGTTTTTCTTTCCCTCATTTATTTATGATGACATTTAAAACTTTAAGTTGTAATAGTACGATAGAATGATTCACTCCTAATATATATGGCTTTAAAATTAAAGGCAAGAGAGGTTCCCAATTTTGCGAGCGGAAGAAAATTACTCAAGAACAGATGAAAGGCATTTTAAGTTTGAATATATAGTGAATTCGCAAATTCTAATGTTTAGTTAAAATTAATTTCCTTATTTTAAAAATTATCTAAATATAGACCAATTCAAAGAAACTTAAAGCATGGTATTAGTTTAATTATCCTTAAAGCTTCACTAAGAAGAAGAGGAAAATAAATTATATTATATGCCTTATATTGAAAAGATACGTAGAAAAGTAAATTATCTAATGAAGCAATGATTTAATTATAAGTATAATTAAAATTTATAGACTAAACATTTTAGAAGTTAATTGTACCTTAAGCTTTTTGTATCAACACTAAAAAGATTTATAACTTTGAAAACAATTAAAAATGAATAAATTACTTAAGCAAAAAAAGGAATATTTGTAATATTTAGATCTCAAATCTAGATCTGCTAGTTGAAAGATTAAGATAATTAGTTTAAAGGAGAAAGATTTGATAAATTTCTGGAAAACATTGTACATGCAAAATCATTCTAGTAATTTTGACTTTTCTTTTGGCTAGCTGTATCATATAGTATACTATAAAATTTAAGGTTTAATAATTCAAAGCTTTATATAGCAAATAATACAAATAATTAAAAAATACATTGCAAGTAAAAATTTTGTAATTTCAATTATAAAATTAAGTAAAAATAAAAAAGCAAGCTGAGTAATATTAGCTAATATAGGAATAACACATTTAAACATCACTTTTACAAAATATAATAAATGAAATCTAATAAGATCACTAAATAATTTATAACTATGTTTGAAAATTTAATCCGTAAAAGTTATAAATTTAATATTTGATTTAAATTAACTCTAATCATTAACTAAAACTATTAACTTAAAAAAATTATATAACTAGTAAGTCCATTTAAAGCTGCACTTAAATCTTATTATTAATGCTTTTTGTCAATTTAAATCCTTGTAATATATAAGATAAACGAAGTATGAAATAAAGTGAAATAAGCTTTAATTTAATGTATTGATGTTATAGTATACTATTTTTAAAGATAAGCTTATAAAATACCTTTACTATATTAGTATACGTTATTTAGTAAAATTTTATTTGATATAGATAAAATTGAATGTGCATATAGTGTTTCACATTAAATATTCTAAATAAATTACTTTATTTATCTTTGCTAGAAAGGATTAATATTAGGGAATGTAATAGTCATTTCCTAAAATAGTTCTATAAGAGTATTATAAATGCTATTTTTACTATCTATTTTTATTTGATAGTAAGGAATTAATTTTATTTAACTTTAGCAAGCCATATCAATAAATTAAAAGTTATATAGAAATGCTTAGTTTAAACTATTTTAAAGTATTTAGCCATTTAGTCCTAATTTATTAAATAGCAAGCTTAATATATTGCTCTATTTTCTAAGATTTCAGTTAGCAAATTAAAGAAATAATTTATAAATATTTATCTTTATCTAGCTTAAAATACTATACTAAGCAGTTTCTAAGAATTCTTTTATTTCATAAAACATAAAAAATTAACCAATTACAAAAGATATACCTTGCTGCTTTAAACGGCTCACTAAATTAAATAAAAAGGAATAATAATTTGATATGGCTTATATCTATTGACTATGAATTACTATCACTAGCTGAATTAAAATTCTTAACTATAATATAAGTTTAATTTAGCAATAAACAATTGCAATTAACTTTTAAGTTATCAGTACCTAATATCTTACTAATTTTATGAATGTCTTCTATTTACTATGCTTTTGCTTTATTTACTAACTAAATTTTATAGTTTCGACAGAAAAGACATGAAATATAAGTTTAGTAATAAAATGATTAAGAATATGCATCTAGATTAGTATGAAATAATTATATAAGTGAAGCTTTCAAAAATTTAATTGACTTCCATTTAGTTATTTATTTGTAAAATGCCTGCTTATTTAGTATTCAAGAGAATTTAAAAAATTTAGGAGGATATAACCAGCCAATAATGTTAGCTTAGGATGGTAGTGAATTAAGAGACTTACTTAAATTACATCTGCTATGTAGGAGTAATCTAATAAAAAACTAGAGTTTGTAAATTTGCTTAATTAAGATAAAATAGAGAATGATATTTAATTAATTAATTCAAAATATAAATAAGCAAAGCAAAAATCAAAATAAGTCTGAAATATCTAATTAATAATGGTAAAATAGTGCTTTGCAGCTTGGAATAAGAAGAGTAGTGCTAGTTAGTAGGTTTTAATAATGAAAATGTAATTAATACCAAGTAAAACTTAAATTAAAATATTGTGCAGTTGCATCCAGTCTGACTATAATTAGCGTTATCCTAATTATATTACTTGTAACTCTCAACTTCAATAGTCTCCGCCAAAGCATCCTTATTATCTGTTGCTTCATCCTTAAAACTAACTTTTTTCTTTATTTTAACCTATTACATTTTTAATTTTCCCTTCTTACTCTGCTTAATAGTTGATTTAGGATATGTTTTGAATTATGTTTGTGTGCTAGTTTATGCGCTTTCTTAATCCATTAATTTTAATTATAACTTTATCTTTACTCTAAATATCATAAAACACACTTGAAGCAAAAAATAAATCTATCCTAATTATGTAATTCCTCTAAGGGCTAGTAATTAAATAGCATAGCCAACAAGAAATAGAGTAATGCACCAATCTAAACTCACTATTATTGTTACCATTCAATCATATAATGAAGTAGATAGGAAAGAGAATAGTAACTTAGTTACATAAATGAATATTATAAGCATTAGCATGAAAGATATAAGAAATAGTACTAGTTATTTTATATTTTAGACTTCTTTTAGAGATTGAAATAATCTTATTATCTGTTAGAAGGCTAAATATGTAAATTATATTAGTCTTTTATATTCAGAATAGATAGAATTTGTATTAATCTAGATTAATTATTCATCTTTTATAAATACTATGGATAAATAGAAGCTAACGGATGCTTGGATTAAATAAGAAAATAAGTTTGAGCTTGAATAGTAAATTGCAAGAGTTAAGTAAAGAATACAGAATAGAAGAGCTGGATGCTTCGAACGACTAGTGCAGCTTTTTCTGTAATTCTAGGGTTAATATCCTATAAGTATGAATCAGAGTCAGCAAATATTGCATGAGCCTTATTTACTTCTAGAAAAATTAAATCCTGAATAATTAACTAAGCTTCAGAAATAAATAGAGCAGCACATATTATTAGAATAAACAAATGCTTCTTCAGAAGGAGTTAGATACTGAAGTAATTTGTTGATAATTTCTCGTGAGTAGGAATGAAAGAAGTTAATACCTGAAGATATTTAATAGGATGTTGAAGAATTTTTAAACAATAAAAATTATTAAGAACTAAGCTAGATATAAACTGAAGCAGATTCTTAAGATAATGATCCTTATTGAAAGGCAATTCTTGCTAAAACCAAAGTAAACCTAGCTAAACTATGGCTTCGAGAGTTTAGTTAGAAGTCTAAAGAAAAGTGATAACGTTAAAAATTCAGTAAGATAAAAGAGCAAGGATAAGAAGAAAACAAATAAGAAGAACTTAGCCCAAGACTATATGAAGAGAAGGACTTATAAGAGTTAAGTATTGATGCTCATGATATATATACAACTGAAGATTATATGGCTATTCATGAAAAAGTGAAGCAAGAATTGTTCTTTTAATAACGGTAAATATTGCTTTAAAACATGTAAAAACCTTTATAGGAATTGCAGAGCGAAAAGACTGAGTCTTGCTATTCAAGATATAACGTTTTTAAGCAAGAAAAGATTTATAAAAGGGATATCAAAGATACCATGTTTGAAAAATTAAAATTTGATATTGAAAAAAAAATAGATGTAAAAACTGAAATTGAGTAGTTACCTGTCTAGCAAATTTTTAGCACTTGAAATAAAAAGTATGCTCCACGTAAACCAAGATATTTCAACAGAGTAAAAACTGGCTATGAATGGAATAGATACAATCAAACTCATTATGATATTGATAATCCACCTCCTAAAACAGTTTAAGGATATAAATTTACACTCTATTACCCAGATCTTATTGATAAATCCAAACCTCCATAATTTTATCTAGAATAGGATGGAACTAATCAAGACACAGTTATAATTCGTTTCCATGCGGGTCCTCCTTATGAAGATGTTGCCTTTAGAGTAATAAATAAAGAATGGGAATTTTCTGAAAGGTAAGGATTTAGAAATCAGTTTGATAAAGGAATTTTCTATCTTCACTTCAATTTTAAGAGACATAAGTATAAAAGATGATCAAGAACAACTATACATTTTATTTACTTCTGCTTATAGGCTTTTTATACTACTTTCTTTATTAAAGATCTCATTTACGTTAATTTTATCTTATTCGAAATGAAGATCTTTCTGCTTTTTTAAACTTAGACTAAATATTAATTCAAATGTGTATTCACTTACATTACAACTAAATTTGTTAAGGTTTCCTTAATTATTAGTATTAGATATCTTTATACTCCTCAAGAAGTTAAGAAGCATTTAAAAAATGATAAGCTTATATTAATGAAAAATATTAAATGTTAATTGAAAAGTATATAAATCAAAGCTTTAATTAAAAAATATATTAATTGGATAGGTTTATTAGTGATATTACTAAAGAAATGGATTAAGATTAAAAAATTAAATGTTTTAGCTAAAAATAGAGATAAATTGTCTTAAATTTGTTCAAATATTCATAAATTACAAATCATTCCTATTCACTTTTATATTGCTGGAAAACAGAAACAAGGTCATAGATATTTATTACTCCTTGATTCTTTTCATCAAACTTCTTAAAAATCTGTTCTAGTTGCTAATTAGTTAACCCTATTTGCATATTAGAAAAGCAATCTATAAAGTCCTGCTTTTTAATTTTTCCGTTCTTGTTAACATCTCAGATTTCTATTATTTGATTTAAATTTAGCTCTAATCTGTTGAATGTTTTATCCATTCTTTTGAAAAAATTATTAACAGAAGACTAAGGTAAAGCTTATTTTGGTGTCTTTTCTTCAGGCTACTCTTATTATTATATAAACTAATTATATTCAATCTTGCTTTCAGAATTCGAGAGCTTGCAAATAACACTAAAGAGTTCATCTTCAGATATAGGTAAATTAAATGATCTAATTACTTTTATAAATTAATCATCTGTGATAAACCCAGTTCCACTTATATCAAATATAGAGAAAGCTTTCTATATTGGTAAATTTCTCATATTTCATATCAGTCTTGTAAGAACTTCTTCCTTAAAAGGTTTTCTCTAGAATACTTAATAGCAAAATCTACTATACTCAATCATACTTTTTTTATATTTGGTTTCTCAATAATCAGGTTGTTAAAGAGAAATCGAGTATTATAATAATTACTAAATTTCTGAAGGATTAAGAATTCCAAATCTTTCTATTATACTTGTAAATACACTTTGCAATACATTACCTGATTTTTAGGGATCAGCCTTTTGGAAAACATTAAGCAAATTGATAGAGTTAGTATGAATGTATTACTTAATTTTAGTTAAATTTTTTTCTAGTTAATTTTAAGTATCCATAGTATTTAATTAAAACACTCCTTTATTTATTTCTTTTTTATTCTCTTTATTTTACTTTTTCATTATCATGGAAGTTATACTTTTTTAGTTAAAATTGATTCATATAGATTACATAAGAATGGAAATAATATAATGCTTTCATTCTTTTTATGTAATAAAATTGAGTGTTTCTCTTTATAAAGCTAATTTTTTTCTATTTTATTAATGATTTTAGCATGTCTCATTTTGAAGTATGATGAAATTATAAACCTTCTTCCTTTTATGTTAAGAAGTGGTAATATTATGCTTAATACAAATGTTTTACTTTAATTTTAAATAAAATTTCAACAAATTAATTAAGAGCATTAGGATATTAATTTTAGCATATAGTAATAGTGTTTTCTAATTGCGTTATTTGGAAAATCAAAAATTTATTCGATTTTTGCTATTATTTTGGATTTTGTTGAAAAAATGCCTTTTAAAGACTGTTCTAAGTTGTATAATTAGTAAATTTATATTTACTAAAATTTTAAAAAGTCTTTGCTTCATATTGAAATCAAGAAATCAATTATTTAGATTAGAAAAAATTTTCATTAGGAATTTACCAAGATATACAAGATAGAAGGAGCTTATTAATTCCTTTATAAATCTAATTTAAAGTTAATAGTTTAATAAATTTTAGTCCTTCTAATTAAAATAATTGACATCATCAACTTTTAATATTTCAACTTTAATGGTGTATCGCTATAATAAAATGATCTCATTTTTCTGTTTTTTCTTAATTTATTTTAAATTATAGACTTTTTCAAACTCTTAACTATAATTTAAGGACTTTCATAATTAGACTTTTCTGTTGTCTTCATTTTTTCTTGTTTTTATTTGAGCAACTTAAAGAGCATGATTTAGCTTTATATTTATTAAAGATGAAATTATCTAAGTTAGATTTTAATGTCAAAACAATATTACAATCGTAAATTAAAGACATAATTAATATTTAGGGAAAGGAGGATATCGGAGTTATCTTATTCTTAATCAAATAATAATCAAAAAATTTCTTAGATAGCAATTAATTTCTTATCTTAAGTTAACTTCATAAGGTGAGCTCTTCCGTTAATAGTGAATAATGTTATATAAATTTGCGTGATTCATTGCTAGATCAGGTCACATAATTAAAATAAGCAGGGAATCATAGTCTTACTTATCTAAATGAGCAGTTAGGGTTAAGAATTTTAAGTTGGCTTTTCCTCATACAAGTAAATTAGATGAATTTAAGTAAGTAAATACCCTTTTTAATTGACAAATATAATGAGGTGGATCTTGGCTAAATATAATTAATTAGCAACCATAAAAATTAGTTTTGATTCACTATAAATGAGTTATTAAGTCTGCTTTGCTATATCATACCTTACTGCTAGATCTAATAGTTTAATATGTTTGTAGATTCCATTTTGTTAAATTTAATTTTTATCAGTCCAACTGAAGAATCAAATTAAAAAAATAAAAATAAAAATAAAATGAGGCCAGGCACCGTACCACCTCCAGCACCACAATATTTTGTTGATATGAAAAAATGGGAAGTAAATGAACTTCGTTAGTTGCTTAAAAACGTGCAAACAGAAAAAGACTAGAACAAAAAAAGAGAAGTTATCAAAAAGGTTATAGCATATATGACTCTTGGTATTGATGTTTCTAGACTTTTTTCAGATATGGTTATGGCATCTAGCACCCCTGATCTTGTTTAGAAAAAAATGATTTATCATTACTTAGTAAACTACGCGGAAAGTTAGCCTGATCTGGCTCTTATGGCTATTAATACTTTTTTAAAAGATTGCAAATAGTCCCCAGATGCTAAAGTTAGAGGACTTGCATTGAGAACTCTGTGCTCACTCAGAGTTAGCAGTACTTTCGAATATCTTTAGCAAGCAATTACCGAAGGACTCAATGATGGAGATCCTTATGTAAGAAGGACTGCAATATTAGGAGCATTAAAGCTTTGGCGAGGATAAAAAAATAATGATTTTATTGATACTTTATATGCAATGATAAGAGATCCTGATCCTACTGTAAGCACAAACTCTCTTCAAGCTTTAGATGAAATGCTATAAGATGAAGGGGGAATTGCTATTAATAGAAAGATGATTGTTTATTTATTGAACAACATTAAAAAATATAACGAATTTGGTTAGCAAGTAATATTAGATTTAGCAGCTAGATATGGTCCAAAAGATGAGGAAGAAAAATTTGATATAATGAATATTTTAGAAGACAGATTGAGACATAGCAGCAGTTGCGTTGTACTTGGCACTATAAAAGTTTTCATTAACTATACTAAAGAAGATTAATATCTTAAATAGCAAGTCTTTTAGCGAGTAGCAACTCCTCTTATAACTCTTATGGTAGGTGGTGAAACAGTTGGATCCTTCGAAATGACTTTTACAATTCTAGCTCATATTTACTAACTTATTTTGGATGGTGCTGCTCCAGTTTTCGAGCCTGAATATAAATAATTCTTTTGTAGATATGACGAACCCTCATATATAAAATCTATAAAACTTGATATTTTAACACTCATTGCCAATGACACTTCTTTACATGATATTCTTAATGAAATGACTGAATATGTTACTGATGTAGATAATGATTTGGCAAGGAAATGTTTAGAATCAATGGGTAGAATAGCTTCAAGGCTACCTTCTGCAAGTTATCCGATTTTTCAAACTCTAATTAAATTTTTAGGACTGGCAGAATACGTATAATCTGCAGCGTTGGCTGTAATGTAAGATTTATTGCGTAGTTATGATTTGGCAAGTGAAGTACCTTAAGTTATTTAGGCATGTCAAGACAGTGTATTAGATCTACCAGCAAAACAAGCCTTTATATGAATGTTGGGAGAATACGATATTGAAGAGGGTCCTTATATATTAGAGCCTTTTGTAAACAATGTGAAAGAAACTCCCACTCTTATCCCAATCTTATTATCAGCTTGCGTTAAATTATTTTTCAGAAGAGCTCCAGAGGTATATCCCATACTTTAAAACTTATTTAAGAACATAAGTGATATTGATAATCCTGATTGGAAAGATAGAACTATGTGGTATTATGAGTTATTAAAGAACCCCGAGCTAGCTAAATAGGTAGTTTAATCTCCTCCTAAGCTATAGCTTGAACCAGCTAAATCTAAAATTTCATAAGAGGAATTCAACACTTTAGCTGTCATTTACCAAAAACCTCTTCCTAAAAAATAAATTGAAGCTTAGGAAATTACTTTTGATAAAACAGCTGAACTTGATTAAGAAGAGTATCAAGATAACTGGTTTAAATGGGAAACTGCAGCATAATTTTAAAGGAAACTATCAAGACCTGTTACTACAGAGGAGATGGAAAGTATGATGGCATAAAAAACAATTAATTGCATCGCTAGTGGAGAACCTGAGGAAGGATAGCTGAAATTCTATTTCTATGCAAGAAATGAAACTGGACTTGTTCTCAGTGAAGTTTTGGTACAGCAAAGTGATGTTACAAGTATGGTTCAAGATTACACACTTTCAGCAGTAGTAAAAAGCTAAAGAGAAGATTTAACAAACGCTTTTGTGAAATGTTTCGAAAGTGCAATAGCTTCTATTATAGCAAGCAATACCTAATAAGTTCAATAGCAATAAGAACCACCTAAAGTTATCGAGGCTAATATAATTGATCTTATAGAGGGTTGAGTGATAGACCTTTAATAATCTTATACATTTATATTTTAAAGCTTAACATTTAAAATCTTCGTTTTTCATCATTAAATCATCTAGTAATAAGATCATCTTCACACCATGCTAATACTTATCAATTAAATCTTTATTTGTACCAGAAGACCTAATAAAATAATTCTGGAAATATAAATAAAATAAGCTTAATTAATATAATTAAATAAGCATATATTATAATTCCTTATATTTATCCATGTACTATTTTACTCTAGCTACTATATTTAATTTACTAATCTAAGAATGCTTAAAGCTTTGCTAAGACTTAATGTATCTTTAATTTATTTAAAATATCTTATTATAAGAGAGATCTTTGATTTCCTTTATATTTTAAAATTGATACTCTAAATATTAAAATTATAGTAAATGAGAATATTCTATAATTGATTATAGCAAAAATAGAGATTAATATGAAGAAAAAAGATAAAAGACTTAAGCAAAGATTGATATGAAAGTAATTGATATCTCTTGATAATAAATATTATAAAATATCATAATAAACCATATATTTAATCATGCAATCATTAATATATCAATAAGAAGAATTACCCATTTAGCAATAAATCATTGAAAATCACTTTTATTTACATAAAATTAGAGCTTACGCTAAATTAAATTTTGCTGAAAAATATAGCATCAAATATTTAACTCTTAAGCTAAGTTTTATATATTAGATATAATTACTAATAAACAATACACTTATAGTGTAGACATTTAATTAGACTAATAGAAAATATTAAAAATAAATTAATTTAAATATAAGAAACTAATAAAAGGGAAAAATAACATTTTTGACATTAATTAAAATAAATCTTATCTAATAGCCTAAGGCAAAATAGATATGGTACGTAATCCAAGGAACTTATTTCATATTAGCGCCAAAAAATAAATTAGAGAGTTTTAATTATCTTTTAAATTAATTATAAAATAAGATTATATTCATTTATTATCAAACTATATCCAACAAATTATGGAACTTTTATCTTTTTCAAAAAAAATTTTTGCAAAATACTCGAAAAAGTTTTTGATTATAATCTATATTTAATTTTATGGCTTTTATATAGAATTTAGCTTTGAAAGGGAAAAATAAAAAAAAGTTAATAGTGATTTAATAAACAACAATCCTAGAAATTGGTTTCTAGTATTTATCTTTTGTTTTGAAGTTTAAGGATAAATAATGGTTTATAAAAGCGGACAGTTAAATAAAATTTTAATGATATCTGATATGCTTGCTAATAGATAAACTAAAAATAGTAAATATTAAACTAAATAACATTTAGTTATCTATAAAATTATCTTATTTGATAAATCATTTGATGAACTTTTAATTAATGAATATAAAGCTTCAAACCATTATAAAAGTTTAAATATTAAGAGACTGCCAAAATAGTTCTTGATATTTATTTAAAGGATTATTTTTATAATTGATAGAAGGAAAATAATTTTTTAAGATATTCTATTTGAATTTAGTGAAAAGAAGTTATCAATTATAAATATAAAATGGTTGAAAAAGTTGCTGTTGTAAAAAGTGCTGATATGATAGAGTCAATGTAGTAAGATGTAGTTGACTGCTCTAATTACGCGATAGATGCATTTGATAACGACAGGGATGTTGCTGCCTTTATTAAAAAAGAATTTGATAAAAAACATAAGCCAACATGGCATTGTGTTGTAGGTAGAAATTTTGGAAGCTTAGTAACTCATGAAACCAAACATTTCATATACTTTTACTTGGGATAAGTATCTATATTGCTCTGGAAATCAGGTTGATTGTAAGTTCATAACATATCACTTCATACATTAAGTTCTTATAATGCTATAATTATTCATAATTAATTTGCTTGCATTATTTATTGTTATGAAGATATTAAAAAATGATATTTAAGGCTTATTATAATCATAAAGAGTAAATTGTAAAAGAACTACCTTTGCTTAAATTATTTTTTAAAATTGAGTTATATATTTCAAGTTTAGTTTATTTTAACTTCTACATATTTATATTTTACCTATCCTTGTCAAGGTTTTTCACTATTTTCTTTCTATCCTTTCTTATCTATCTGTTTTGAATAGTGCTCTTTATTTATCTCTTCATCCATTCCTAAATTATGACTTAAACAAAAGATTACCTTCTTCAGCTTCGTTGATTGAAGCTAAATCAGCTTTATATGTAAAGCCTGGATAAATTACTTCTCCCTTGTTTTTTTTGAGCCATTAATTATCTTAAATTGTAGAATCGATAGCTTTTTCTTCTGTGTACAACTTATCAAAATTTCGAAGATCCGTTTTTGACTATAAAAGTGGTTTGAAAGGAGCTTGTATTTTCTTTTATTCAAGCAAAGTCCAGTTTACTCCTCTAAAAAAAGGATGAAGCTTTGCTTATCTAGGATTTTATAATCTGTGCTTAGGCTAAATTTATAAAATTTACATCAGCTATTAATAGTTGAGATAATAGATCACATGCTTCTGGAGAAAATTCAGGCTTCATTTATGCTGGTTTGCTTACTATGTCTCTCATCATTTAATCTTAATTTTAATTGTAGAAAGGTGGCAAACCTGAAAGCATTTCATACATTAAACAACCTAAACTCCATCAATCAACTGCTTTTGAATATCCTGAATACTGAATTATCTCTGGAGCTATATAGTCAAAAGAGCCGCAAAAAGTATAAGTATGTTAATCTTACATCATTCCTTGTTTTGAAAGTCCGAAATCAGTTAGTTTAATATGACCACTCTCATCTAAAAGGCAATTTTCAGGCTTTAAATCTCTATAGATTATTCCATTTTCATGTAAATATTCAAGCGCCAAAATAAGTTCTGCGGAGTAGAATTTAGTCTTAGCTTCGTCGAATTTTCCTGCATTTCTTAAATGATAAAAGAGTTCTCCTCCAGGACAGAATTCCATTACAAGATACAACTTATTAGCAGTTTAGAAAGCATAGACAAGACTTACTAAAAATGGACATTTATTATTTTACAATATTTTCCTTTCGTTTTCTACTTATTCCCTATTTTCCTATTATACAACTTGCTATTTTTAAAGTATTTTCATGGCATAAACTTAGTGTGTATCTTTTTTCCTAACCATTAAAACTTTTCCAAAAGCTCCTTTACCTAAAGTTTTTTCAATATGAAAGTTTTTTTTATTGACTTATTTGCTTGTGTAGTTCAAATCATCTTCTTCAATTTATTTTTAGTATTTACACATGCCCATTTAATTCTTCCTTTATAATTAATAGCCAAATTATTAAATAAAGCACTTTTTCCTTATTTTATTTAATCTCCTTTACAGTTAAAAACAAATTTCCTTATTTTATCCTTAATTTATTACTCCTTTACATTCTAGCTTTTGTTCCAAATCTTTCCGCTTAATGTCCCTTTGTTTTTTCGATTTTTGCTGTAAATAAACTAGAAAATCTTTTGGCAAAAATACAATTTTGAAGATATTCTCATTATAAAGATAAATTAAGAGCCATTTAGTTACTTTGAAGTAAGTAAGACAGGAAAAAAGATAAACGAAAAGTTAAAAGTGCAAACATAATATATCAAAACCATATAAAATATGAAAATTAACATCTTAGAGATTTAATTGCTATTTTGTCCATTATTCAAATAATCATTCAGGCAGTTAAAATACTACTATTGCTTTACTATTTTTCTCCTCTATATTTTACTAAAACCTTAAAGAAGTTATGCTCAATGATTCTACAAGATATTTAAAGAAAATGTAGAGTCTTAAAGAAATTCATTAAGTTTTAAATTATATGCTAGTTTAAATAGAGATAGAAAAACTTCTACCACTTTAAAAGTTAAAGTTAAAATTAGTTAAATGCCTAAAATAGTAAATTATAGAAGCTTAATATGAAAATAAAATAACTAGGACTCTTATATACTATCATAATAACCAATTCTTAAATATTTTTACAAGAAAAGCATAACCAACAATATTAGTTTTCGCTTAATATCTACAACTTATATATATTTTAATTTTAGAAACAAAATTTGTTGCTTAAATGGATAGAAAATATTTTTAGTAAGTAAAGTTTAAGAATTATTATAGGTTGATTTGTTTAAAAATAAATGAGTTTATTTAGAAGAAATAATAAAATTGATATGTTATTCTAAGATTAGACAGCACTTTAAACAACTTGTGCTAATTTAAAAGGAGATGTTGCAGTAAATTCTAATTTCAATTCTTATTAAATTAGGTTTTATTTTCATCGTAGTATTCTGTCATCTGAATGTCTTCGTTGACTTCACTTAATGGTTTAGCATTCTTTTCCAAACTAATATTTTCGCTATCCATTCCCCATAATTTAGCGGTAATTCCACCAAAGAGCATAAGTAAACTTGCTAATATGTAACCATAGAATAAATATGTACGTGATTCACTTCCAATTAAAAAACCAAAAAATAAAGGTCCTGAAACTCCACCTACTAAAGTACCCAGTGAATAAAAAGAAGCAATTGCTACAGCTCTAACTTCTAAAGGAAATGCTTCACTAATAGTTAAGTAGGCTGATGAAGCTCCTGCAGAAGCCACAAAGAATATAATACTTCAGCACAGAGTCATTTAAAAAGCTGTTTAAATTATTTCATTGATGAACAGTAGAGATGTGATACCCATCAAAACGCCTGAAATGACATACGTCGAACAAATCATTATTCTTCTGCCTAAAACATCAAAGAATCTACCTAAAGTTAATGCTCCTAAAAAATTTCCAGCAGAGAACGGAAACAAATAAAATCCTAGGTCAGAGTTTTAGACTTAAAAAAATGTTTTCAGAATATCGCTATAAGTTAAAAAAATGGCATTATAAAAGAATGCTTAAGTTGCCATTAAAGTAAATGCTAAAAATGCCCTTTTAGGATAATTTTTTAGTGTAAGTCTTATTTAATTTCTATAGCTCTGCTTACTTTGAACTAAATTTTTCACTCCAAAAACAGGCTCCAATTTCTTTTTTGTCTATCTTTCAATTTCTCTTTCTATTCTCTCAACTATTATTTCTGCTTCTGATGCTTTGCCATGTGTAACTAGTCATCTAGGACTTTCTGGAAGCAATTATCTTAAGAATATGACAATAGAAGCTAAAAAAGTTCCAATGACAAACATAAATCTCCAACCTTTATCCAAAGTAAAGTATTACTCATTCAGAAAGAATAAACTTATTGCTGAAGCAATGAAAGACCCTATTCAATAAGATCCATTAACAGTAATATTAATCTATCCCCTATATCTAGCTGGATTAAATTCATCAAGAACACTTGAGATGGCTGAGTATTCTCCACCTATTCCAAAGCCTGTTATAAATACAGAAGTAACAATTTCAGAAAAATTATGACTTAGGGAAGTTAGTAGCGTTCCTATAGCATATACTGCAGGAGTTATACTAAATATTTTCTTTCTCCCATACTAATCACTTAGAATACCAAAAAATAAGCTTCCTAATACACATCCTAATATATATACTGATCCACAAGCACTATAGTTATTATCCTTATCTTGTGAAAATATTCCTATCAAGTTACTGATATTTGTAACCTGTATTCCATCAAGAATCCACGAAATTCCCACTATCAAAATAAATTGAATATGCCATTTTGACAAAGGAAGCCTATCTAGTCTTGTATGAATATTAGACTAATAGATCTACTGGCCAAAGTGATTTTCTTCGTCTACAATTTCATCACAAGAATTCTTTGTCTGCTTAAGCTTTTGTTTTTCCATTAAAATTAAAGAATCTAATATTTCTAAATAGGCTAATAATTTAAAAGGATTCAGTTTATCTATATTGCTTACAATTCTAGAATAATATGACTTCCATATAATTAAGCATGCAGCTAGTAAGTAATACTACCTTTTATATTTAAATAAGAATTAATGCATCCTCTCCCTCAAAATTCAAAATAGTGCTAAAGAATAAGGCAGATAACCTATATTTAAATAAGCATAACTAATAAACTACATATAGAGATAATTTAAGAAAGACTAATTAAATAATCATCTAAAGACTATCTTCAATTAAACTTAAGATAATTACCTTGAGGCATATGAGAGTTGTCCTTTATAAAGTTTATTGCTATTTTATTATAATATGATTAATTTTATACTACAGCTAAATTAAACACTGATTATCTAATATGCTGTAAGACTTAATTCAATACTATTTTTCTTCTTAGAAGTTGGTTTAAGTAGTCTTTTTAAGAAAATAGAAAGGATTTAAGTTTAAAAGACAGATAATGGCGAAAATTATACATAAACGAGGGGTTAAATTGAAATTAAAGCTAAGAAAATATAATAAAAAATTGAAAGACAAGAGAAGTAAGTTAAGATTGCTTATAAATAACTACTAAACTTGATATATTCGATATTTTACTCTTCTTTAACTATAAAATAATAGAGTTTAATCTTATATTTAATGTTTATTATCAAGCCATAAAATTTTTAGTTTAACTCAGATAAAATTCTTAAAAGAAGCAAGTTACTAGTAACGAAAGCTAACTTTAATTTACTTTAAATTAGATAAATTATTTAAGAAAATGAATATTAATTAATATAAGTTTAGCTTTAGCAAGGATAATTAAATTAAAGAGCTACAATGGTATTATATTCATTGATATAAATGCTTCATTCAACACTCTTAACTCTTTCTAAATATTTATTTGGAATATAAAGATTGTAAATCTATTTAATTTTTATTCATTAAACTTTTAATAACTTGCCTATTTTAGTATCTAAAGCTTAGCATTTTAAATAAATTAAGTCTATTATATTAGCTTCTGTTAATAGTATATTATCTTAAGTTTTATTTAAAATGTAATAAGCAATCGACTTAAGTTGTATTCTAAGTTTAGAAATGATTTATGTGTATTAATAGCTTTTTAGATGGAATAGTATAAGATTAAATCTATTAAAGTTCAATTTTTCTCTATATTTCATATTTTATCTATGTACTTCTAGAGCGTTCCGTTTTACATACTTAGCTTCTTTGCTATGACTTATTTCTTAAAGTTCTATTTGAGATTTAAAATTCATTTTAGTTCTTTTTTCTTTACCTTGATAGAGTTCCAGCAGTTCAGACTCTTTTTTACTATTGTACTATATTTTAACTGATATTATCGAAATTAAAGCAGTTCTTCTCAAAATTAACACAGTATGGTCACACTTTTCAAAGTTCTGATATAATACAGGGTATTTTTCATTTAATAACATTAAGCTTTTTGGTGTTATATCAATGCTGCTTGACATGAACTTGATGGACATTTTCTTGTATACTTTGTATTAAGTTTATATTATTAGTATACTTAATCGCATTTTAGTATGACATCAAGCTTTCTACCAACATACTATTGCTTTCTTGGACTACTCCATGAATAAAATAAGCTATACTAATTCAATCTTTATCCTTCTTAGTTCCTAGTTTTTTTTTACTGAACAATACCAAAAGATTTTCTATAAACTGTTAGCTAAATTCAAGGGAGAGTGTGTATTCCTTTATGTATCAGTATCCAATTGTCATTGCTAATTAAACAAGTCATATATCATTAACATGGCATTAGAGTAGGCAATCATTGATTGCTAGCACAGCCTTGAAATTTTTTCCCTATCTGAATAATGGAATTACTCTTTATAAATTTTGGCGATATTGAACTTAGTTTGCTTATAGAATGCCTGCTAATACTTACTTAAATATCCTTTATAAATATTTTATTTCAAATACCATAAGGAAGAGTTGCAAAGCTCCTTGGCTTCCTTTAATTAGTTACTCTTTATATAATCTTCGCATTTTAAGCTCAGCTATTGAATAATCTTAAGTGCTTGCTATGCATCAATCACAATATTTTCCATTACTTGCATTGATTTTAATAAGAGTAAAGAATCATTAATTAGGAATATACTTAATCATTCTAATTTTTCCTTTAAATAAGTAGCTATATAAGTGAAATGCTTATTATATATTATACTTAATTTTACATGATTTGAAATAAACTTTTCAGTTATAATATAAAAGTATACACTTGTTCATATTGTAACTTCGGCTTCTAAGCTTCCAACCTTCATATTAAGAGTCATAGGCGCTAAAGAGGATATTTCTTGGAGTTAGTTGAGTATGTAGGGAAGTTCTATGGAAATTGTCATACTATTCTCACTTAATGTTACTCTATCTTAGAATTTTTAAACTATAGAAGAAAATTATTCTTATAATTCTTTATCAGGACTTTACAACGTCACACTCAGCTAGTTCCCGGCAGCTTCAAAGTTTATTTGATTATACAGCATCTTTTGAATAACTTATTAATAGGGTTCAATTAATTTAATTCCTTGGTTTGACTTCTCAGTTGCCTTTGATAAATTATTATTTTCCAAAGTTGCTAAATCTTGTGACTCACTTAGCTTGAATAATTATTTGATACCAGTAGAAGAAATTCAATCTATATTCTAT
Organism: Loxodes magnus; assembly: GCA_946699065.1. Classification (NCBI taxonomy): domain Eukaryota; phylum Ciliophora; class Karyorelictea; order Loxodida; family Loxodidae; genus Loxodes; species Loxodes magnus. The sequence goes on from CAMPDV010000042.1 coordinate 481,546, forward strand.
TAGATATCCCTTAGAATGCTTTATTGAAGATCTTCTGTTTTTGTTTTTTCTTCTTTTATGTGTCTTTTCATAAAAGACTGCTAAATTTTTTCAGAATCCCATTTCTGAGTATTTTCAACCTCTTTTAGCGTATCAAACTAAATTTAAATTAGTGAAGACATTCATTAAGAAGCCCATTACTCTTCAACATAGCCCCTCTTAGAGATATCAAGGTAATAATCATAGTATAAATTGAGCTTTTCCTAAGGAGTGGAGTTACTTGAACTTACGATTGAAAGGAACAAGCTTTGCAATAAAATACTATCTGAGGTTGGATCTTCAAATTATTCAATTCATTATTAAAATAATTTGGATTTGAACTTTAACTAAGGTATGCTTCTAGTCTTCTAGCTCTTCTTTTTAATAATTAGATCTTAAGTATTTGGCCAATATTACGGAATAATTTCCCAAGGCGTTTAAACATTTTGAGCTTCCTTACCTATTTTGACCATTTTATTTTAGTCTAAAAGAGATTTTAATGATTTAACAGATTGAAGAGCCAATTCTACGTCTCCCTTTAAGTTGCTTGAAATTTCGCTTTAAATAAATTCAGCAGCTAGGTTTATGTATCTCATGAAAGCCTGATAAAATTAAGCAAACACCTGATTTTATTCAAGTATTTCATTAGAAACTTTAAGGAAAGGGGTCTCATTCTAGAATTGAATTAGCTTAATATCTCCTTTGCAAACAGCGCTATAAGTAATTATAAGACTTCTTAGAATATTTTAGAACTCTGCCTGAAAGTTTTCTGACTTTAGATAGTAATTAACACCTGACTCTAGTAAAAGTTAATCATATGCTTCCTGCAAATTAAATTCAAGTTCCTCTCCAAAGTTCTCTTTTTAAGGCTTTTGTTACTCAAGAACTTCAAGCAAATTCATTTTCTGCAAAATTTAAAAGAATTAAAACTGCTCTAAGGTTTAGGTCAATTGTATATCTTAGAAGGCATTTTGAAGCTAAAAATAAGTGACTTTGCAAAGTCCAATTTAGTGTTCTAATTCTTGATAACTATTGAGAACTTATTCTTAAAAAACTTTACATGAGCAAGGGATATATCTATCATATAGATATTCAATTATTTCAGTAAATTGATGAAGAATTCCTCTATCTAATGATAGCACTAAATCAGCTTCTTTGTCATTTTTTTAAATAGCCTAAGCTCCTAAGTTTGTTCATAATTTCTCATGCTATTTTACGTTTACCTCTTAATTTCATTTTATATTAACTTGCGTTTAATTATTTTACTAAGCTTGATAAATTTTTCCTTAAATTGGCATAGATAAAATTTCATTTTTATCAAGAACAAAAACGTAGTTAGTGATTTCTTGGTTTTGCATAGGATCTGGTATAATATCGTTTTGGCTTTTAATTTCATTATTAGTAGCGTAATTTTGCTCACTAATATTTTTTTCTTCCCTACTTTAATCTTAAGACTGCTCATAATGATAAGCGTCCTAAGGCTAATCTTAATCGTTTTCTTATTAGTTAAGTCTGTTTTCTTCTTCATATTCAGTATATTTTAAATCTGTTTGTAGTTCTTCTTCTTACTTTTTCGCTTCCATTGCTTGTTATTCTCATTTAGCATCGTAAAACCACAAATCATTAGTGTTTTCCCAAGAGATATATTCGTGAAATTAAAACCAAGCGTTTATTTCTTTAAAAGCATTTTCTGTAGAATCAGAGCTATGAATAACATTTTTAAACAAGTCACAGCTGTTTTGATCTCTAATATATGAAGTAAGTTTCTGAACAATAGCGACTGCATTTTTACCTTCAAGAATGATAACAAGTACTGGACCTGATGTTATATATTTCTCGACATCAGTGAACTTCTATGTTTTTAAGAATTTGTGATAGTGCTTTTTTAGTTGCTCGTTTTATGCTTTTACCATTTTCATTGCTGATATTTATAAACCTTTTTGCTCAAAAATTTGTATTATTTCACCTACTAGTCCTCTTTGAATTGCATCAGGCTTTAGCATTACTAAAGTTCTCTCGGTGCTTTCAGATGTAGAGGGAATTGTAGCAGTTATCTTATGCAATTCATTTTTGAGAGTATTTTCTAGCTGCACCAGATCAGTAGAATTTATGGAAGTTTGAACACGAAGTCCTAAACTCTGATTCTAGTGGTACGAACTAAAAATTTAGCCAGGCCTGTCATATAACCTTCTAAATGATCGAATGTTCATTGAAATTTATTCCTACCCTTGCATTGTCATATTGTTTGATTTATCCGTAGTTTAATGTTCTGAGGGATAAACTGAGTTCGACTCAGATAAATAAGTTTTTTCAGCCGAATGAAGTCTTCTATAAAATTTATCGTCTGAGTAAGGATTGTATATTTGCAAAGGAATTAAACGTTACGGTATCTGTTCCATCTTAATAATAATTAATTATTATTTAAAATCAAATCAATTTCATTTCCTTTTTCATATATCATTGAAATCGCTTATTGTTATACTGTTCTCTTTCTCGCTCTGTTTTATTCAGATACACTTATATATTTTTAGGAACTACTTTATACTTCTAATTTACCTTAAAACACTATGGCTTAAATAAAGTAAAATTTTAATAAAATTAAGTTATTTAAATTCAGAGACGACATACGTATGAAGAAGAATGTGTCACATATCTAACCCAACGACATGGAATTCCACTTCCCTTTTGCCCTCGCTCATCAATTTTGAGATACTTAACTTATAAATTAGAGACATTATACATTGGTATTTCGAAAATCATGCTAAAATAGAAAATTACCTTATTGGTCCAAGCTCTTTTTTAGCTTATTGAATTGTACCGCTTTAACTAGTGGAAATTCTAGCTCTAATGTTATGTTCCGAACCACCTTAAAATTTTTTAATAGTTCATTCCGTTATTTTATCTCCCTATTTATATTCCCAATTTTATCCGCTAGCTCCCTTAGGTAATTCGCAGTTCACAGATTGAGTGTGTCTAGGAACTGAAAATTTAATAACAACATTAGCTCCATATTATGCAGAAGGAAAGCAAGCTCTAATTTTGATAACTAATTCTAATTTAAATGGTCCCTGCTCTTCTACAAAAGGAAAAATTCTAAAAGGAGCTTGATAATCTCCTGTAATTCTATAATTCATAACTGTAAACTCTCCATCAGGAGGCTTTATTAAAACTCTTTTGAAGTCTTCAAATTCTTTCAAATCGACACACTCATGGAAGTTGCAATCATCAAGCACTATTCCAGGCCCGCCACCCCTCCTTCCAACAACAAGATCTTCATTAAGTCCTAGTTAAAGTTAAGGATTATTTTCAAGATACGACTTCATTTAAATGCATCCATCGATTGAAGAGTTGATGACATATCCAGAGGAATTAAAGAGAACAGCAACCTTTTCAAAAATATCAACAAAAATCTCTTTTTTACTCTTTTTCATAGATTAAATTGGACGAAAAACTGCCATATGAGAAACAGTTGAAGTTTAAAAAAGATTAGGTCGAAGAGCCTATTTACTTTGATCGACAGCTATAGTTTCATTTACAATATAAGGTCTAATTTATTCAGTTGAAACGGATTGAGGATATCCATAGTCTACTATTTCATCTAAAATTTCATACGCTAAGACGAAATTCTTTCTTATTGCTTCTTCAGATAAAACTCCACAAAAGTCTTTGATTACTTTAATAAGACACTGAATAATTTCTATAGTATAAGAAGGTGCTATATTTGTTAAGGTAGTAACCACAAAGTAAAGATTGTTCTTCTTTAGGTAGATAAAGTTCACTCCTTCTATATTCTTAATTAAAATTTTACAAAAATGGGAGGTGCATCTCCTTTCCAAAGAGTGACTGTTCTAAAAAACGTTTCACATGCTTCTCTTTTTGTTTCTCCCCTGACTACAGTAAAAATTTACAATTTTTGGTAATAAGAGTATCACCTCTTGGGGAAAGAATAAAGAATTATTCCAACATTATAATTAAGACTGTTAAAAAAACTTTTATTTATAAATCTTTAAAGTTCTATTTCGATTCTGATTTATTATTTTATCAGTTAATATAAGTATTTGTCTTTTATTATTATTAATAAAAAGATTTCATGCTTTAATTATTTATGCTATGAAATAATTAAACTTATTTACTTAGAAAATGAATTTTTTTATAAAAATACATTATCAAGCTCTTTCTCCACTTTGACGAAGAATAGTTACTGCTCTTTTATACGCCTATTAAGCTATTTCCACTTTTCTCTTCCAATTTTAAAGTTATTAATATTTTTTCCTTAGTGCTTCCTTCTGATTCACATAGTCCATGACATTACTAGTCTCATCTAGCATATCCTATTTCAGTATTTAAATTTAAATATCATTCTTTATTTTTTTTTATTCTGTTGATATTTTATTAATTTCATTTTGCATTTTTTTCCTTTACTCATTGGCTGAATAAATTCTCTCTTCTAGCTTATCTTTTGTAGAAGTTATTTCATTTAACTTCTTTTTGAGTGCATTTAGTCTTTATACAGTTTTACCAGTTGTCATTTTGAGAGATATTAGTTTTTTGTTTCTCTCATTTATATCATTTACATGTTTTTTGTTTTCTATTTAAAGTTAATGAAAGTCAATGAATTTAAGATCATCACCCATACTGATTTTTTGCTTAATCTACAAGTTAGCTTTAGATATTTGATTATTTAATGCTATATTTTTTAACTCAAATTTGTCTCTGAGAGCTTCTTTTTGTCTCATTTTTTCTTCCATATATCTAATTATTCTTTCAGCTATTACTTTTCCTGTTTTAACATTTTCACTTCCCATTACAATATCTCTTTTAAATTCATATGCCTCACGCTTTATTTCAGCGATAGCTAAATCTGTTTCCTCTAAAACTGCTCTAAGAGTTTCAAGAAGTTCTTCTGATTTTTTTCTTCCTTCTTCAATATTTTTTCTAAGAGATTCTAATTCAGCCTAAGCAATTTCATATTTTTCTTCAGCATTTAATTCTTTCTTTTCTTAATGAGCTGGTGCTTTTTTCTTCTTTTTCCCTTTTTCATTTTGTTCAAAGTTTTCTTCGAACTCCTCATCTTTTTTTTACCTAATTAAGTAAGATTCAAACAAATTATTTTCTCTTCTTTTTTACTCATTTTTCTTGCATATTTCCTCAAGTTCTTGAGACAATTTTTCAAGATTCATACGTTCATACTCTCTGATTACTAGTTCAGCCATTATGAAAGCTGAAATTATTTATCTTTAACAACATAAAGTTAATAGTGCTTTACTTAAATATTATAACTAATTTAATACTTTCTTTATAACTGCTTCTTAATGGAATAAACTTGATTTTTTATTACGTGCCAGTCTATCACTATTATAAGGTTCTTTTTTTGTTTTTTATAAATGCTAAAAATATAAATAAGAACACTTAAAATAATGAACTATATTAGACGTAATATATTTATAGTCATTTTAAAGATAAACTAGCTTGTTATGAGACATATTACTATATCATAGTATTGATTTAATTAAGATAGATGATTTGTAATTAATAATGCAATAATTAGTAAAGCTGTTTAAAAGAATAAGCTAAGCTTATTATATGAGCTATATTATTACTTTACTGTTTTATTTAAAGTATTAACTAAGTTTGCTTAATCAACTACATTTTATTCTACTATCTTTTTTAGTTATCTTTGCTATTATCTTTTACAATTAGGATTTATTATTTTTTGCTTATTTAGCATATGAAAAAAGTAGAATTTTATATAAGATAAGGAGAGTATGTTTAAGCTGAGATATAGATAATTAAAGTTGAGTGTATAGATTCGCTTTACTGAATAAAGTTAGATTGAACTATAGTATTGCTATTTATTGCTAGATATTCTTTTCATTATATTTATTTACAATTCCTATTACTTCTAGTAGCTTTCAGCTTAAACCTCATACACTCTTTAAGTATCTTTTATTATGAAACAGTTATAATAGAAATAATATTTAGCAGTAAGTATCTTTAAATTAGTTATAGGACTAGATATAATGCTATTAAGCTTTAGGATTTGGTAAATATGAAATATGAAGACTTTAATAAAAGTAAGATATTAATTATGGATTAGGCTTTATAATATACTCTAGTGCAATTATCACTTAAGCACATTGCTTTACTTAAACAATGGTTGCAAATCTTTATTTAAATTAGATTATAATTGACCCTTATAATATATGTAGCACTGTAAAGTATAAATAAAGGCTGCTTAATAGTTTAAATTATAGATAGTTAGATATTAAATGCTTATTAATAAATTAAGTGTAGACGCTCATTACTTAATATGAGAGTGCTAAATCAAATTCTGCTTCAAACTTTTATTTTGATTCTGCTTAGTGTAAATGCTGATTAGTAATACTCCAAATATAATAGACGATCCTCCTATAATTGTTCAAATCTAAACTGAAGGATCCAATCCAGCTGCTCATGATAAGATACTTGAACTAAGTGGAAGAAAAGCCATAATTATGTTCATAGTGTTGAGAGGATAAGTTTAATTGCTTATGCAATGAAAATGAAAGATGTTAGAAACTCCAGTAATAAAAGCAAAGAAAATCATAAAGTAAATGTACTTTTGATCCATTCAACCTATATAATTCCATTAAGCATTATTGTACATATTGAAGTTAATTCCTTAGCTTATTGAATAAATAGTGTATATTGCTACTGTTATTGCTGCTCTATTAAATTAAAACAGGAAAAAGGGAACTTTTTACTCATAAGCATTTTAAAAGGTTATCATGAAACCTGCTTAGAATAATGAAGCTAGTAAAGCTGAGCAATCTCCTTTTGATACTTTTTAATTAATCGTAAAGGTAAATTTAGAAATTCCAGTTGTTGGTTCGTACAAAACTGGAAGAATAAATTCTTCTTTTTGTATATTGCTCATCTATATAATAGGAGATGGAACATAATACCCTTATTGAAAGTCTTGCATTATAAACAATATACCAGCAAAAATTATAAATATACCTCATAACATTTTTCAATCTAATTTTTTATCTTAAATCGCCTAATAAGAAGCTATGAAAGCAGGAAATGTTGTTAATATAAAGGTAGCATTTGCAGTAGAAGTTCAATTAAGACTATATGCGTAAGAGGCCATGCTTAAAGCTCAAAATGTTCCTGATAATAAAATTTGAAGCACATTTCTAAAATAAATTGCTTTTAATACTTAAAAAGACTTAGTCTGTGTAAATTCTAGAATTACTAAAGGAAGCAAAGCTAATAATACAATCTACTCCCTTCAGTTTGTTTTCATTATGGGGGTCACTTCATGTAATCCATCTAAGAAGGGACCATTACTACTTCTAAAAACCATAAGAACAATCAAGAATAGGAAAGAAATGAGAGTTATTTAGCTTTAAGGTTAACTAAAGTAAATCATTTTTTACTATTAAATCTGAAAAGTTTGCTAACTTTGGCTTTCAAGATCAAATCAATATTCATCATTAGTTTTAATCAAATCATTTGGCAAATTAATCTCTTCAGATTGATTTAAGCTAAGACTAGAATTCTAGCCTATTCCCTTTATCTCATTTTTCTAACTCATATTTAAAGTAAATGATTATCAAAGGAATCTCATTTAAAGAATAAGTTCTTTTAATTATAATTATTAATATTAAGTTAAATTTATTACTTTAGATTACTTTTGTACTAATACCAATAAACTAATATTAGCAAGCTAAAAATTAATTAACTTTACATTTACTTAAATCTATTTGATTTCATTATTGCAGGTAAGTTTGTAGGCTTGACCCAGTAAGGAGAAATATATGCTACTTAATATTTCTACTATGATTGAACTTTTTTATGGAATTCTTCTAGTTAATCTTTGAAATTAGGAATACTTGGAACGGTTTTATTTTCAATTTATTTAACTGATCTTGGAATACTATCGTAGGTTTTATTTACATCAAAGCTATTTTTCTTTATCTGAGGACTAGTTTCTTTAGTTTATTTTATCTCTCTTTTAGTTTACTATAAGTTTTCATATTATTATTTAAAACTTTCTTTTATCTTTTGCTTATTTTGTTCAGAAAATCATCTTTATCTTATTTTTTGTCTTTTCAAGACTCTTTCATTTCTTTAAATTTGCTTCATTATATTTTCAAAAGGAATAGTTGCTCCTAAATCAAGAGATTTTAGTTTAAGGTTATTTTTTAGCTTCTACTTATCGTTATCTTTGTTTGTCTACTTTTAGTTGTATTGGATTTCTAAGCTTTTATTAAGTGCTATTTGGTAGTTGATATTATTGTCCGGCTTTATTTTTTATGGTCGTTTGAAATCGAATCGAGTTCTTACATGCTTAATAGGATCATAAGATTGCTAGACTACTTGCTTCCTAAGAAATTTTTGATTGTTATCATTGAATTCTTTATACCTGTTTTTCATAAATTTGTAAGAACCCAAATCTTCTTTAATATCCTTGGAATACAAAGCTCTCTCTTATTTTATGCCTGAAGGTGATCAAACCTATTCAAATTCCTTAGGAGCAGATTTTAATTGGGATTGTCTAAATTATCGAGCTTAGTCAGTAATGGGATCATAAGTGTAGTCGATTTTATCTTTTCTAGAGAAGTAAATTTTGTCTTCATCATTTTTATACCTTCTCTAGAAAAGCTGATACGTAGTTAGGTTGGAAGTATTAAACAAGTCATTAATAGTAAGCATTTTGCCAATAAATAAGCATTTAGAATATATTTGTATAAATAGTTAAATGGAAGAAGAAAAGCCTATTCATATTTTGATAGTAGAAGACGAAACTTTTTAACGTTTATCTCTAGTTGATATTTTGTAACTGTATCATTATACAACTGATGAAGCTCCTAATGGTTAAATTGCTTGAGAAAAATTATCCAAGAAAGAAAATAATTATGACTTAGTTTTGCTTGACATTATGATGCCTATTATGGATGGAGTAGAGCTACTGCAACTGATGAAATCTTCTGAACGTACAAAAGATATACATGTGATTATGATGTCTGTTGCTGAAGAAACTGAAAAGATTTAGTATTGCATTAAGCTTGGAGCGATGGACTATTTAATCAAGCCTATAAGATCTAATGATGCTATGTTTTTTGGCTAAAGGGTAAGAGAAGCCAACAGATAAAGACAAAGAGCATAGCATAACTCAAACATGAACAGTCTTTCAAATTACGAGACTGTAAAAGAATTAGGAAAAGGAACAAGCGGAAAGGTAACTCTAGTTAAGCATAAGTAAACGGGATAATAGTATGCTCTGAAATAAATGTTTGTAGAAAAAATGAATTAAAAAGAAGCCTAAAATGCAGAAAATGAAGTTGCACTCTTGAAAGTTCTTGTAGCTCCTACAATAATTCGTTATTATCACTCATTTTTTGATAATGGATATTTAAATATTTTGATGGAATATGCCTCAGGGGGAAATCTGCATGATAAACTAATTATGTACAAGAATCAAAACTAAAAAGTCCCTAATAAGTAAATTTTGCAATGGATAGCTCAACTTGTACTGGGTTTGCTCTTTATGCATAGCAAAAATTAAATTCATAGAGATATTAAAGCTCAAAATATGTTTTTAGCAGAAAATAATGTTCTTAAATTAGGTGATTTTGGAGTTAGTAAGTCACTATCATAAACTTCTTAAGGTTTTGCTTATACAATTGCAGGAACTCCTTACAATATGGCTCCAGAAGTATGTTTAGGACAGTAATACGATCAAAGTGCTGATATATGATCGTTAGGAACACTTATATATGAGATAGCAACACTGCAGAGACCTTTTGAGCATACAGAATTAAAAGGTTTGATTGATAAAATTTGCAATAGCGATTATGAGCCTATTTCAGAAAATGTTGATTCAAATATCAAAACTATCATTCAGACTACATTAAACAAAGATCCAAGTAGAAGACCATTAATATGAGATTTAGCAAAATTTCCTTGCATAGAGCAAGAAATTATGGAGTTTTGTGAGAGAGAAAAATGCACTAATCAAATTTAAGTCGTTCTAAAATGTCCTCAATTCCAAAACAATTTAAGAGCAAACTTGCGTGAGCCAGTTAATTTAGTAGAGAGACTAGATATAGAAGATATTGCTAATAATATTAGAGCTGAAATAAAATTGACAGACTATAAGATTAACTATTTTGGAAAAAAGTACCAAAACGTTTTTAGTGGCTATGACTTAAGCTAAATCTTAAAATAAAAATACTAATTTAATGACGAAAAAATAAGGAATACATGTGCTCAAATGATTGAAAAAGAACTGATATTTTAAGTGGAGAACTTGAAAACCTTTAATTAGAATTACTATTACTGATTCTTATAAGATAAACCAAATAATGCTAAAAACTGTATTTATAACTGACAAAAGTAAGTTAGATCTCATACTTAAATAACTGCTGATTTAATATTCTTATTAAATCAGATGCTTAAATAAGTTAACGAAACCTAAGATTAAGAATTTCTATTTCAAGTTAAAAAATCAACAGACTATACTAAGTTCTAGAAAGCAATTGGAGAATTGCAAAAGCTAGATATTACAGGACTTTTAGAAGATGAGAAAATGTCTTTTTTCTTAAATTTGTATTAGATTATGTACATCCATGCCTAAATTGATAATGGAGGATAAGTGAAGGGTATAAAGAAGGGATTATTGTTCTATCATGATACAGGAAGCTAATTCTTCTATAGCATTTAGAATTATAACTTTACACTTGCAGAAATTAAGCATGGAATCCTTAGATAGAATCGGCCTCCTCCTGGATGCTTTAGAAGAATATTAAAATCAGGAGATCCAAGATTAAACCTAGTAATTAAGTAGTACGATCCAAGAATTCTTTTAATATGCTTCGATCCTGATTAAGGAATTCCTAATGCTCTAGAATTTTTTAATGATCTAAACCAATAAAATAGGCTAAGCGTAAAGACTGAAGAGTTTTGCAATAGAGAAATATGCTGGAATTAGATCTCTCTAGAACTGACTTTTCCAAAGCTGTTTTATGATTACATGAATGATTTTGGTGGAAATTTTGAGAAGATGTTATCTTTTGTATGAAAGTACTATACTTCAGTATAAGATAAAGTTGAATAAATATAAGAAAAAGTAAAGCAAAAAAAGATTAAAGTGTTTTATAGAGAATATAATTCAAAAGAATATATGGAATATAATTAGAAACTACAAGAATACATTGATAATATGTATGAACAGGAGAAAGTAACACTTGGAAAAGTTAATGAAAATAATGAAAACAAAAAATCTAATTGATAATAATTTCTCTATCTAAGCGGTTTTACATTATTCTATCAATGCTTAAGCAAATTATCTAATTCTACTATTAAGGAATGCTTATAAGTAGCTTTAACTTCCAATTTTAAAATTGAGTTTTTATTAAAAAAAATAAATTAAAATATATTTTGATACTGTAAAACCATTTTAATACCTTTTCTTTAATTTAATTATTTGAAAAGAAAGACAAATGTTTAGCTCTTTAAATTAGATAACTATAAAGCTAATTTGAATAATGTTCTTATACTTAGTAAATTTAATTTGGAGTTAGTTATTATAGAATAACGCACTCATAAATATAGAAATTCATTTAGTTAATATTGTAAACATTTTATATAAAAGTATCTTTATTTTAGTCAAGCAGGCATTTAAATTAGCTAGAATATCAGAAATCATACTAAGTTATTTATTAGATAATAAAAGAGAAAACTAAGTTCTATAAGTTATTTATTTTAGTAATAATTTTAAAAATAAAAGCAGGATAAAATAATCTTTCTAATATATTTCCATAATAAGATTAATTATTAACTTTACTATTAAAACATATTTTAACAACCTAAGCCGAAATATTTTCGAAGCATTAATTTATCTAAAGACATAAGAACTTAAAGAACTAATAACTATTTAATTAGTATGAAATACTAAAATTAAATTAATAAGTAAATTATATAATGTATAAAAGAACTCAAAATATAACCAATAAAAATAAGTTAGAACTAGATTTTCTTTGTACCAACTTCATTTTATTAAATTAATATAAATTTTCTATAAATAAAACTTTTATATCATTCAGAAATTATTAATTAGCAGCAATAAATTATAGAAGAAAGTGATTATTTCATTATGGAATAGAAGGGTTGCAGTATTTAGTATCTAGTTTAAATGCAAATAATTTGAAGTAATTGTAAAAACTTTATTTATAAGAGAAATTTTATTTCAGTTTGTGAAAGTAAAGCTCTATTATCTATTTTAATAATAAATAGTGTGCTATTTATCTCATAAGATATTGCTTTAACCATAAAATTTTCATTTTTCATAAAAAGATGCCATAAAAGTTAATCTAAATAATACTTAGAAAAAATTATTTGGTTTAAGCAAAGCAATTACAGTTATAATTAGAACAATTATAATTGAAAATGCCTATTAAATATAAAGATTTCTACGTTATAGTAATAGAATAACTTAAAATATTAGAATCTCGCTTTATAGATATCAAGCATATTTTGCTGCTTTTTATAATTATAATATTTACTAGCTTTAAAATATATTATCTAATTTATATGCTAAATTTAAAAATGATTAAGCTGCTTCATATAATAAAAACAAAAATAGCTCTACTAAAATGAAACTAAAAGCAAGTTTAAATAATTAGTCATTTTTACTATTTGTGATTTTCCTCTTTTTTATAAATATATTAATAATTAGTTTAAATAAGGTTAATATATAAAGTTTCATAGCAATAAGTTATCAAGAAAATTTGATATTAATTAGATTTTGATTTTATCAATATAAACCACATAATTTTATTTTTACATAAGGCTTTTACGCTAGAAGCAAAAAAAAGTTCCAAAATTAGAAATAAACATAATAAAAGGTAATTTCGTTTAAATTTATTTATAAATTATTTGATAACCCATGTATTTGATATTCTATAAGTAGATAGATTAATTAAAATGAGATTTTATCCTATAAATGAAATTTAAATTTTTCCTTCATATAATTAATATTCTTTAAATAAATTTCCTTTCTTACTAAAAGGAATATTAATCTGATCTAATAGGCCTATATTTAATAAGCTATCCTAGTAAGTATTTTCTTTAATTAGTGATGAGTATTTTATATATTATATAATCTAATTTAATAAAGAAGCGTTTTAAATAAGCTTCACTAATTATAAATGATTTAATGTTTAAGAATTATTTGTTTAAATAGCTTCAAGATTAATAGAATGGAAGTGATATGAATGCTTTCTATATCTTAACATGACTAGTTTAGTGTAGATTAATAGAAAATATCTATAGATTAAGAATACTAATATTATTCAATTCTATTACTATTTCTAAGTCCTTTCTATCTTTTTAAATATCAGAACTATTCTATTGCATCCCTTAACTAAACTAGTTAAGTAAATTTAAAAATTCTCTACTTTTGTCAGATATGGAAACTGAGGTATGAAGGAATTGGTAGTTTAAGACGTTTGATATGTGAAAGAGCTTAAATGGAATAATAAAAGGAGCTTCTGAGGTATTTTAGATTTGATTAAATATAATTTTGATGAAATATAAAGTAAGAGAGTTATGAAGTTAAGAGAGATTTAAACTATAAAAATGTTGTCTAGATATGTGATTTAGTAGATAATTCAGTTCTTGCTTACTTTCTTTGCCTATGGTTTATTATTTACAATTAGGCAAACTTGAAGCATGATTAAAGAAGATGTACATTTGCAGCTAAATTTTTCCTATACTTTACTTGGAACAATTGATGCTGCATTTTTTTTTAGTTACTCCATAGCAAATTTTATAGGAGGTTCAATAGCTGATAGATATAATAGAAAGCGTTTAATATTTTTTAGCAATTGTTCTACTGGAATTGTGTTTTTAATGATTGCTATATTAGGTTGCTTCTAGTTCAAAAATGAGTTTCTGTATATTCTTATGTTTATATTTTTAGGGGGTACTTAAGGATTCGTATGACCTCCATGTCTAGCTGTTTGCACTGTTTGGATTCAGTAGTCAATAAGAGCAACCGTTATGGGATTTTTTTTTATTTCACCTAACATAGGAAATGTAATAGGAGAGTAAGGAACTGGCTTCCTTTAACAATATGGTCATGTCTAATGGTGAGTTCCTTGTGTTGGCGCAAGTTTACTTTCAATCCTAATTGGAATTTTAGTTCTATTATTTCTTAAGAATTCTCCATAAGAAGTAGAAATAGAAAATTCTGATACTATAAGTTAAATTAATAATGAAAAAATACCTTAAGAATATTCAAGCCAAGCAACAGGATTTCTAGAGGCTCTCAAAATAAAAAGAGTGTTTGTATACGCACTTTCATATTTTTGCATAAGGCTTATAGATATAAGTATGATGTTTTGGCTTCCTACATTTTTAAAAGATGATTTGAATATAAATTCTTAAAATACTGGATTTATAGCCAGTATGTATGAAATTGGATCTATTGTAGGTAGTATAATATCCGGATATCTCGTAAATTGTGCAGGAAAAAGAGCTGTTGTTACAGTACCATGATTTATGCCATCTATAATATTACTCTACTTATTACATTCTTCTAAGTTTAATGCAGCAATCTTTATTCTGGTCTTTTTAATTGGAATGAGCGTTGGTGGAGCAGAAAATCTTATGGCAGCTGTTCCTACTGAAATAGGAAGTGATTATGAAATTCTGACTAATAAAAAAGTAACAGCTACCATTTCAGGGATTATTGAAGGTATTGGATCTTTCGGAGCTGCGATAGGATAACTAATAATAGGAGAACTTTTTAGTAATTTTGGATGGGATTCAGTGTTTTACTTTTTATTTTGTAATTCTTTAATTATAGATGTTTGCATTATTAGTATTTTGCTAATAGTACCTTATTCTATTAGTGATGCTTTACATTTGTACAAACGCAAATTTCAAAAACAAAGCGAAAAACCAGTTTAAGTTCAACTTGCTGAAGAAGCTAACTTTATGGAAAGCAAAAGTTCGATTGAATAGTGAAACAATTTATATATTATTAACTTAAAAGACAAGCAAATAGATTAAAGCTTAGCTATTCTACTAAATCTATTCATCTAACTAAACTATTTCTTTATAACTCAACACTCTCAAATCATCATCATTATAATACCTAATTTTGGCACTTTACTAATTCCTAATATGTAAGGTTGCAAAATATAATTGTAACTACTTCATCTAAATCTTTGATTAAGAGAACTATATTTAATGCTTAAATATAACCGTATATCTACTTAGGCTGCTTGATATTTTAAGAAGTTGTTTTAATCACGGTTATGAAATAACATATAGCCTTGCATATAAGCAGCTATTATCTAATAAACTAATTTAAATGCAATAATTAGCAGAACATATAGAAAATTACTGAAGACTAGCAGTTTATATATAATTCTATATAAGAAGCATTTACTACCCTAATACTAATCCCTTAATATTACCAATATTATGAATAATCCATTAAAATATACTATTTAAAGACATTTTAATAAGCGTTTTTCACTTTATCAAATTTAATTAAAGTTGAAGCTTAAAACAACTGATTTTTATGCTTAATATGATATTATAAGCTAAGACAGTAAAAGTGAGGATAATAAGCTATAACTTATTTTTTAATTATATAAATGAATGATAAGTTAAGTTTACCTATGTTGATAAGTCCTAAAGGCAAAGCAACCATGCTTGACTTGCACATTACTAATTAGAAATGGAAGAGTCCCTTTTAAGAAAATCCTTTGGAAATTTAGAAGAAGAGAATAAAAAAATAGCTATCAAGTCCTAAAGTTGTGATGCAGGATATAAGGTCTAAGTATTTCGATAATTCTTCAACATTTGCTAAGTCAATCTAAATCCCAATTACTGAGAGATCCTTACCAAAGTATTTTCAAGAAACTGTAACTTAAACTAAACAGTCAAGTCGCAAAAACATTTCGCCGCCAAGGATCTAGAGCAACGCAATAGCTTTGATAAAGTAAAGAACTTAAATTTTAAAGCAAATGATTGACTTCATCAGAAATGAAAAACTTTACGATGCTTCTCAAATGAATTCACCTGACATTTCTAGCAAAATTAATGAAATCACATAGAAACTAAAGCAAACTTTAACTTTAAATAAAGAAACTGAATTAACCACTTTTATTAAGTCCTTACGTTAAAAGCATAATGAAGCAGTAACTCTGAAATAGAATATTTAGACATTTTAATAGCGAATCTTCCTTAGAGAAATAGAAAATCAATCTATGCAAGAAAAAATTGAAATCTTTCAAGATGATTTGAACTAGGCCATTCAAGAAGGAAAGTAAGAAGAATAAAGATAAACTTAATAAAATGAAAGAAGAAAGCAGATAAATTTCAGGCAAAATCAACCTGTAGAGCATGAAGTAAATGCAAACACTAAACTTAAACATACTATTTATGCTGTAATGAAGTAGAATTTAAACTTTACTTTGGAGAAAGAATAATTATAAGAGCATATTTGTGGACTGAATAAAAAATCTGAAAAGCAAATTTCTAAAATTCAACGACTCAACTAAAAGTTATCAGAGCTAAAATATAGAAAATAATCAAAAATGAAGGTAAATTTAAAACTTTTAACTAAGAAGTTAGTAGCAAATGTAGTGAATCCATATATGAAGTCTATTAATGATATCACAGGCCAATCTAAAGTAGATAATAGGAATCTTGTTAATCGACTTAGTGTATTAGACTAAAACTTCACTCAAATCTTCCATTCTACAATATAAGTTCCTAGAAATTCCTACAAATTGCTTTCAAAGATGGCTGAGTATATGAGAAAAGCAGTTTATTTCTAGCTTTTTGAATAGCTAATTCAATTAGATGATTTTATTCAAAGGTTGTTTTTTTTCTCTAAGGGAATTATTACTTTTAGCAAGTGTAATGACTTAGTAGACTTACTTCAGCAGATTAAAATTGAATGCCCTTCTATTCTTAACTGTGAAAGAGTGTAATGCTGATAATATGACAATACTACCAATGAGATTTGAACAATGATAAGAAATAACGAAGAAAAAAGGTTTCATTGTGATTCAGGTCTCTTATAAAAAGTAGTTTCTACTAAATAGTATTTAAACATTTAGGTTATGAGCAACGAAAAATCCTATGATTCCTCTATTGACATCTCTCTCTGTAATACTTCAAGTGACAATCAAATGCTCTTTCCTATTTTCGATAAAGAAGATAAAGTTATAGCTATTCTTGAAGCGAGCAACTCATACGGAAAATGATTTATAAGCGATGATGTTTATATAGGCATCTTTATGTCTAAGTTTTTGGGAATAAAACTTTAGCAAGTTGTATATCAATCAGAAATACTAAACCATTTCAAATCAAGAGATTTACTTCTATAATCTTACATTGAACTAGCTTCTTGTAGGAATTAATATCAGTTACTAGAAAAGATATAGCAGTGAGGAAAGTAAGTTTTGGACATAAATTAATTAAATTACCTGATCATAGAAAATGAATAGTTCAAAATATTTAATAATTAGAACTATTTCTATTTCATGCCTTTAAACGCAGGTATATGTGGAGAAGTTGCAATCTCTTTAAAGCCTATTATGATTTCATCTCCTTATAACGACTTTAGGTTTAATAAGAGTGTTGACTTATATAGTTCATTACCTGTCTATTCATATCCAGTTTTAGACATAAATAATAAATTAAAAGGCATAATTTAAATACCTCACAGAAACAGGAACAAAAATTCAAGTATGGAAAGATTAGTGGCAATAGATTCATAAACTGAAATTTTGCTTAAGCTGCTAACTTGCTTCATTATTCAGTGTGAATCCAACATTAAACA
Source organism: Loxodes magnus (assembly GCA_946699065.1). Taxonomy (NCBI): domain Eukaryota; phylum Ciliophora; class Karyorelictea; order Loxodida; family Loxodidae; genus Loxodes; species Loxodes magnus. Next base: position 499,418 of record CAMPDV010000042.1, read on the forward strand.
GTTATAAAAAATTAAAGCAATAAATCCATAAAGCCCTTTAACTGAAAATTCTAAAGAAAGCGTAGATGAAAAATAATTATATTCAAGACTCTTTAGCATTGAAAAGCTGTAGTAGATAAAGGAGTAATGAACTAAAACTTTTAAACCAAAGTACTTTTAAATATATTTTCAAAATGACTTTTAATTTTATTATAAGATCCTAGTCTAAATCTTCTATTCTTCACAACAACTCTAAATTATCACTTCTTATTATCCTATATTACCACGTTCTCTTTGTATGGGACTTTTATTTCTTGCTTGCTATAAAAGTAAATTTATTTTAAAAGATTATTTAGTTTATACTTATTATTAGTGTATTTAATAAAGAATATAGATAATATATACTCCTATCTTTAATCCCTGCTATATTAAACTCTTCTTTTAGATGTACTTAAAAATAAAGACAATATTAAATTAGAATTTATTTCCTTACTAAACTTCTAGTTTAATTCATATTAAGCTCAGAATCTATTATTATGAAGATAAACTGTAGTTATGAAATAAGGAGTATTTGATTATAGTGATATGACTAGATTGTTTTAGAGTATAATAATGTAAGCTAATAGTAGATTTAATGCTTCAATTTAATTTCTAGTTTCGTAAATAGTTTTAATTTAATGATTCAGATATATAATCTCCAAATAAAATTTTATAGCTATTTATATAGTAGCATCTATGATTTAAGCCTTCAATTAGCATATCCAATATAATACATAGCAAAGAGCGATAGACTAGGCTTGGCAAATGATGATATGAATAATGGAAGTATATAAAAGCATAGCTGACTAACTATTGAAGTAGATGTAATCATATTTAATAAAGCAGAGCATTACTATATTTAAATAAATCAAAATGGGTTATCCTAAAGAAATCTTTATAAGCTAAATACTAGATGAATATTTATGCCTTGCATGTCATTAAATACTGCAAGACCCTGTTGAATGTCAGGATTGTTCCGCCCCTTTTTGCAAGGAATGCAATTTTTAAGAATTAGTTTAAAAGTGTCCAAAATGCCATTCTGTTAAATAGCCTTAAAAGGTTTCTTCTAAAGTAGCATAAAAAATAGAAAACTTAATTATCAAATGCTAAACTTGCGGTAAGTAAATGGTTCTTAAAGAACAAAACGAACATTATAGCTAATGTTTGTTCTAGGAAAATAATAGTCAGCAAGACTTTTTAAAAGAAGCTAACAATAAATTAAGCTAAAAAGAAATAGAAAACTCTTAGATGTTTCAGCTTTAACAAAACATTCAGCAAGTAAGTATCAAACCATATAACTAGAACTCCTAAAAAACTAAAGAAACATAAGAGTAGCTTCCTCCAATAAACCAAAAATAAGACTTAATAGAACTTATTAAAAATCTAGAGAAAAAGATATATTAAAATGATATAGAAGAGAAGAATGAACTAACCAAAATTTAAAAGGAAGTAAATGAGCTTAAAATGGCTTTTAATACATAAAAAGGATAAATTTAAAGTTAGCATTAATAAATAAATAGTGATATAAGCTAAGTTTCTAATAAGGTTAGTATTCTAGAATAAACCATTAAAAATATCTTAAACTAATCTGATTACCTCATTAAAATGTTCGAGTAGCAAAATTCTATTTTGTCTCTTTAGAGTGATTAAGGAACAAAAGGTAAAATTTAAATTTCTAACTAATTTTCTAATGACATAGAAGAGAATGAACTAGAGGAGAAGTTGTAGCTTTTAGAAGAAAATAGCAAGAAGATATATTAAATAGAAGCCAAAGTGAAGCAGCTAGAATAATTGACAAAGTAGAATTAAGAGTTAGCTTAGTAATAATAATCTATAATAAATCAATTAAGTTATAAAAAGTAAGAATTGTAGAATTAGGATATAGACCAGCTAAATAGAAACTATAATAGTAAAATCGAAACTTTGAATCAAATGGTGAAACAGGTTTTTGAGAAGCCATCTTAGCAAGATGTTAAACTTCAGTAAAATTTAATGTTCAAAAAGTAACCTCAAGATTAAAATACACTTGCTTTGCTGTTTAATCCAATAACTTCTCATAAATCCTTAAAATTTGATAGCTAAAAGAAAATGTGCTAGTTTTCTAAAGGAAATACATATAGAACTACTGTATTTTCAAACCGCCTTGAAAAAAATAAAACTTACTCAGTAGTTCTGAGATTAAAGAAAGGAGAACATTTCATATTCGGAGTTACCAAAGTGAACTAAAGTTACGATTAAAGTTTTACTAATTTTTAAACAGGATGGGGTTTTAGAAACTATTCCCAAGATTTTTGCAATAATATGTCTCAATAGAGCAATAACTTGCTTGAAATTTCTAGCTATGGAGAAAAACTTTTGCAAGAATAAGAAATAGAAATGGTTGTAAGTACCAAATATGGAAGTTTGAGTTATTCGATAGATGGCATAGACTATGGTTTAGCGTTTTAAAGTAGAGAAAACGCATTTAACGATGGAGATTTGTATATTGCTCTAGCAGGTTGTGAAGGATGTATAATGAGAGCAGTAAGTATTCAAGAAATAAGACAGTGATTTTTAGTTAAGCTCTTGATAATAATAATTTAAATATCTAGTAAATAATAAAATGAATATAGAATATTAAATTAAAACTATTTCATTAGTTTAATTTGCTGACTTTATAAGCTTACATCATCATTCTATCACAATTTCTCTTCTTACCAAACATATAAAATATCATAAAAATAATATTCATTATTAACGAGGTTAAAAACGTTATTTTTATATAGTTGCTACATAATAACAATCATTCCTTGGTTAGATACTTATTTCTAAAGTGTTTTATTTTAAAATATCATACAATAATAATAAGAGTAAGCTAGTTATCACTTTAAGCTCAATTACATATATAAAAGAACGATAACTCTATATTATCGACTATTAATTTTTGGCATTATTAGATAAGAGTAAAAATTAGAATTGCATAGATAGAATATTTATAATAAATAATACATTAGGGTTTGTTTAAAGCAATCATCTAAGAGTCCCTGATCTACTAGGAGCCTTTAGCATAGATTTTCTACTAGAAACAGTTTTTTTGTTTTTGTCAATTCCCTTCTTTGTTAAATCAGTTTGATCATCCTCCCCTCTATCTAAACTTGATATAATCTTTTATGTGTCTGTATTAAAAATTACCAAAAGTTTTGATTCCAAAATTACCAATTGCGTATTTCATTATCAAATAAGCAAATACATTTAATTTTACTCCCTAAGATTTCGAACGAGTTTTGCCTTCTTTGAATAAATCAGCAAACTATTTTTCAGTCAGTTAATTTTTTTAATCCAGTTTCTTTAAAGCTTTTGAAAACTCTTCAATCTCGATGAAACCATCTCCATCAAAATCATACTGGTTGAAAATTTTTTTAATAGTTTTTCCATCTTGAGTCTTTTTTTTGTCATAGACATCAGCTATCGCAGTTAAAAATGCAGACTTACTAACAATTCAGATATCTTTAGCATTTTATTTTTCTTCCCATATTTTGAATTTTTCTTGAAATTCCAAAGAAGAAATACTTCCTTTTTCATCGACTTCAAACAGTTCCATTAATTGATCTGTTTCTTCCTCATTTAACTAAAGGCCAAGTAACTAACTTAATCCTTCCTTTAATTAAAAGTAACTCAAAGAATCTTTTTAATCCTTGTCCATGAGAGAAAACAGTTATTAAGAGTCTTATTAAATTTTACCTATTTTGTTTAGAAGCAGAAATAGCTAATATTCTTTCTTTTAACTTTATGGCAAAAGCAAATTTTTTAATTAGTCTCCATAGAAATTATCTTATTCGAAATGTTCGCTTATTAAATTAAAAGCATCACTTAGAGGAGCTTCTCCTCCACATGCTTCAAGATCATATTTAATTTTTCCAAATGTAGTTTTGGCTTGAGCAAGAGCTTCTTTTGCTTTTGCAGGATTTTTCTACATTTCACTGATTTTTTTCTTTGCATATTGTTCTGCATGTTTGTTAAATTCAATTCTTATTCTTGTCAAGAAAGTAGCAAGAACTAAATCAATAGGATCCGGATGAAAAACTTGTATGAATCTGCAGAATAGAATGCCATATTAATGACCATCTTTATAGAGTTGATTTAATCCTAGGAGTAGCTATGCTAATGTTTTATTGGCTAATGCTCTTAATCCTTATTATTGCATTAAATAATCAAATAAGAAATTTGTCATTTGTCGAGGTCTTATTTTAGCTTATAAATCTTCAACATCTTATTTATATTTAGCATCCATTAGTTATTCAAAAAGTTTGAAAATAGCAGCATTTATCATTGGTTTCTCCCCTTGCATTCCTTAAATAGACACAAGCAGCAAATTATCATCTAAATATTTCTATTTTTCTACTTCGAAATCTTCAATTTCTTCATACTAGTTCAAGTTCATGAAGTCTTCACTCTTTTTTTCCTCAACTAAAACTTTAGATAGTTTTTATATTTAAAGTTAATTTTCTTCTCCTTTCTTAAATTCGTTTAGTTCTCTAGAAACTCTGGGAGTTAATGATAAATTTTTGGGAGTATTAGAAGAACTTGATAGAGGAGTATCTAATTAAAGCGTCTTAATTTGGAGATCTTAACTTTATTTTCTAATTTTCTAGCATGTGCATTGTTATCTTTGACTTTCCATGCTAATAATATATTCTTTCGTCGATTACAACTAGTTTTCGAGATCGTCAATGAAGCTATCTTTTCCCTTTAAAATTGAATTTAATTATGCTATTTGCTAATTCATTTCATTAAAATGCTTGTTTTTAGAATTAACTTCAGATAATTAAAACTTTAATTAGGCCAATTCTTCTTCTAGGTCTTAGACTCTTTATTTCAACTTCTTACTTTCATTGCTTGCATTCTTTAGTGATTGAATTTATTGATTTAATTAATCTTTTTGTTACTTTTCTTCGTTTAATTGCTTGCTAAGTTTGCTATTAAGTAAGAGCTATTTTTCGACATTTGATTATTATAAATCAGTTTCTTCTTTTTAATTTAAAATCTCTTACTAAAGATTTCCTATTTCTTGAGTTAATTTTATTTTATCCTACTTTTCTTTTTAAAATTCTCCTTGTAATTTCTTAAGCTTTTCTTCTAAATCTTTAATTTCTTCGTTTAAGTCACTTTAATTTTCTTCTTCTAATTACTTCTGCATTTACTATTTCTTCAAGTTGAAATTTTCATTTAATAGTTTCTAATTTTATTCTTTAAGATTATTTATCTCTATCTATAATTATTAGTTAGATTACTATTATTTTTCTTTTTCATTCTTAACAGTATCAAGCATCTACTTTGTATTTTTTAGCTACGTTTTCTCCTTATCTAGATTTTGAGTAACTTCTCTAAGTTAGTTTTATAAGTCTACTTTTTCATTAGTTATTAAAATCTTTTAATTATTCTATTCTTATACTTATAATTCTAGCTATTTAAGTTGCTTCTTTAAATTTAGCTTCTCTAGTTCGTTCTACTATGTAATTTATTAATTCTTCATTAGCTCAGAGTTTAACTCTTCTTGTAGCAATTTTATTTTAACCGATTCATTTTACTTAGAACTCTATAGCTCCTTGGTTAAATTAAGTATTTCCTAGTCATGTTTTTTATTCTACTGTTTTAAGTTAGTAACTAAGGTCAGCTAGTTTTATAATTCTTGCTGATCAGCTTATTATTATTAGATACATTTCTGCTATGCAGATTTAAGGTTCTAAATTTTAATTTTCTTACTTTAAATTTTGCCTTAAAGTATCTTTATTTGGTCTAGATTATTTTAAGTCTGCTACTTTCTTTGCTATATAGCAAATTCGTTGCTTTTTTGAATGTGACTTAAAGTTTATTATAATATCTAGATCTAGAAGTTTTATTCTGACATCTTGCTGCTGAATTTATCGTTAAGTTAAGATTAGTCAGTATTGTAAGTCTTTAATTTTATTATGGTATTTGATCTTTATGATATTTAACCTTCAAGAAAAGTAAGATTTTGCTCTATTTTTTAGACTTGAAATTGCTCTCTGTTGATATAATCTTGTATTAATGACTCTAAGATTTCTAATCTCTTTATAAGGTTTATAATAATTGCGTTTCTTTCTAAGTCTAATTTCTTGCAAGCTTCTTTCAAGTTTACTTGTAAATTGGTTATTTTTTGTATGTTCTAAGAAGGTCTTCTCTATAACTTAGGATGGCTGGTTTGAATATTTTCTAGTATAAACTAGTTGATAGGCAATTCTCTCTCTTTATCATGAATTTGCCTGTGCCGCTAACAGCATTATTTAACTCCCTCACACTAAGAGCAAATAGAATGTCCACACTAAGTTATCTTAGGAATTCTGGATGTAGAGTTAAAATTTTGTTCACATATATCGCATGCAGTTAAGAATTAATCCATAAGCAATATTTAAAAATGGGAAGTTGTTATTGCAAAACATGTGATGCTGTTGAAGAACTGAAATAATTAAACCTTTAGTCTGACCCTGATGGTATGAATGATGATTCTAAGGAATAAACCTTGAATATCAAAATGCCTGATAACTTTATTAAGTCTCCAGGTAAATTAACACTTTTCTAGTTAACAGAAACTCTCAGTTGCAATGAGTTCTAGCTATTCTACTATCCAAGTCCCGTACTTAGCAAAAACGCATAAAGAAAGAAAATTTTTTTCTCGTTTAATCCCTTAGAGAATGATCAAAACTAATTAGATTTCGCTTTTTAGCTTCAACCTATTGAATTTGACGAAGAATATTACTAAAAAAGAGTTAAGCAAATAATTAAAATTTAAAGATTTTGGAAGAAGTTTCAGGATAAACGTATGCACAAGTTTCTAAAAATTATAAGTTAAAAAGCTAAGCTAAATTAACTTTGCAGTATCGAAGAAGTTAATTAAGATAAAATGTGCCAAACTTATTTAACTCAAGAAAGTAGCTTACAGTCTTTTGACAATTTTCACTCTTTCATTTAGTCTTAAGGAATTAGCTAGGATAACTTCCTATTTTTAACTGAAAGAAAGTAAACGAAAATTAATTTTTAAAGTTAACAAAGTAATAGAACATGATTTTCTTCAAGCTTATATACCAAAAAAAAAACTTTGCAAAAAGACAGAAATTTTATTTTTTAAGAATAAACAAAAGAAAGAAAAAACACAAGCCATATAAACAATAAGAGTCTCTGAATATAAAAACTTGTTTATAAATAATTTTGAGTAAAATTTCGCTGTAGTTATAGCTAAATAATTAAAGTAAGATTCTTAAAGGGTATTTATTATAATTAAAACTCCTATATGCATTAAAATGGAAAATAATGTATTATACAAAGCTACTGTTATTATCTCTATCTTTACATAGGAGTTAGCAATAACCATGATCTCATTATTTTATCTATTTTCTAAATTACAAGGCTAAATTATTTTGAGTTACTATGCTTATTATAAATTTAAAAATAGTTTATAAATAGAAAAAGTTATATTAAGTAACTGATTAGACACTTAAGTTTAATAATTAAATTTAGTTAGTTGACTTTGATCAAGGACTTCTATAATTTTAATATTACTAGTTTTCTTATGTGAATAGGGTATGCATTAATAAGGTTAAGGCTGAATAAAATAGCATAAAATAATTTTAAAATGTGTATATCATAGAAATTTGTAACTAAATCTAATTCCATTATTACTTTGCTTTACCTTGAAAACTTATCTCGCAAAATTTAGAAATCTTTCTGCATACTAAAAAGGAGGTATGACTGAAAAATTTTTCTGTCCTATGATTTGCTTGAATTTGTATTCCAATTATTTTTTCATATTGTAACACTACAAAAAGTCAATTAATCCAAAATTTACACTAAGATTATTACGATTTATTGAGATGCTTAGCAGCATTGAATAATCTAATAAATTATTTTCAGCTAAGAGCATAGTATCTAGAAACAATTAACTTATAACCTTCTTTCATTCTTCATCTTCAAGTTCTATTTACTTGATTAAAATAAAGAAATCTTTATCAAGATATATATTTTCTTTCTTTAGAGCGAAAGTATTAGGATTACACTCGTCTAAAGTTTATCTATCGCTTCCTTTTAAATCAAATTTAATATTATAGGTATGAGGTAGTACGCTTTTCATTATTATGAACTACATATTTGAATTAGTTTGAACTTCAAATAATCCAATAATTCTTGTCAAAAAGGAATCTTAGTTATTTTTTAGGTGCTTATAATATGCTGGTAATAAATATAGAAGTACTTCGACTTCTTGCTAAGGAATTTGCTTCACTATTAATTTTTTATCAAAAGATTCAAAGAGAAAAGATCCAGATTTTCCTTTTAGCTTATTGGTGTGCCAATCAAAATCTAATATTTTTCTTAAGTTATTTTAGACATCTAGGCTCTCAAGAACTTGATCTTCTTCCAGTTTTGAAAACTTTTGTATTTAGCTAAAGATATAAGGGCAGTACTCAATGCAATGAATAAGTTCTTTAGAATTTTTATTACTTTTTAAATTAATTTCATACTCTTGCGTCTATTTGAACATTTCCTATTCGTTTTATAAATCATATTACGCTGATTTTCTTTATTGCATAAAGAAATTGGTCAGGAAAACATTTTTAATGATAGCGTTCTAAAGAGTTATTATAGAAATTTCCTCTTCAAATAACTTTTTATTAAAATCTATATTAAAGCTAAGTGAAGCTCTAAGTATTTGAGCTTCTTCAGGGCTTGGATCTTTATATTTGAAGCTTAATTCTATTTTTTATTCGATTGACTATCTTGAATTCTATTAATCCCGTTTTTGAGGTTCAAACTGACTTCAATCCCCTTGAATTAATGTTACTAGTTGCCAAGTGTCTTCACCAACAGAAGAAAATCTGGTTTGATAATTTTGATATTTAACTTTGAGCTTTGGTTTGAAAAGTCTGAAAGCGATTAAAATAGTGAATTAGAAAAGTCACAAAACGCAGATAATTTTAGTCCATATGTTAAGTTCTGAATTTACCTCAATATCAATACTTATAAACAGTTGGAAGGCTTGAATTATATTAGCAGCAGTAATGTATACAGTATACTTTACCAGGATAATCTTTGCTCTTTCTGTTATGAAAGTTATCCTTCAAGCTTACATTATTACATAAAAAGAGTAAATCATGAAAGCAGCAATGAAACCTATCAGTATATATTTCACAATACTATCATACTTGAAATAGCAAACTCCTGTATCTACTGTACTAACTTCATTAAAGATAGAATCTAATAAAACGAATGTTATAGAAAACATATGCACAAAGAGATGATAAAACTTTTTCCTTTATCTGTACTAAATAAATTTAAAGGGTTCTGATACCTAGCAATTCGTTTCATAACTGATGGTCACTGTATAGCATTAAAAGGTTGAAAAAAAAAACTGGTGGACACAAGAAATTATTTCACATGTTGTAAAACTATAAGGAAAAGGATTTAAGTCATTAACTAGAGCAAAAAATCCTCCAGTGAAATGTTTTAAAAGTCCTAGAAAGCAATATGTGGTCTATCAGTAAGTAAGGTCATAGGGAGGAGGCAATTGCTTTATATCCTTTCAAAATTATCAGCTAGTAGCAATTCATAGAGTAAGTCCAAATATTCATATTATTATATAGCACAAAGCTTGTCATAACTCTATTTATATTTTTTTGTCGTAATCGTCACCATTGAATATCATTTTGTTCCTATTTAAAGCTAATGAATATTAAAAAAAATAAGCAATAAGAGTAGTAAATACTTCCTTTCTAAATAAAAAGAAAAAAGAAAAAAAAGATAAAAATATAAGATGCTGAAAGTAAGTCTAAGCAATTATTTAGGAATTAAATACATTTAAGCTATTTAAAGTATTTATAATCTCCAAATATGTATTCATTTCCTTATTTTTTTACTGAAGAAAATAATAGAAAGTCTTGGTCTAACTAACACTTAATTTTTTACTTTATCTTGATTAATTTGCACAATGATGGTATAAAATCATTTTGATGATTTATTTTTAAAGTTTAACTTAAGCATAGTAAAAATAGTTAATTTAAAAGCTATTGCTATAGAAAAAGAAAATTTTTAGATTTTGTAGCATGTAATAAATAGAAGCTTTATATAGAAATTGTTAAATGGAAATTATTAAATTTAGATTGATAGAAAAACAAAATTTAGATACAAACTTCTCTTTACGATTCTTCCATCCATCAATAATATAATTTAGTTTGCTTTTAAAATTCTTATGCTTTAAATTTTTATAAATTTAAAATCCTAAAATTAAAGTTAAAATAAGACTAAATATTATTTAATTTGTTATTATCAAAAACTTCGTATCAGTGAATATAGAACTATTATTAAAAGATCATATCAACATCCTATAAATAATATAATAAGTTAGATAATAAGATAATTAGGTGATAATATTTCAATGTTTAAATTTTAAATCAAAAGAGCTTTTTGAAATATTTAATTGCAAGAATCGCTTCTTTCAATTATATAATTTAGTAAATATTTTTAAATTTCATCTTAATTTCAATTTAATCTCATCATTTTCAATTGTTCTTTTGATTTTCTCATCTTTTACTTCTTCTTTTGTCAATTTCAATAATAATAAAGATTTTTATAAGGATATTTATAGTATTATTCAGAAAGTAAAGGAAATTTTATTTTTTAAATTAAATTATTTTTGAAACGTTTTAATTAGCATAGCAAGCATTATACTTAAAGTTAAATATTAACTTTATTACTCATAGTATCAATAAACTACAATAGCAATGTATTTATTAATGAATATCCCAGTTTTCAAATAAATGGCTATTTATAATTAAAAAAATTGAGTCCCATTAAAAAAATTTACATAGTGTTGAAATTAACTTGAATAAGCTTGAAAATAGAAGGAAATATAGCAATATTATATTCAATTAAGCAAAAAGGATTGCGAAATTAAAGAAAGAGTATTTGGAAAATTATTAATAAAGATAGAATATATATTAAATTATATAGTATCTTGCTTACTATAACTATAACATTTTTTAAATAATTATCCAATGTAACAGTGATAATAATAATCATAATTTTTAAATAATTACTATTAGTATTTCATTTGATTGACAAATAACCTTAAAAATAAATTAAATTACTAAGACAAATTAAATAATTGAATTTAATATAAGTAGTAGTATGAAATATTTAAATATAATACTTTTCTTTACTTTGTTTATCATAATATCTTTAATTAAATCTCTTCATAAAGATCATCAAGCTGCTACTTTATAAAATAACTCTGTTTATTTGATTTAATAACACAAATTGCTGGGATTTCTGGTACTCTTATTGAAATGATTCTTAAGATTAATCTTTTAATTTAGCTGAGAACTAAAAGTAAATGAAGATAATTGCAATTATATTTCCCAGTATAGCGAGGAATAGTAAAGCTAGTAAGATAATAATTAAGAATGATGAGCTTTAAATCAATTATTTTTAGTGGATGCTTCAGAAAATCAAATTATTACATTCTAACTCATTAAAATAGCTCAGAGTTGCTGCCAAATGGCCTTCACTTGATTTCCTAGGAATGAAATTTATTTTTCTGACTTAAAAGAAACGGAAAATAGAAGAAGATATAATTATTAGCAAGTAATAATTTATTTGGATATGGTAATTAATATTTCACTGAGGGTATGCAACTTATCTTAAAGAATAATGATGCTTTTATGGAATTTTGGGTTTATATTATGTATTAACTTTAAGCTTTCATTATTATAAGATACAAATTAGATAAAACACTTAGCAGCTGCACTCATTCCTTTAGGAACTATTTATTAAAAAGATAGATCATTTAGATTTTGAAAACTGCATATCTTAATAAAGGCCATAATAAAATCTAAATACTAATTAAGGAAGATAATTTTAAGACTCAGAAATTGAATAAATTTGGAAGGAGAGGCTCATTAGAATTTATAAGAGGTAGTAATTCATCTATAAGATGATTTGATAACTTCTTTCTAATGAATAATATTTACAATTAGAAAAGTTTTAGACTTAATGTAAGATAAACAAATTTAAGCAAATCATATATTCTCGGCAAATTTTTTAATAGTTAAATTATGCAAATAAGCAAGGAGAAATATGGAATATTTTAATTTTGCTCTAGAGAAACTTAAAAAGTATCAAAAATGAGGTTTTGAATTTTTTATGATAAGAATCCGTGAAAGAGGATTTAACGACTGAAATAGCTTATTAATTAGCAAATAAAATTAATTTCATTGAAAGTAAAAATGATGAAGGAAGGTATATTATAAAACCTTAACTATTCTTGAATAGAGTGCTACTGAGTGCTGACTTTTTGATACCACTATTTATTACTAAAATTTTAGAAGCAGCTAATTAGAAAATGCTAAAAAGTTAGCCAATTTTTAATTTCTAGATGTATGGTAAACTATTAATGAGAAGATCATACAACCTGAATAATCCAATTTTTAAATCCGCTTACAACAAACGTTATGTAGTGTCTTAAACATGGAGAATTATCTATTTAGCTTGCAACTACTCAACTTAAGATGATGTTAATTAGATTTAAGTATAATATAAAATTAGAGATAAAGAAAATAAGTCAAAAGATCCATTAAGTAAAAATGCTAAATATCTAACTCCTCTCATAGAAATATTATATTTGATAGCAGTAAATTAACAATAAAAATTTCAATTAATTAGTTTAATCATGTATTGTTCATAATCCAGAATAGTGAAAAAAGATGGAAAGAGAGTGTATTAAAGCTTTGAAAAAATTAAAATAAATTTTTTAGAAATCAATTGAAGCAAAGAATAGTCTTAAGCTAAAGATTCGAATATTTAAAAGCTAACTTTAATATAATTATCTGAATTTTTAATATGAAAGTAATACTATTTAATAATAAATTAAAATAGTTCTAAAATTTTAGAAGTTTAAAGCATTAATTCATTGGAATATATTTCAAAGTTTAACTAAAAAACCTATTGAAAGAATTTATAAATAAATATAATTCAACTTACGACTATATTCAAGCCTTATATCTATCATTTTTACTATTAGTGATTAAATAGTTCTTATTTTCGTTAATTAGTATATAGAAAGTACAAAAGCAAAAATTCATATTTATTTCTTATGATTTGTGTAATTTTATACAAGCTTAATGCTTTATAAAAAATCTATTTTAGTCTAAATATATGAAAGAACTTATTTAACTAGCGGTAAACAAATATTATTTTTAACCAGTAATTTTTAAATTTAAATTAAGAAGATAAGTTAAACATACACTAGGAAAGAAGATAATTAAGAAATAACGAAATAAAAGTCATAAAACATAAAACTATTAAAATGTATAATTTTGTATTATTGCTTTTTGTCTAGTTTTTATCAATTAATCAAGTAATTTTTAACTATAGAAATTTTAATAAAAATTTGAACCAATTACTAATAATCACTTTATATAGATAGAAAAGATTAAAATAAGCTAAAGAAGTATTTATTTTTCATAGTGTTCCATACATTTTATTAATAAATTAGAAAAGGAAATTAAAATAAATGAAATTAAAGATTTTAGTTCTCCTTACTTCCGTTTCATTTGTGCTTATTTTCATTATTTTACTTTAACTTAACTTTTAGCAATAACCTTCTAAAAAAATAGTTCAAAGATAAATTGAAGTAACGAGCTTATCAACTAATTATAACAACTTAACTAAAGCAGAATTTATTGATAATGTATTATAAAATCCTGAAAGCTAGATTAAATTTGCTAATGAAACAGTCATTTAAAATCTAATTACTGCAAACAAGTCTAGTTACTCAGAAAAATACAGATGAGAAATAAGCAATTTTACAGAAGTGTTTTTTAAACCTTCCATCCATTATTACTCTAGTTCAGAGAAATAATTAAGAGTGGCTGGTAAACCAGCTTCTTTAGATTTTCCAGAAATAACTTTACTTTTTTGAATAAAGAGAGAAAAAGTTTAAAATAAGATATAGACTTTAGTGAGTAATAATGTTTATGGATGTGGAAATTAAATATTTCACTGAGGATATTCAATTTATCTAAATGAAAGTGAAATATACTTTGAACTTGGTAATGATGAAAAATGCTAGCAAATTAAACTTACTAATGCATTTATTCCTAATTAATGAAATCATTTGATTTTTTAGTTCACAGCATTAGGAACAAACTACAAAAAAAACTAACTTGTTAAACTTTTTATAAACGGAAAATAGTTTTTTAGTCATAATAGGCTTTATAGACTTATTTAAGGAAGTTAATCTTTAAGACTTGGAAGCTGAATTATTTAAAAAGAAATTACTAATCGAAATTTAAAGGAGATAGCAGGGTGGCATTTCACAGGATGATTTGATGACTTTGTTTTAATAAACAAATTAATAAAAGTTTCAGAACTTTTAAGCTTCCTTTAAGGAAAGGAAATTTAAGCAAGTAATGTCTTTTAAACTAACTTTGAAAAGAGTTTTGCTAAAACTTTTGATTATTAGTCTTTTGGAATTTATTATTTCTGCTCTCAAAAATCTAATAGCAAGAATAAATAATTAGGATATTAATTCTGCTGAGAGAAAGAACCTTGAAATGTTAATTTAACAACAGATAAAACTTTTAGCTTAGGAAAATAATTTTACTTCATTGAAAGAAAAAACGATGAAGGAATGGAATATTATAGTGCTTAAAGCAAGGAAACGTAAAATATCTCTGATTTCTGACTTTTCGATCCAACTTCTAACTATAAAAAATTAAAAAAATAATATATAAAAGTAGCAGAAAAGCACCTAATTTTTTCATTCCAATATGTATGATAACTTATAAAAGAACAGAGTTTATATCCAAAGCTCTTAATTCTCTAACAAATGTAAGAGAAATAAATAAAACGCTAATTGTCATTTCATAATAAGGGAATGATACTAAAATGACATAATTACTTAATAGCTATAAGCAAAAACTTAATATAGTACATTTGTATTACCCAGATTTGCCTGATCATTATTTTAATAAAAACCAGGTATTAAAAAATTCTTTATCAGTGATTACATAGAATAAATAGGCATCAAATATATATTATGAACTTTACTCTTGGATTTATGAAAGTTCCTGTAGTACTTTACACTGAAGATGATATGTCTTTTTCTTAAGATGCATACGAATTTATGATGTATATTTATAAATTTTGAATTGAAAATCCCTGACTAGGCAAAACAATCACCTTAGCGTCTCTTGGAACTAGATATTATGGAAGATGCTTTAATTAAGATTATGATATTGATAAAAGATGAAATTGGTTTAGTTAAGGATGGCCACTGTAATCATATTTGCTTCCTAAATATACTTTTGATACCTTAATTTAAAATTACTAATGAGAGGATCACACTACATGAATGATACAGTTTTTTCAGCAAACATATAATAAACAATTTATTGTATCCTAGACATGAAGAACTGTTCATTTGGCTTATAACTCTTCTACTTATGATGATGTTTATAAGCCAGAAAATGATTCTGTATTAGCCAAAACAACTAAGAAATAAAGTAAGAGAAACCATAAATAAAATCAAATTCTTAAAGTAAAGATACCTTCTATAAAAAATGATATTTGAAAATAGGCTACGCAATTTAAAAATTACGAGTAACTAACTTTTCCTTGCATAGTTCAAGACCCAAGTTTATGTTTAGATGTAATTTGTAAGCATAAAGAAGTTTTAACATGGATAAAAGAAAACTTCTTTCATGTTTATAGTGAAAATAAGAAAATCTTCAAAAAAGGAGCTTAAAAAGATTTATTATTTTATTTTTTTGCTATATTTAAATTTAGGGTTATCATATGTAGAATAATAATTATATCTTCATGATATATTCATTATCTTTAATTATTTTTATTCACTATATCTCTAATTTAAGTACAAAGATTATTTTATAATAGATTTTATAATAAAATAGGTAATTTATATTATTTTTAAGCTATTTTAAAAAATAAAACATATTTTCTTAAATTATTGAAACTCTGATAATAAATAAAATCATTTTCTCTCATTATTTCTTTTCTTCTTCTTGCTTTATTTCTTTTTTTTCTTCCAATTTTGATTCTTAATTTTTCTCGTTTTTGTTTTCAGGTTAATGTGTTGAATCTTTGAGCTTTTCACTTGACTTTTCTGTTTTTATTTCCTGCTTCTATTTTTATTCTACCTTTTTAGCTTATTGATAATTAATTTTTTGAGTTTACTTTATAGTATCTATTTTCGTTTTTTCGTTACTTTGAACTTTAATTTTATAGTCGTTCAACAATTTCATATAGTCAGAAGCTTCCATAGGTTAAATATTTGAATTATTCCTAGCTTTTTTAGGCTACTGAGAGATACTCCTAAATGATTTTTCAAGTTGATTCTTTTTCAGAGTGTCTGCATTTCCCTTCTTTTATTATGTAGGATTTTGCTGTTTTTCTTTGTTTTCCTTCTTATTCTGACTTTCTTATTTTTTCTTCTGAGTTTAATTTTCTTGCTGCTCCTATTTTTTCTAATATCTCTGGTTTTCCTTTTCTTAGACTTAAGTTTCTTGCTAAAATGATTGTTTTTGTTTCCTTTCACTTAAAGGTTTCTTGTTAGGAGAAATTTATTCTTTGCTTTTTCTTGAAATAGAATAATCACTTTACTAAAGTTAAAAATTACCTGAGTTTCAAAAAACATATGAGTAGCAAAATGACTAGTCATTTAAGGAACTTCCCATAGTCTATTCATTTTAGAGTTCTTGATCTCTCCAGACTTTGTCAAAACACCAGTTTTAATGAGATGTCCAATCTTTTTTCTATTTGCAAAGTATCCTCTTAAATTTTTGTCATATAAAGAATCATATTATTACAACTTAGCTTATTAGGTGAAACAATCAAGAACAAAATCTTTTGACTGAGGACTTCTTAGCATATTTTAATTATAACGGGTGTTACTTAAAAATATAAATATATCTAGAACTTAATTAAACTTCAATTTTAATGACACTACACTATCTCTCTAGCTTTTTTATCTTCTATAATTCTCTTATTAACCTGTTTTTTTCAATATTTCTACGTATACTTTTCATCTTATGTTGATAGCATTACATATACTGCTTATATATTTATTAAACTTACTAGATCTAATTGTTTTAGTAAATGATTGTATGCAGTTATATTTAATAATAATAAATACATACAAATAAAACTAGATACGTAAGCTTCTACCTAGATAGCTTCATTCATTAATATCTAAGCATTGTATAACCAATTTAATTACTCTTGTTATACTATTGCGATATTTGATGTCTTGTTCTTTCTTTATTTTCCAGTAATGTTTATAAAATTAAAATTATGAAATTACGCTACTTTTGCTAAGCAAATAGGCAACTCAAATAAATTATAGAGGTGATTTAGTAAAAAATACAAGATAGTGCTTAATTCTATTTGTTTATCTTTAAGGCTTATTTCTTTGTAAGATTTAAGTTAAATCTTTTAGATTAGGTATTAGACTTTCATTTCTTAGTGTAGCTTTTATATTAATAAGATCACTAATAAATTTAAACTCTTTTGCTTGTATATTGGCATAAATAATCTTTGCAACTGAAATTATTCGAAAACTTAAGTTAAAGAATCTTAAATTTAATTAAAGCTAAGGAAACTAAATCTATAATAAGAAATTTATTAATGTAAGCAAAGTAAGCTTCTAAAGTGTTTTGATAAGAGTTAAGTTTTAGATATTAGCTACTATAACAGTAAGTAAAACAAAAGAGTCGTTAACTACAAATAAAGCTAAATTGAACAGTATTATAAAAAATAACTAATATAGAACTTCCTATAATTATTTAGCTAATATTTTTAACTATTTAGCTTTCTAATAGATACTACTAAGACTTTAACTAATAATGTTTAGTGTAGAATATTTAATTACTATATATTTGCATATCCTATAGTATCCATATCAAATCATTTTTCTACCTTATTAATTTGCTATTCCAGATAAATAAAAAATAACAAAGTAAAGAGTAAAAGTTAACTAAAAAGATTTAGTTTAAATTATTTTTTATAAAGTAGAGCCTTAAAAGTAAGCATATTAATGGATATATGGTTATTTATAATATAAATTAAATCTAAAGAATTAAGATCTTTAAATTAAGCATAAGTAAAATTGCTTTATCAAGGTTTTTATCTAATTAAATTGCAAATTAGATTTTAAAAATAAATTACCAAAATTTTTGTAAGAAGCAACAAAGTTTTAGTAAACAAATTAAAAACTTTATTCAAAATATGCAGCTTGTTATGCTTATAGCATTTGTTTATACGAATAAATTGCAAAATTTAAATAAGCATGAAAAAGATTGAAATTATATGGACAAAATTCTAAAATATATTAAGATAATCTAAATAGTTGTAAATAAAGTAAATAAGTTTTGGCCACTAGTTTCTAAATAATACACTAAACTATCCTTAACGACTAAGAGTTGCTTCTTTATTTTATATTAACAAAAATGTAAAAGTCTAAAAACTTCAATTCTAAAATTAAAAAAAATTAAAGTTCTTATGAATAAATAAGATAGAGAATAAGTTTATACATTATACACTTAATTTATAAATATTTGCTTCAATAACTAAAATAATAATTTTAATTTGGTTAAAATTATTTGGATTTGAATAGGTAATATCCCAAAATAGAAGGCTTTTATTATTTTATAAATAAAAATTTTAAAATTATTGAGAGATTTAAAAAGAAATTAGTTAATTAAAAGCGAAGATTAATTATTTATTCAGTTTAAATAATATTTTGAATT
This sequence comes from Loxodes magnus, assembly GCA_946699065.1. Lineage (NCBI taxonomy): Eukaryota > Ciliophora > Karyorelictea > Loxodida > Loxodidae > Loxodes > Loxodes magnus. Next base: position 518,248 of record CAMPDV010000042.1, read on the forward strand.
ATTAGTATTAATAGCTAAGAAATTAAATAATTCTAAGTCTATCTTTCATATTTTTATTTTATGGCTTTGTTCTTTTCTACATTTAGCAGTAGCTATGTAGTTTTATTAAATATATTAATAATTTAACTTTAATTATAACTTAATTTGTGAATTTTTAGTGATTTTGCAAAAATCAATTTAATTACTAAGATAAAAAATTAATCCCTGATAATTGAGTAATTGCTAGAGGGCATGCTAATCATAAGGATTTTCAATAAATCCAAGAATAATGCTAAAAGAGAAAATAAGCTTTCAGATTTATTATAATTAGTTATAACTAAAATGAAGGATTAATTAATTTTATTAGCAGCTTTAAATAAAAATTTAAATTATATTTGATATATATATATTTGCTTAATAAAATTAGCAAAATAAAAATTAATTTTATCTAAAGAGAATTAAATAATTATAGTAGCTTTATATAAGATATTTATGAAGTGTATTATTATTAGATAATTTAATTATCATTTTCCTCTCAAATTATTAACTTAATTTTAATGATTTCTATGCTAAATTTGACTTTATATTGAAATGTAGATTTGGATTTAATTTTAATTATTATTACTACTTGTCTCGGTGTATTTTTATCATGCTTGACATTTTATATAACCTATGCTTTTATCTCTAAGATATTCCACTGATTAGTAGATTAGTGGAAATATTCTTCTTAAGTTCTATGAATCTTTGAACATTTAATAAATATAATTTAAATTAAAAAAATATTTATTTAAGAGAAAATAGATTACTCAGAAGAGTTTAATTTTAATTTTCTTATTCTTAAACTATTTTTAGAAAGTTTATTAAGAATGTAATATCATAAAATACCAGAATTTGTATTCCAAATTTCTATTAAGTAGCTATAATACTTCCTAAAATATAAAGTATTTAATTCATACCAAAGTATGATAGAATATTTATTAAACTAAAATATCAACATTGCTTTTAAAAGTTTTTGCTTTAATTAAATTTTAAAAGTTAATTACTCTTACAAAGTTTATTTTATTAATTTTCATATATAAGATTAGTTCTTTCTTATTTTCTTCGTTTACTAATTTAATGGCATACATAATTAGTAATGGAAGTTTGATAAAAGACTCTATCAGATAAATACTATTTATTCATATTTTTTATTCCTATTATTAACTGAATCAAGGTATTAAAGAATTTTAATAAAGTTTTTAAATAATGCATTTAAAACTAATATTAGTATTATAAATTCACTTACAAATAGAAAAGTACAATGATACTAATGAATCTTATATGACTAATATAAACTAAATTAAAATAAATCTAAGTGCTATTAATTTTATAAGCTAATCTATTTTTATAATTCTAAACTTACCTATTTTAATTAATAAAGCTGCTTTATTCTTTCTTTTACTTTGAATTAACTAATTTGATTAATCTTTAAATAAAAATACCAACAAAGATAAATATTTAGATTGAGTTACCTTAGCGAAAATTATACTGAAGTCAGATATTTTTTAATTTATATCTTAATAGATTTTAAGTAATAACTATTTAAACTCTAAGGCTGTAATAGAAATAGAATTATAATACTGCTTTGCTAAATTAGATGGAATTACTTTTAATTAATTTGTTGCTATCAATTTTTCTAATATTTGAATATCTTATTTACTATACATTTAGAGTTAATTTTAAAATATAAAGGTATTAGAGTTATTTATTACATAAATGCTATTTATTTGCTTTTTTCCTAATTTTTGCATATTTAACTAAAGAACTTTATAAATAAGTAAAATAATAAATCTGAATGTACAGCTTCTCATTTCCTGGGAGGAGCTTTCTTCTTAGGATCTATTCTTTTTACTTCTTCTTTTTCATCTCCTAACTAGGTTGCTAATTATGAAAGTAATCTTACAATTATATTTTATCTTTTTATTAGAAGTGCTAAATTATTGCCCATTTAGAGATATTTCAACATTTACATCTTGAATTCCAGTTGGAACGAATTCTAAAAAAGGAACCATCACACCTATTTTAGATTTACTTTTAAACACTCCTTAAACAACAACTCCTTATCCTTCGAAGGCAAATCTGACTGTGATTCATGGAGTTTTAACAAAGTTTCCATGAATATATAAATATGCTCCTGTTTTTTGCGCGCGATTAGTGACTTCATCTGTTTATTTCTATATTTATTCCTCTGAAGTTGCTTCCTCTTCTTCATCCTCTTTTAACCATAGTTCTTAAATTTCCTAAGGTTCTAAATCTTAAGACCACTCTGGTACTCATTGCAATCTTGTTATTTAAGCTTCTATAAATCTAAATATTGGAAGTTCAATAAAATCAACTCCATTTAAAGTCATTTTACTTCTTACTCCTTTACAACGAACTGATTCTAATAATTATGGTGAAGGTTCCTACCCTCCAAAAAGTCACGGTAGAGGTGGTACATTGAAAACAAAGACTTTATTTTTCCTATCCCATGTTACAATGGCTTATCTTTCCCCATATTCAGTATACATTGTCACACTTTTGGAACTTGAATCATATAAGCCTTTTCCTTATATCGAGCATACTGTATTCCCCATTAATGGTCCAACATCAGGAACCATTCCTTCTATCTAGACATCGAAATATCTAAAATTCAATTGTTTTCCTGTGAACTATTGTCCATTAAGAGCAACATCTACTATGTATTATAATGTGTTCTCGTCAAATTCAGCAAGCTTAGGAACTTTGCAGGTAAGCTTTCCTTATACATATTTTCCAGCAGTTAGTGTTCAATCTATATCAACAAGATTTTATTGAGATATTTCTTCTTATTTTATATCTACAGGTGTACTTGGTTCTATTTAGGAACTATTAGATTAGTTCTCAGATTGATCAATTGATACACTCGCAAAAGTTTTATTTTAATTTGGCTTTGGAGTATTTTCACTTTTGTTTCCTTTACTTTTTTTTCCTGAAGCTGCATTTTTTATTAATTTTGGTGCAAAGCCTACAGTTAAATGGAATAATCACTTAGCAAACCTTTAATCAATGCTAACTTGCAGCTACAATTCAGTTCCTCCTTCAACACTTGCGCATTTTGGAAAAACGGATTTTATGTTGAAATCTTTGGCATAAATCATAAAACTCATTTCAGAATTAATATAATGAGTACCATCCATTGTGACATCAACAAAACATTCTTGAGGAAATTCAATATTCCCTTTTGCCTCAAAATTAGGAGTATAGCACTATATAGATCTTGTCTTAACATCCAAATCACATTCGACTTCTTCACTATTTTTACCATATCTAAATCTTACTCTTAACTTTTGAGTATAAAGAAAAGCAGTTCCTAAAAGAGAAAGCTTTGTTCCTCCTATTGATGGACCACATGAAGGCGATAGTGAAAAGATTCTAAGAGGGGCATATAATAAAACAGAACGTTCATTTGGAAATATTTTAGTAAACTAATTATATTCTGTATTTAAGTCAATTCTTCTAGGTAAATCTTCAATTGTCTCTTATTTATGTCCAATAAAGCCTTTTCCCCACGAATAAACCTTTCCATGTTCTAATTTAAAAAAAATATACCGTCTATTATAAATGTAGAATGACCACCACATGAAATACTTTTTATTCTATGAAGATAATACCCTACTATATCTTTTGAAACTAACGTTGGTAGTCATCTTTATTTTTTATCTCCTAGGCCAAGTTAACCAAAATTATTTAGGCCCCACATAAAAACATCTCCATCCGCAGAAATTGCTCCTGAATGTCCAATTCCTCCCGCCATATCTTATATTTTTACATTTTACATTGTTTCATTTTTTTCGCCATAAAAATTAGTTAGTTGAACCGGTAGCATATCTACTAATTTATTTCCAGTTCCTGTAGCACCACATCTTGCTTCTCCTCAGCAGTAAAGTCTTCCCTAAGAATCTAATGCCATTGAATGCCTGTTTCCTGTTGCAATCTTTATTATAAACTTTCCAAATAGTTTATCAACAAATTTTGGAATAGCTGCCGTTGTTACTGATTATCTAATTCCAAGTTACCCTTCAAATCCTCTTCCCCAACTATATACATCTCCTTGATCAGTGAGTGCTAATGAATGATATTCTCCGCAAGATATTTAAATAACCTTTTTATCACTTAAACTTTTTACAAGTTACATTTCTTTGCAATTTTACACACCTCCAACTCCTAAAACTCCTTAAAAATTTCTTCCTAGACTATAAATTCATCCAGCATCTGTTAGAATTATAACATGATAGCGTCCTGCTCTTAAACTAATTATATTTCCTTTTAAGTAGGAAGGAGTTTCGATTATCTCAGGTTTATAATCAACTCTACTAGCCAAAGATCTAATAGAAGCAGTTTCTATTTTTTCATTTGCTTCTAAAAAATGATCAAATTCTAATGGATGGACCTAATACTCTTCACTTAATGTCTATTCTACAATATACATCTTAACATGACCTCCTCCCAAATCATGAATTTTCTTTCCATTAAAATAAGTAAGAGAAACAAGTTTTCCTTATGTAGCTTAAGAGCAATAAAAGATTTCTCCAATTAGTTAATTTTCTTTGATATTCTATTAAGTCTGTTACATTTTTAAACAGTCAACCTATAAAATATTTTACTTTAATCAACTTTTTAAAAGCTTCTTTTCCTCTTTACTTATACGTGCTAAATACTTCTAAATAAGCATTCTTTATTCATTTCTCATTTTATTTATATCCCCTCTTCACTTCTGTCTACATTACTAAATTTTTGCTAAAATATAATCTCTAATGATTTTAAAAGCAAAGATATAAATAACTCAAAAGCAATAATATTAATAATAGATAGAGCTTCTTATTTAAGTAGACAATAATAAGAAATGAAATTGTAAGCATAGGGAGTATTAATCTAAATTAAGAGATTATAATTAGTATCACAATACAAATAGTAAAAATCAGTATTTATACATTTATATTAATAGACTATGCTGCTTCTTATTTAAATATAACATCTATTTTTAATTTCGTTATTGCAACATTAGTATCTGGTACTTAATTATAGAATATAGAGAATTTTATTTAGTATTATTAATTTTAAGGATTTATGAAATATAAAACAAGGAAGATAAAATATTGAAGAATAAAATTATAAAGAATAAGATCTTATAGACTATTAATATAGATTCTAAGTAATTTTTCCTTTCTATAATTATTTAGTTAATGTTTATAAATTATCGCTACACAAATTAAAGGATGATAAAATAAAAACTTAAAATATAATATTAGTAGAATCTAAGGCTGAAAATCATAATATTTAGTTATATATTATAACTTTTGTTTATTCTAATCATCAGTTTCCAGATTAATTTCTTACAATTCTTAGTTATTTTATATTCTGCTGCTTATCTTTTAAGATTTACCTGCTTCTTATCTAAGATTTATCTTAAAAAGATTAATTTTTTATATTAAAAAAGTATTTTTTAGTTTATAAAATCTCCAAAGTAGACTTTACAATAAATCTATAAGTGAGCTATAATCATCAAAATAAATAAGTAAAGCATTGAAATTAAAAGCATAAAATGAAAGTAATAGTTTTACTTATTTTTATTATCTTAGAATGATAAAATAATCTATAAAATGAATATTTTATACCATTTTAAGAACTTTGGTTTAGAACTTTCAAAAAATAAAAATAACTAAATTATCTATTTATATAAATATTTATTGTTAAAGAAATATCATATTTAGAACATTTATGATTTACTATTAATTAGACTAACATAAGCATATTATTCAATTTTAGAATTTAATTATTAGCAAGTAATCTAATTATTATTTTTAAAATTAAGTGAGCACTAGCTTTTTCTAAGATTAAAGTTAATGTTGACTTTTAAATTCCGTATTTTTCCTAATTTTACTTATATAGGAAAATGATATATAGTATAAGTAAAATATAAAATAATTTACTTAAGAAAATCAGCAACATCTACTTAAAAATTCTTTGAAATATGATCAGTTTATACTTTTCATGCATTAAAATAAAAATTGTTCTTTTTCTTTTATATTACAATTTTTTACCTTCACGTCTTCTCACTCTTTTTGACCATCATCTCTCCATACCTTTTAAATTCATTTCTTTCAATAAATTTCAACATCCGTTGTGACATAGAGCTTTCCAAAGTATTTTAAAATTTATTATATCATTTATTTATTTATTTTTTATATCTTCATCAATTCAAATATATATGTCTAAATCTTTTACATATTTAACATTTCTTTATTTTTCTTTTGCAATATTATTGAGAGTTTTCTTAGTTTCCCAAGCTTTTTTATTTTATATCCATTTAGTAATTTTATATTAAAGGTAATTAAACTTGAAATTAAATATATTCTTGAGTTATTGCCTAATTTATTGTAAAATTTTTTCCACTAGCATAAATTTTTACATTAAGGTTTCTAATGAATTCTAGATTTAATTTGATAATTTTGATTTTCCTTTCTTCTGCTTTCCAGAAACAATCTAAGTTTTTGGCTTTCCTCTTTTAATATCTTTATTTCTATTTTAATTTGCTCAAATAAGGAATATTTATATAATTTCTTGATCATAGACTTTCTCAAGCTTTTTATTTTGCTTGAAAAATCTTGGATGTCTAATTTCTAGCATTAATAAATTTATCTTTTTTGAACTCTAGGTTTCTCTTGTCAAATGCCAACTACGACTAGTTTGCTAACTAAGGATTTGAAATTTACAATCCCAAGTTTTTTTTATGCTAAAGGAAATTAAACATTTATCTTAATGATTTAAAACTACCAAATAAATAAGATACTCTTAATTAAATCTAAGATTCTATAAGCATTAAAGCATACTGGCTATTTATATATTTTAACTATTTAAGTTTACGTTACTTATTAATTAAATCTGCATTTTATTATAAAATGTAGTAAGTACCAAAAAATTAGTGAAAAGCAGGATTTTGTGATTGTTGTAAAGAACCTCCTCAACTTTGCTTTGCTTGCTGCGATCCATGCTGTACTGCTTATATGATTTATATGACTTTTTCTCTAATTCCAAACGGAGCTCCGATTCCTCGATGCTACTTTTATTTAATGTGTCCTTGTATAGCAGGAACTATAAATAGATACGATTTAAGAAAATATTATGGAATAGAGGGAAGCTGCTGTGCTGATTGTTTAATTCATTGTTGCTTTCGCCTATGCTTGTCTCCTTGTGCTTTAGTTTAAGAACATATGCATGTAAAATAAAGTATTAGATAGTTCTTTAGCATTTAGGGACAATCACAAGTTTAGATGTTTACTATAAAGGGTAATCAGCCCTAGAATTTCGATTTAGATTAGGCAAGTGCTATGTCAAAAGTAAGCAAAGGAAATTTATAGAAAGAGAAAAGGAATTCTTGAGGAAATAAGGTTAATATTTAAATTAGCTTTAACTCTCTAAATCATAAATTTAAGCTTTTCTATATTTATAATTAAGTAATTCTACCTACTTTCTCATAGTTGCAAACAACCATAGCAATATAAAAGCTATAATAGCAAAAATGCTAGGCTAGTTTCATAAAATTACCATTATAATAATATTTTTTCTATTTATTTATAAATAACTTTAATAGCTCAATATAAGTGAGTTACCTACTATTTAAGTACAATAAAGTTATTAAATCAAATCTTATTTATACGATTTAGCTATTATTATACTTTATTCTGCATGCTTTACTAGATTAAGATTTTAAGAATAGAAATAGACTTAAATCATTTAAGGCTTTTACTTTTAGTTTTAAAATATTATTTTTAATTCTAATATTTTGATGCTTTATGAAATAAAAGTCAATAATGCTAAAATTATCTTACTTAAAAGCAAGAAAATCAAATTGCTACCCTATTATAAAAAATTAGTAACTATGAAAAGTATATTCTTAGTAATTCAGAAACTATATAAAAAGTTTACCTTTTATCTATAAAATAAAATTTAAAGAGTTAAATAATTAAATTTCCTCTATATCTATCTAGATACTTAAACTATTTTAAAGCATTTTCTTCCTTTAACTAGATATTAAATAATAATTAATCCTACATTATTTAATTTATCTACTTGTATAGATTTAAAAGACTTCTATCTCTAGTTCTTTTAGTTATTAGCCTTAGTTTAAATTTAGGGTTTAAATATAAAAGTATACCATATAACTAGTTTACTATATTTCTATATTCTTAATAATTTAGCAGCTAGCTTAATAGTAACTTTAAAGAAGAGTTCATCAGATGCTTATAATGTAGCATTAGATAAAAGGTATATAATAAATACATTCTAAATGTATCTGAAGATTAGTAAGTAGGTAATTTATTATTTTCACTAAACTAGTAAGCTAAATAAACTTTACTATATTACAGTCAAATAATGCCTTTACTTAATTGTTTTATTACCTTCTTAGTGAGCAACTGCTATAAAGAATAGCGAAGTTTATGAAATAGATAGAATATATAAATAGTTAAGTTAATATAATAAAATATTACATTAGAGAGCTAAGTTTCTTATTAGTTAGCAGCTTAATATTAGGTATTTACAATATAACATCATTAATAATCTATTTTAGTAAGTCTAGATCATATAAGAGATAGTAAGTTCTAATAAATGAGTAAGGATAAGATACAATAGATATGATAACAGCATGCAAGATAGATAATAAACAGAATTAATTAGTTAGTTTAAAAGTAGGGATAATCAAACTAGTAATAAAGTAAGAGTTAAATAAATTGTTATTTCATTATCTTATAATTTTAAATGATTGCACGTGGACTTAGAGAATTCGCTTTTTAGTAGTATGAATAGGCTTTAGAAAGCTTTAAATAAGGAGAATCAGAAAATGAAGTTCAGTCAAAGTTAAATCAGGCGATTACATACTTCTAACTTAGATTGATAGCTCAGGCTTTACAACTTTTAAATTAGTTAGATTCTTTGCAAGTAGAAGAAGAAACAAAAAGTATAATAACTTATTATAGAGCACTATGCTTATTTAACTAATAAAACTTCCAAGATGCATCTACACTATTCCAGACGATTAACCATCCTAATGCTTAACACTATATTTAAAAATGCTAACGAGAAGTAAAAGCAATTAAGAAATTCAATTGGTTCCAAACTTAGGATAAAGTAACAGTAGAAATTTTGGCTAAAGCAAAGTAAGAAGATGTAAAAGTGGACATTTAAGAGACAACTTTAGCAGTTTCAATTAAGAAACCTGAAGGTGGGGAAATTTAATATAATTATAATTTGTTTGGTAAAATAGATCCTAGCTAAAGTAATTATATAGTCACTCCTACTAAGTTAGAAATTTATTTGAAAAAAGCTGATTTGACTTAGTGGTTCACATTTGAAAAGCAACAAATAAAAAACATTACCCAAAATTAAAAAGAATAAAAGCCTTCTTACCCTTCGTCTGCTAAAAATAAAATTGACTGGAATAAATTAGATAAAAATATTGAAAAGGAATTTTCATAAGAAAAACCTGAAGGAGAAGCTGCTTTAAATGAGCTCTTCAAATAAATATATGAAAATGCTGACGAAGATAAAAGAAGAGCAATGATTAAAAGCTTTTAGACCTCAGGAGGCACAGTTTTAAGTACGAATTGGGATGAAGTAGAGAAAAAAGATTACTAAGGAAAAGATAGGCCTGAGCCTCCAAAAGGATAGGAATGGAGAGAATGGAGTAATTGATCACTCATATACTAGTTTAATTTTAAAAACTTAATAATTCTTCTATATTCAGAGTAGTTTATAATATTAAAAAATATGATAAATATAACAAAAATCAATTATTTTATTTAAAATATATCAAAAACAAAATTTAGTTTTCTTAAAATATTTTTGTTATAAATTCATCTAAAGATTTAAGTAGAAAAATCGTGTATGGTGCATAAAGAGAAAAAGGGTAGAGTATGAATATAGAAATAATTGACTAAAAGTAATAATATTAAAGTGCTTATAGAGCTTATACAATAAGGCTAATGAGAAATATATTATATTTCAATACTGCTTTTAGTTTATATTCCTTTATTATTTTAAGCAATTATCATCTTTATTATCCTATATTCTTTAGTTATTTTATGCTATATTCTTTTATGATTTGACAACTTCTTATCCAAGAATTATTTTAGCAAGATAAATTTTCTTTGTTATCTTTATTTAAATTTATTATGTAAATTTTCATATATACCTATGAGTAAGCTTTTGTTAAAAAACTAATAAAAGCGCTAAAATAAAATAACAATTTTCCTATTTTTATTGATTTGGAATAAAAAAGCAATAATAATGAAATATATTCTTTGCACTACTTGAAAAAAGTAGGATAGAACTAAAAGAAAAATATAAATAATAAAGAGAAAGCTAGCTTTTAATTAAGCTAATGTCTTAAAGCATTAAGATATAGGGACTTACAATAATTATGTTTAAATCGATCGGAAATTATAAAAAAACCTAATTTATTTTAAAGAAAAAATAAACTTAAGGATAGATGTATTAGTATTAGAATAGAGTAAAAGCTGTCTTGGTAGAAGAATAATATTTATGTCAGTTTCAATAATTTTATTATAAAATCCCTACTTTATTTAATATTTTAAAATTATAAGTAGAATGAATCAAATATAATCAAATTTCTTCGAGATAACGATAATAAACCTTATCCATTCAAAACTCCCAATCTAAAAGACGCTCTTAATTTAAGCTAAAGATTCTAAAATTATTAAAGCATATTGGCTATTTATATCTTTTAGCTATTTAAGTTTACGTTATTTATCAATTTTATAAACATATTTTATTATAAAATGTAGTAAGGGCCATAAATTAAGTGAAAAGTAGGATTTTGTGATTTTTGTAAAGAACCTCCTCAACTTTGCTTTGCTTGCTGCGATCCATGTTGTGCTGCTTATATGATTTATATGACTTTTTCTCTTATTCCAAACGGAGCTCCGATTCCTCGATGTTATTTTTATTTAATGTGTCCTTGTATAGCAGGAACTATAAATAGATACGATTTAAGAAAATATTATGGAATAGAGGGAAGTATATTTGAAGATATGCTAATTCATACTTTCTGCCATTCTTATTTGTCTCCTTTTGGGTTAGTTCAAGAACACCTACACGTAAAACAATCTATAAAGGATTTTTATAAAATCAATTCTGTATTATCAATAACGATGATTAATATTAAGGGTAATCAAGTATAGAACTACGATTTAGCTTCAATTTATAAGGAAAAAGTAAAAATAACGGAAAGAAAGAATTTTAAATGAAATTAATAATTTAATACAATCAAGTACTTTTAAAAATGGTTGCATATATACTTAGAATTATATTTTACTGTTTATGATACTATAAATTAATTCATTTTACAACCCTTTTATTACTATAAACTACAAAGTAAGCATACAATTATAGGTATTAACTTCTAATAGCATTTGTTCATCCTTATTTTATTAAATTTATCCATTAAGAAGATAGTATTTTATTTATTTTTGAAATTCTTTATTTAAAAATTAAAAATTAATAAATTTTTGATTTTAGGCTTTAAGTAATAAAGAAACGCAAACGCAAATATAATAATTATAATATTAAGATGCTTAAAATTAATATTAGATAAGTTATTATGCTCAAATACCTTAAATTATACTAAAAAACAATTTTCATTACAATTTCAGATTTTTTTTAATTTCACTTTGTAAATATAAGGCAAAGAAAAATTTAAATACCTGAAATTATCGATGAAAGGGCAAATTAAGATAAAGTTGATAAAAAAATTTTAAAAATTAAAAAGAAAATTATTAAAAAATTCATTCTAGATTTTGCTAAAAGTGTTCTTCTTGATTCTATATTTATAGCTTACAATCTTATCTGATTATTACTCTTATTAATTTGCTTCTTCATTTTTATTACTCGTTACTTGATCATTTATAGATTTATTGCATTGCTGATCATTTATTTAATCATGATTTACGTTATTAGTTTCTATTCCAATATTTGATTATTTATCCAATTCAATAATTTTTTAAGTCTTTACTGTAGAAGAACATGATTGAGAACTTAAAGATATCTACTCTAGTAGATTTTCATTATTATCTAATAAATTCTTACTTAAATTAATTTTCTTTGATTCTTCAAATTAATTCTCCTTATTTCTTGTATAATGAAACTTACTATGAAATAGAACTAGCATCTAATTTCCCTAATTGACTAAAGGAATTTTGATTTTTACTTGGATTTTAGATTTATTTCTCTTATTCTTCTAAATTATAGTTGTTTTACTCTATTTCGTAGTTATTTATTATTGCTATAAGATCTTCTCTTCTTATAATTTCTTCGTCATCTGCAATGGATCTAAATAATACTGTAAATTCAATTTCGCTTAATTCTTAAAATCCAAGATATTGCAAACTTTGCAGGAGTTCTTAAGGTGACATTTAAGAAGGAAAGCATTCTTCTGGATTTTAATCACCTATAGCTTATTTAATTTTCTATATCAACTAATCCAAAATTTTAATTCTTTCATTTTCAGACAATTCTAATATTTCTTCTTCGTTTTCATTTGGATTTGAATCTTATGTTCAGGAATTTTATGCAGTAGATTTTCCATATGCATTAATAAATCACTCATAAGGAACTTAATCAAGCTTTTTATCAAAATTATAGAATAATAAAGTCATGTACTAAATATGTCTATCATTTAAATCCAACTACAATTCATTTATAATTTCCATAAACTAATTTTTGGCTATTATCTTAGTACTTTCAGTATCTAAAGCTTGGCATTCTTAAATAATTAGCTTTTTATATTTGCATACTAAATTTTTAAGATGCTCCTCAAATTCTTATTATTGCTAAGAAGTTAAAATCGTTCAATTCTCCATATTTTTATAGAGCTTGTTGGCAATCTATTTACCTTAACACTTGAAAGGACGGATTTAATTATTATTAGATTCATCTATAAATAAGAAATCAATTAAAGCATCTAAATCCTCTTCTCCAGTTATTTCAAAAGGTTCTCTATAATGATTTAAAAAGTTACTTAATTAATGTTTTCCTAATTTCAGTTTCGTCATAAATATTGCTTTTATCATACTTATCTTCAAAAAGTAAAATAATTGCTTTTTTCCTATCTATTCTATATAACTAGCATCTTAAACTAATATGTCTAATTAAATTAACTATTTTATCCTATTTTCCTTTTCTTTTATTTTTCTTTTATTTAGACTTCTTTTGATTGATTTTATCTTCTTGAGAAATTTATGAATCATCTTCCTAATTGTTTTATTTTTATTCTTCTTATGATTAATTTTCTTTTTCTCCTATATTTTTACTATTTTTTTCTTTTTAGAAAGATTGTTAGTTATCTTTTTGATTATTTTGCTATTATTGAATTTCAATTTACTATTTTTTAGTTTTTTCTTATTCATCGCTACTTTATTAAAGTTAAAAGGCCTCGCTTGATGGATTACTTATTTTAGTTGCTCATTTATTGTATACTTTTTGGAAAATATTTTTATCAATCTTTTTTTCTCCAAATTATTTCATAAATTACTTAATTTCTGCCTTTTAAAATTTTACAGTTTAAAAGAAATTGGCGATGTCATTTATATACTTCAAAACATCATTTGCTTAGATTATGCCTTTTTACTCTTAGTCAAAATTTTCATCTCATAATTGAGACAAATTTATTTACTTAGATTACATAAAGTTTCTTAGAAGTTCAAATATTTATTAGCTAACTTCTTTTTCTGGTGAAGACTAAGAACTCTTAATGTTCTATTACTGCAAATTCTTCTATGAATTCGGAATTTAATCATCATTATCATGTTAAATTAATTATGATTTTTAAAGTCTTTTTTCAACTTAGTCTTTTTTTTCTTGAGTTTTAGTAGCTTCATCGTTTAATATTTGCTAAAATTAAATCTAATTTTAATTTTCAATTTGATTCAAATTGACTGTTTCTTCTTCGTTTTGTGTTAAAAAAGTGTTAGGATATACAATTTATTATTCAATTATGTTTATTTAACTTATTATTTTTCCTCCATCAATTTAATTTTTTGCAATTACTGATTAAATATTATTGTCTTTAATACTAACTTCCTCAATAATTAATCGTTTTTTACTCTAAGAATTAGATTAACTATATTATTGCTATTCATTTTAACTAAATTCCTGATTTTTTTCTTAGTATTGATTATTTGCTCCATACTTTTAAATTTTATTTTTTGGAGAGGAAGTTCTTTAAAGTTAGAATTTATAATAATTATTTGATTTTTTCAAGTCTTAAATTTATATTTCTTACTTCTTTATTTTCTCTTATAATTCTTTAAAGCGCAACGGAGGATCAGAGGTAACTCTTCCTTATTAGAGTTTTTACAGTTATATTTTTGCTTCTTCTAACTTCTTTTTCGCATCTTTAATTTGAATTTTATATTAATCCTACATTGTCGCTTTTTCTTCTAAATCTAGCTAAAGTAGTTTAATTTAATCTCGTAGACCTTTAATTTCTTATTATTTTATTTTCTAAAGTTTATTTTTTTGCTTGTTATAATTAGCTTCACTTTCTTAAATCTTCTATTTCTATTATTATATTTACTCCTCCAACTTTAAATTATTTTCTTAGAGTTATTTATTTTCTTATCTTAAGCCTTTGCTCTATTAAGTCATTATTTACATATTTAGTCTTAACTCTTAAAGTTCCAAAAATTCTACCTAGCCTGGTAGAACACCAAGTCTTCCTTAAAAAGCTTCTTCTAATAAATGTTTAAGTCTAGTACATTCATCTACATATAACTTAATTTCAACTTCCAGTTCATTTACTCTTGTAGCTCTTGCGTTCTTTTTTATCTTTTCAAGTTCTTCTGTTTTTTATTTGAGTTCCTACTAAAGACTTTTAACAGTTTATTTAAAAGATTTTTCCATTTGTATAAATTTAATTTTCTCAATATTGGATGGACTATATCTTAAATTCATTTATTCTATCATTTCTTCTTGTCTCACTAGCTATCTATCCTTCTTGCTCAGTTGAGATCTTAATTACAAATTTTCTTCTTTTATTTAATTAATCTGCTTTTTTAGTTAAATGGCATCATCTTATAGCTTCTCCTTTTCATTAGTTTGCTATTAATAAAGTTTATTTTCTGCTTGATTAATCTTTCTCTTTACAGATATTTTCTTTTAGCTTAACTAATAATTTAAGAACATTGGGTTATTATTTTTCTTAGCTTACTTAGCAGATTTAGTTCTTACTTGTTTAGGAATTTTCATGATTAGCATTTTTTTAAACTTCTGATTTTCAGCTGAAATAGGTCTATAATCAAGATTTTAATTTTCAAAATCAATCTTCCGCATATTAAATGGTTAGTAAACATCTGCAGTTCTTTATTGCTAATATTCAAAATCGCTTGATTAATCATTAGAATCTCTTTAATGTTTATTTTGATTATCCATTTAAACAGTTGTATTAAATGAAACTAACAAATAGATTATAATCTACTTTTATATGCTTAATAACCATCTAACTACTTATTTAAATTAAGCTAATTCTTTCCTACATTCTATATTTTCTTCCTTTTGTTTCTAAAAGAAGTAAAAATATCAAGTTCTAGTAAGTAACCTATACTTTTTAATTTAATCCCTAAACATTTAGAGAAAGCTTAAAGGTTAATCATATCAATCAATTTTATAGTTAGTTATAGATGAAGTTAGAGATGACAAATGGAAGGAAATTGATTAAAAATATGTTACATAATATAGGTAGAATTACCAATTAAAAAGTGTTGATAACGATATGATTCAGATGTAGATAAACTAGCCAAGTTATTTATTAAAATTTAACTTCTTTCTATGATGTCTACATTACTAATGCTATGTATTTATTTTACTTAATACGGATACACTTTAAATATAATTATTTAAGAATCTCATCAAACTACCTAAATTAATAGAATAGAAAGTAATATGTTGTAGTGGACATTAAAATAATGAAAATATTATAAAATTTATATTTTTAAATGCTAGCTAGTAAAATTAGAACTATTAAAATGTAATAGTTTTAAATAGATAAAGATCATCTTATTTTATATTTATTCAATAATTTAAAAATTTAATCTTTATTTAAAAATTAAGAATTTAGAGCTATATATTATTATTTTATAGTTTATCGTTAATAAAATATTATGACCTTTGTATCTACATTTCTTATTGGAGAATTTTTTTAGTTATTGTAGAAGTGTCTAGCATGAAATATAGTTATATAAGAAAGATTTTTCATATTTACAATTTTTTAATTTTTTAGTTTATTTTTCATATAAAATTAAATCATTTTTTTAATTGAGAGTTTACATAAATAGAAATTCTCTTAATAAATTGATGACATATAATAT
The DNA here is from genome assembly GCA_946699065.1 of Loxodes magnus. Lineage (NCBI taxonomy): Eukaryota > Ciliophora > Karyorelictea > Loxodida > Loxodidae > Loxodes > Loxodes magnus. The sequence goes on from CAMPDV010000042.1 coordinate 534,666, forward strand.
TATTATCAACGTATACTCACAATATTACTGAATATTAAGATTCAAATATATAAAAGCTAAATGTCTATAATTAATAAACTTTCTAATTACTTATCTTAAATATCATTCATTTAGACATTTGAAATATAAAAATATATAAAAGTATTACTATTCCTTCTGCTTTTATAAATTAATAATTTACATAACTTTTAGGATATTTTATTTTATGCATTTTAGTTATGATATTCAAATTTTCAAACCATAATAAAATATTAAAAAGCCTTACTTTTCCTATTTATATTAATTATAAGAGTAAGCTAATAATATCTATTTATTTTACCAAATAATTAAATAAATTGTTACTAGGATTTATTTAAGTTCTATCTTTAGAACTAAAGAAGAGATAAAAGTATTTAAATTGAAGTAAATCTGAATGATTTAATAAAATGTAATTGAAATAGGATTAATATAAAAAGACTCTATTTAATAGTTTATAATTACTTTAGTCATTATTTAATACCTTAAGGTTTATTTAAGATTATATAACTTTAATTTTATCTTCATTCACTTTAGGTCTATACTTAGATATATTCTCTGCATTTCAGTATCCTACTTAATGACATCATAAGCTTAAAATTAGAATTTAGTATCCAACTAGCTCTTAGTAAGAGAGTATAATTTAAAGTGAAGTATATAGCTATTGACTGCGAATGGGTAAAATTAAAAGTATAATAATATTTAAGTTACAATTGAATTCGATAAAGCTTGAATAAAAGAAAGTAGAGTTAGATAAGGATATGTATTAAAAATAAGTTAAGTGTTAATCTTCTTTGCTTATTTATAACCTTGATCTATGCTTAATTTTGTAGAAAGCTCTTGAAGAAATTTTTAATTCTTTTTCGACAAATTATATTACTTCTTTTAATTTTTCGAGATCTATTTATGTATCTATTCCCAATGCATTCATAAGTTAAATCACATCTTCCGTTGCAACATTTCCACGAGCTTCTGGCCCTGCAAAAGGACATCCTCCAAGACCACAAATACTAGAATCAATATTAATTATTCCTTTTTCAAGAGCTACTAATATATTTTCTAATGCTCTTTAATTTGTGTCGTGAAAGTGTACAGCTAGTTAAGGAATAATAGAAGGATCATTTGATATTATTGTGTCAAGAAGATTTGAAATTTATTCAGGTTCCCCTCTTCCTGTTGTGTCACCAAGGCTTACCATATAACATCCCATATCCAATAAAATTCTGACTAAAGCTGCTACTAGCGTTGGAGAAATATCCTACCTATAAAAAGGACATCCTGTAACACAGCTTAAATAAGCTCTAACTTTCATATTATGTTAAAGAGCAGATTATACTACAGGTTTAACTCTTTAAATGCTTTCTTTAATTGTACAGTCTATGTTCTTTTGACTAAAATATTCGCTTGAAGAAATAAAAATAGCAACCTCTTAAGCCTACAATTCTACTGCTTTTTAAAATCCCTTCATATTTGGAACAAGTGAAGAGTAGTTAATTCCTTTATATTTATTAATTTATGAAAAAACTTGATCTGAATTAGCCATTGCAGGAACCTTTTTCGGAGATACAAAGGCACCTACTTCTATATTCCTTAGTCCTGTCTAACTTAGTAAATTAATTAGATTTATTTTGAATTCTGGAGTTGTTATTATGCGCGAATCTTGCAAGCCATCTCTCGGGCTGACTTCAAAGATATTCACTTTCCTAGGAAGTTTTTTCAGGGATTTTCCTAATTCAACTAAAGTGCTAAACGAAAGATATGATTTCATTTAATTTATTAGATTGGCTATTTTAAACGAAGAACCTTAAACTCTACCCACAACGTTTAATTTTAATCAGTATAAATAAAACTAATAGAGCTTGCACATACTAACACGTTACTTGCTACCAAACTTCGTGTTATTTTTATAGCAAAATGAAATTTTTTAATTTAAATCATTAAATTACAAGTTAAACTCTTTAAAGAACGTTAGCCAAAACTAGAATTAATATTACAGAAAAAACTAATCCACAGAACATCCCTCTCTTTCTAGAATCATTCTAATTGCTAAAGCATATCTAAATCAAAAATTTACAATAAACACTGTGAAGACTGAGAGTATAAAACCTAAAAGAAATCCATACATAAACTGACAAAAAGAGCATTATTAAGCTATTTACTATGCTTAGGGAAGATTTCTATTGTTTTAATTTAATTGTGCGTTACTATTATTACCATTGCTTGAGCTATTTACTTATAAGTTAATATCTCTTAAATTACTAGGATTATTTCCCTAAAGTCATTCATTTTCTCTTTCAATTCTTTCTTAATCATTCTAGTATTGTCTATTACCATGATAATGCATTCTCATCATTTCTATTTCTTCTAAAGAAAAGCCAGAATTGACTAGAGTATCAAATCCTTTTAGTTCTTTAGTTTTGTTCTATATAATGATCTTACTTATTCTGATTCTTTATTTTCCACTAGCACTTTAATTCTTCCATGCATTACAATATTATCTTCAAGTCAATCTAAATAAATGATCTTACTGAGTTCAGAAATTTTAGTATCATCATGTAAGAATTTTCCAAGATAAATTAATTAGCAATCTTTTTATTTTTCTTATAGTTGCTCCTTAAATATTTCTTAACGAATATCACTTACATAAGCTTTTTTAATATTAGCCTTAGTTTTTAACACCTTACCATCTGAAAATCTAACTTCAATATCCCGCAAATCTTTATCCTTATTTTCTAATTCTGCTTAAGTTATATTAATATAAGTAGGTATAATGTTTGAATAGCTGTCTTATTAATTACGTTATATATTTTAATTTTTTACTTCCATTTCTCTTTATTTCAGAATATTATTGCATTATTATTCCCTTTAAATGCAATTTATACTAAATTATTACATAATAGAAACACTTATTACATTTCTAATTAAACTTTCATACTGTCTTGAATATTAAAGCACCTTCTAAAATTAGGGGAGATATAAATAATATATTAGTATATTAGAATATATAATAACTGAATAGAATTAGATCTATTCAAAGCTTATGATATAATAGTTTCTTTTAGGTGTTTATAATCCCTATTACTCGTTTATTTATTTTAATTTCTTCATATGCGATTGTTTATATGGAAGTGCTTGTTATAGACATTTAAGAAGCTGATATACTAAAAATACATGTATTGCTTATTATGTAATCCATTGCTCTTAAAGGTTCATTACTTATTTATTTTAAGTCAAGCTTTTTTAAGCTTCTATAATTTCCTGCTTTAAAAGCATTGTTAGATGGATTTTATTACTAAGTTATAAAATTTAACTTTGTTAAAATTAAGCAATAATTTAAGAAATTAATAGTTAACTTATAGAAAGGTTGTCATTAGTTTGTAGAGTCAAATGTAGAGGCATAATAATAACAAGATATATTATATTAAAAGTATCTTGACTTGTAATAGTGTATTTGTTCATTTCAACTTTTATGGATTATAATTGAGATTTAACTTAATAAATTTAATAGAACCTCTCTTAAGTTACATTCTAAATAGATATTTAGCATAATAACTTTTAGTATAAAAATAAAATAAGAAAGTTAAGGTCAAGATTGCTTATCTAAAGGCTCTACTTTATAAATATGATTGTAATATTTGAAAAATGCCTTGCTTACTAATTTCGCTCGCCTTTTAAGTTTTAAAAGGTTTAGATTTTAATTAGGGTCTCTACATTAGTCATCAAAAATTTCATCTGTATTAATTTCATTGAGTGCTCATCGCTCATTTCTGGAAAGCATTTTGTCTTTAATAATTAATTGTATAATTTCTTATTTTATCTAAGCTCTCTCCTTATTAACCACGCTTTTTAGCACTGCTTAGCAAATCTTTCATGTTCCATCCAATAAGCTTTTAATAGGACTTAGCTGTTTTAAATGTTTTTTTTATCATTCAAAATCTAATCCAAATGAGGTTTCTATTTCTGTAGGAGCTAAAAAACGAAAAAATTGATTTAAATTTTAAGATTTTTGAATTCTGCATTATTTGCATAATGATTTTTAGATCTGAAAGCAATAAAAAGGTTCGTATATTTTTGAATTGCAGGAGAAGCATAATTTCGAGATTAACTAAATATAAGTAAACTTTCATTTCTAAGCTGTATTTAGATCATCCTTAATTTGGGAAAAGTATCTTATAGCCTTAGTTTAGTCAAATTCATTATAGCACAATTATCTTCAAACATCTTCTTAATTTTAAGCTTAGTACCAATTTTTACAAACTAGTGAAATATTATTTGCTACAAATTTACCTTTCAGCATACAAAAAATAAGAATCAAAGCTCTCTTCTAGTTGTTTTTCACTCCAAAATTATGAATTTAAAGTCAAGATTTTGAAACTTGAATTTTATCGATTCTAAAAGGTTTAGATTTTTACTTTGATAGTCATTTTTTATAAGCTAACTTCTCCTCACATGGCCAATTTTCTAAATTTTATGCATAGATTTTTTTCTTAGAAAAATCATAGACTTAGTAACTTTTTTAGAAGCACTTAAGATGAAACTTGCTTTAATTCTTTTAAACGAGCAGATCTACAGCTTTTATAAATTATTTACATAGCTAGCATTTAAGCTTCAAGTTTTTCTTTTATTTGTAAAATATCAAAGTCTAGCTAAAGTGCTAATAAGGATCTTCTTATCTAACTCTCTTCATCCTTTGCATTGTAATATGAAAATTAATAATTTTTATTATTTAATGTTCAAACATTCTATTAAATACACTTTTAACTACTTTACTTAACGAATTTCATTTAATTAAAATTTAATTGCATTCATATTTTATAAATCTATACATAGTTGCTTAATGCATGCTTAGCTATTATTTCTCTCCAACATTATTGATTTTGTTAAACAATGGATTTTTAGTTAAGTTTATAACAAAACTGCTTAAAAAGCAAGTTTATTCTTTAGATAACTATTTTAAGATATCATTTTGCTATTTCCTTGAAGTTAAAGGAAACTCTGATATTTTAGATTTTGATTATAGCTTAATTATATTGCTATTGGAAGATTCCTACAAAAATTCCTACTACAGCAATCTTATAAATATAGATCTGCAATATTTTTATCTATTGCTTCCTAACTAAAAAGTAACAAATCTAAAGCTTAATGTTTATAGTAATAGTAATAGTGATCTTCTTTCTCTCAAATTTAATATAAGTATTTATGATATTAGAATTAAGAAATATAATTAAAATTAATATAACTAAAGCTAAAGCTAGTATGCTAAGCATTATTTTATAAATAATGCTAGATAATTATCAAATAGCTAGACTTATGTATTAATGAGATAATTTAAGTTATATCTTTAATAGTAAGAAATATAGATATTATGAGTTTTGCATGTCCGCAACATTTGCTAAATCTAATGTTTTAACTTATAAAGTGATAACTTTTACAATAGAAACATAGCTTTAAAAAAATTATTATGTAATTTAGGCAATAGAGAGATTTAAATAATTTCATAGTATTCATTAAAATAATTAAATACAATAGATAGTTATATAGGAGCATAGTATAAGAAGTTTGCCATTTTAAAATTAATATAATATACTTAGCAGTGAAGAATATAATAAAATATTAAGTAATATTTCTTTGAATGATATAATAAATTACTATAGCTTTCTAGATTTCCTAAGTGCAAACTTTAGTTTTTAATAAATAAATAGAATTTAAAATTAATGAAGCTATAATCAATTATTCATTTTTATTCATATTTTGACATTTTAATTTATTTAAATAGTAGGATGTTTTAGAGAGGAAATATTATAAGGAAATGCAAGAGATTATATATAAAATTTTAACTTTAAAGAAAGTAATTAGTGAATAATTAATATGCTAACTATGTAAAAATAAAATTAAAGTAAGACAGCTTTAGTTTCATAAAACTAAACTATTCGTACAAGGAAAGGCTAAAGTAATAACAAATAAATTTCTATAATTAAAAATAAAAATAATTCGAAGAGTTTCAGCATAAACTAAACAAATGTAATAAGGTTAGTTAATAAATGAAAATTGAGTAAAATAAATTTTGGAAATTCCTAAGAATTTGATACAAAAGCATTAAATACTTATAATTTTAAGTTGCAAAATCTTATCAGAATAATGCTTTAAATTTAAATTAATTCGGAAATTTGATTATATATAATACCTTGCATATTTTAATTTTGACTCCTTATGAATAATTTAAATTAAAGAATTTTATAATTCTCAAAAGTTTAATTCTTAAATAAGATTCCCTCGGCTTTTATTAGTTCAGATGGAGAAACTTGATTTATTTTGATGGAAGCACTTTCAAGTATTTGTCTTGAGCTCTTTTATTGTATAACATCATAGTCTTAATTATAAACTAATCGTGTGATTCCTGCCTATATTATACTTTTTGCACATGTAATGCATGGAAATGTAGTTGAGTATAATGTTGCATTTTTGGCTCCAGAACGTCCTACTTCCAAAATTGCATTTTATTCAGCATGAATGCAAAGACAAACATCCAATCCTTAGCCAGCTTCAGAATTTTCGCTGTTACATCTAGGACATCCATCTTAAAAGCAATTTTATATCTTATATGGAGTACCGTTAAATCCACTAGAAATAACACGATTATCACGGACTATTACTGCACCAATAGCGCGCTTCATGCAATTTGACCTGGTTTTAGCTAATTCTGCCATTCTTATATAGTATAAGTCCCATTTGGGGCGATAATTTTCAATACTAAAGTTTAATAATTAAATGTTTTCACAAAATTTACTAATAGTAGAGCTATTTTAAATTATTATGTCTGCACTTTGCTAAATCTTCTAAAGCTACTAATATGGGCCATCACCAAATTTAAGTTCATCTTCTTTTTATATAAATTCCCTAAGACATTCTTATATTTTCGCTTCCTCAATTTAGTTCTTTTCGCAATATCTTTAAAACCTTAAAGTTAATGGGGCATCAATAAAAATAAGAATAAAGAAGTTTCTTTTTCTGTATATTTCTATCTCAAAGCAAGACTATATGTTGTTTATTATTTAAATCGATTTCCAGTTTTTCTAGCATTCTTTCAAGGTTAAGTTTGCTTTTGCTTTGATTTTCATCTTTTTATCTTCATACTATTATTCTAGGATGATATCTTTTATAACTATACCATTCATATAATCCTATATAATTTTCGTAAAGGTAGCCTTTCCACTGCAAGGAGTCCCAGCAAGGCCAATAATTTTAATTTGTTAAGCTTATTGCATTATTATTATTTAATTCAACATTGATACTTAAGCCTAGTATTTAAACCTTTAGATTCTAAATGTAAATTCATATTCAAAATAAACATAATTAGTATTCATTATAAATTTCCCAGTAGTTAAACCTATTAAACAAGTAATTATTTTAGAATCTTTTAGTAATTTCATTAGTTTATGCTTATACTTGGATTATTTATTCTCTTAATTAGTTAACGGAAATTATATGGAATAATTATTTTTATAATGGGACAAAAGATAGTTAAACTAGATGTATTTAAATAAATTGATTTAGAGCATTAAATAAAACATATAGCATTTGAATAATAAGATGTAAGACTCACTTATATAAAATATTAAACATAATAAATCAAATTTGTGTGAAATACAAAGTGCATAGTAAATAGGATTTGTCAATAACATTGAATTTAGAATCAAGTAAAGGTATGACTCTATAACCTTCTCTTATGCAAGCTATGGGTAAAGCATATGATCCTAGACATTATTGATTCTATGCCTCACCTTCATCTAAAACTTAAATCACCAAAATTGCAAGTTCAGGCATTCTTATTTTGGCCTGGAAAGAATCATTTCAAATTGGCTTAAAAATGTTCCCGTTTACTTTCTTGCTTATGAAAAATTGATTGCAATCTTATTCAATTCCATATAAGCTGAATTTTACATACAGTACAGCTTTTTTGATTTGACTTCTAGATTTCCTTAGCATATATCCAGATAATAAATTGATATCTAACTACAATACTGGATCATTCATATACTCTGCTTATGGATCAAATTCTTCGTTAATATCCCTCATAAAAACAGGTTTAAGCACATATCCACAATAATCTGCTCCATTATCTTAAAACCAAGCTCAGTTTAATAATTATCCAATATCATTGATAGAATAGTCAATAGAAATAAACTAGCATCCTAACTATAAATACTTATTAATTATTAGATTCTGCTCTTAGTCCTAATGGTCTGATATTATTGACAAAAATTATTTATGATAATCAATCACTGACTTTTTGGTTAAGCTTTAGAGTTTAAGCTATATTTCAGCTTCAGTAAAATCTCCTATTTCATAAGGTTTTAAACTTGTTCTAAAGTTAAATTTTTAAGAAATCAATCCTACTATTTTTTATATTGAATGATTTATATTTGGCTTTATTTCCTTTTCCTGATTTTTTTAAAACAGGAGAGGAGTTGTAATTAAAGGAGAATCTACTTCATCCTATATATCTAATTAGCAGAACTAGTTCTATTAAATAACAGCACATTTTATTATATATTTATGCTGCAGTTCTTCTGGACTAGGATAAGCTTCCATTTAATCAATTTCTGTTAAAACGTAAATCTGATTTCCAAAAATTTATTAGCATATATCTACAATAATTCTTTGCTAGTCATATGTACTATATAAGTAAAAATTAAGTATTAGAGGATAGGGACTTTTTTCAAAAGCGTATGCTCTTATTGTTTAGCATACTTACTAAAATGGTTAACCTTCGTCTTCTTGACTTCAACTTACTTTTGGAAGTCCATCATCACCATCATAAATATTTAATTAGATACATCTGCATCCTCTTGCTAATATTTCTTTATAGTTAGGTAATTCCTTCTTCTTCTCCTAGTTATCTATATTTACATAGCTTTAAGTCTAGATAAAATAATGAGATAAAGGTCATCTCATGTTCATATAAACTTAATTTATTTTTTCAGGAATGAATACAGAGTTTAGAGGTGAAAAAATCATTTTAGTAAATCCAATCTAGTTAATTACAGAATAATTAACCTTATCAGACTTCATAATTGATCCAGAAATTTGTCCATATTAATTTAAAATGAACTGTATTTCTTCCTCTGTTATATATCTCTAATTCTATATCTTATGAAAAAAGGATAGTAAATCTGCTTTGTTTATATATTTTTCATTCACTGAATTTTAAAGCTTTATTGATTTACTAATTTTGGCTATTTTATCATATAAGGGAATAATTTCTTCCCTTTAATCCAAAAAATTTATTATTTACTGAAAGTCTTCAAATGTAAAAGTGCTGTTTTTGTTTTTATTTATTGAGGATATTATTTCTAGTAAATGAGGTTTTCATATTTTAATTTCAAATTTTTACAAAAGAACTTAAACATCACTAAAGCTAAGCTCTCCTTTATGGGATATATCCATTTTATCTCATTCTTTTCTCTAAATCTACTAAATTGTAAATTGATTGTCGTTCGGAATTTCAGCAGATTCAATAAGCATATCGAGACCAAATATTCAAAGTTTCATTTCTAATTAAGTACTAAAAACAAGATCTAGCGTATCTACTTACTGTCTTTTATGGTAATATACACTGGCACTTGCCTTTTCATTATAAAGATTACCATATTTTCTAAATTTCATTGATTTCTAGCCTAAATCAATTTTAATTATATCGTTTAGATAAATTCTAGATTCTTACATTGATTTCTTAGGTGATAACCATTAAAGGATAGAATTGTCATTTTCATCTATATAAAATCTCCTTGTTTTAGGTTTTCCTCATTTGCCAAACTTGATCAAATCAATACCATACTTTATTTTATTAAGTGCTAATTCACGATTAGCTCCCTCTAGTTCGAAATTAACAAGTCTTTTTCTAGTTCTCATTTCAATAATAACTTAATTCTAAGTATATAATACTTCTTAATTTAACTAGAAAAATTAAACTTATTCTTTATTATAAACATCATATAACTCTTTTTCTCACTTTCTCAGTCAAGAATATATTCTATACTATGATAATTCCCAAATAGCCTATATAGATGAATTTCCTAATATAGTAAATTTAATGTTTCTTTCTTAATGAAAATGTATAATAAAACTGGATTAAAGAAAGCTTAAAATAGCTTTAAGCAAAGTATCTAATTATAACAATCTAACTTATTTTAACCTGCTTATTTTATTATTTACTTAGATATTACAAGTTATAGCCAAGTTCCATTACTATTACAACTATAAGCTATTCTATTAGTAAGTTTTTGTAATACTTTTAAATAAAAAATTACTTGCTGGGCAACTGAGATATTGCTATTTATTTGTTTCTTTAAATCCTCCAGCTAATATATAAAAGGTATAAAAATTAGAGCTTTCTATTCTACAGTTGGAAAAGAGCTACTATAGAATTTGGATATAATAGTGATCTGAAGGAGTAAACAGATAGAAATTTGTAAATAAAGAAGCTTTTAATAGAGAGTAATTTAATATTAAATAATAAAATGCTATGTCTTGATCCTAATTAACCTTAACCTAATTTCACAGAGAAAGCTAGTAAGCTATTACCAACCTTGAAAGCAATTATGTTTTTGTAAATAATGTTTGGCATATGCTATATATTTATTGACCCCTTCCATGGCTTCTTTATAATTATCGCAGCTACTTTTATATGATGTGGAATTAGAAGTGCTAACTTCTGTATGATGATGATCTATAACATTCTTTGCTTGTATGGATTGTTTTAAATGATAATTTATATTGGAGATTACTATTCATCTGATGATTATAAAAACGATAAAGATTTCAAAAAAATATTAACATACATTTCTTTCGCTTCCGTACCGTTTTATATTATAGCTATTTATTATAGCTTTATGGCTTATAAAGAATTCAAAGCAATGATGTATGATTAAACTTAAGGAGGCTTTGGTCCTTTTGGATTTTCTCAATCATAATAAGTAAATTATAGTAATTATTTAATTTTAGGGCCTTAGTAACAAGATAGTGAATCATAATCTATGCAATAACAGTACTAACAATAAAATTACTAACAATAGTAGCAGCAGCCATTTCCAGCTCCAGGTTAGTCTCAGCAATAGAATATAGGATATGTTCCGTTTAGTGGACAAGGCTATAGACTTGGTTGATTTAATAAATACATTCATTATACTTTAAGTTCTTTCCAGAAAGATCAAAAATTAAGCAAATATTCTTTCTACGTTTTCTATGGTAAATAGCACAATTCAATAAGCTTGCTTTAATATTAAAATTGCTTAAACTCTTAATATCTTTATTAGATAGGAATTATAAAATCTATGTATGTAATATCAATTCTTTATTTAAGGATAAATGATTAAGGTACTTTATTTACCTTTTATAATACTAAACAGATGTAAGCTTTATTAAATTGTAATTAAAAGTATTGCATGTTTATCATAAAGTATCTTATCTTGCTAGCTTTATGGTTATGAAGAGTTGGTAATCTTAATTAATAAATTATAATTTTTATTTTTGGTTTTAAGAAAAAGAATGCGATAAAAATGTTATAAGGTAAACCCTAAAATAAATCCTATAATAGAATAAAGTATCAAAGAGGGTAACCATGTTTTAATAAGAGCTTTCCAACTGACATATCTACTTTTCCATACACACATTCACCAAACTTTTAGCATATTGTAAGTACTTTTTTATTTAAATCTTAAAACATTTAGAAAATGAGCAACATGTGAATGGCAATTATTGCAACATAAATTATGCATCATATTTTTATACTTTTCATCCGCATTATCTAATGCTAAATCTCAGTGCTCTTTTTCTCCTTGATTTGGTTGAAGTATTACGAATTTAGTAGGCCATCCAAATGCCATATTATTGATTGAAACAAAATAAGGACCAGCAAAATCATGTATAATACCGTCGGAAGAACAGATTCCCGTATGTCCAATCAAAGGAATTAAAATAGTTATTAAAGGTAAAGGAGTTCAAACGATACAATAAGGATACAAATGTCTTTCATTATCTTCCATTTTATAATAACACTCTTTTATTTCTATGTAGCCAAACCTAATTAATCCTTAAATGCAACTAAATACCACTGAAGTTAAATAAAATAAGTAATTAAATTACTTAAACTAAATAAAAAGAATACTTAAAATACTAAATATTTCACATTTTTGTATTTCATCCTTATTAATATAAAGAAGCCTTTAAAACTCTTTAATATTTATAAAGTTTAAATTTTAAATATAATTTAGAGACTTTAGACTTTTAATAAGAATATCTCTTATAATCAAAATGATTGCTTTTAAGATGCAATAAAACATTTTTAAGTATTCTCAATTATTTTTTTTTCGGTATTAACATGTATCAATAAATCCTTCTTAACTTTATTCTTTAAACCCTTCTGAAGCATTTACTACTTTGTTTGCTAGTTAATTTCAGTATGTTTTCTTATCTTTACAAATATTTGCTCTACTTTATCTTTAAATTGGAAACTGTATCTGGAACTCTGCAGTATAGTTTTAAGTAACTCCTGATTTTCTATGTAAAGAATTACCTTGAAGCATTGTACTTTATAAAGCAATTTTATTTTTAGCTTAGAAGATTAATTATTGAATCCTGCTACACAAATCTTAAACCGAGGTTTTAGTCTATGGTTACTCAAGTATTTACTTAATTTCTCTTGCCTTTTTAAGAAATTTTTCTTCTTATTTATTAAGTTCATATGGAAATTAAGTAATTTCATCTTCTTTAAATATCTATCCTTCTTCTTCTGCTAGAACTTTTTTAATATTTTTGACTAGACGAGAGATTGAAGGAGTTTAAGAAGCTTTTTCCCTATTTCTCATAATGACTTTAATAACGGCATTCTTAAACTTTTTTCTTAACTCTAGTTGTTGAATATCAACTTTATCCAACTCATTCGATTTCAGACTAATGTAATCAGTAACTGCGCAAAGAGATAAATTTTAATTCAGAAAAGAATCATATTGAAGTAACTTACTTTTAATTAAGTTTATGGAACTTTTAATGCTAGAATGATTGAGAGCAATCCCCATTAAATCTGTAATGGGTAATCAGTAAATTAGAGTGGGAACTGTAGTTTTAGCTTAAGTTACATGTTTTTCATTTAGCTTGCTCTAAAGTATAACTGAATATGGATTAATCACACTACAAGTCTACAAGTGATCCAAAATTATTTCTTGGCAGTAATCTCCTAAAGGGTCTCCTTCACTGACATTTTTATCGGAGTTTTTTAGCTTTTTCACTTTAGAAGCAAAATAATGCCCAACAAGTTTTCCAGATTTAACCAAAGGAATAACTTCAACTTGCGGTTTTAGGCAGTTAATTTAATTAGCCCATTTTTTACTAAGCATTCATTTGCTTGCATCAGATCTTCATGGTAACCGAACGTTATTTTAATTTTAATTTTTTTAATTCTTTTTAACTTTTAAAGAGGATACAGTTTCAAACATTCCATGCCTTTGTTTAAATCTTTCTACATTTATATCATTAATTGTTATTGAAAGCTCAACTTCACCATCTAGTAAAAAAAAGATATTCTAAATATCATCTCCAGGAAGGAATAAATACTGATTACTATAGAAGTTCTAAACTTTTAATGCATAAACTACATCATCTAAATCTTAACTTTTACTAAAGTACTCAACTCTACTTAGTGTTTTCTTAATGAAGCATTTTCAAGCGTCTTGATATTTAACTGTGTTGCTTTTTAGTTGTTATATCAACTAGGGAAATTAAATCTTCAGTTCTTGGAATTATTAGAGAGGTAATTTAGCTACCGTAAGATAGTTTGAAGCCATAACTGTTGCAGTTCTGATAGTTTGGAAAATTAAGGCTATTTCTCCAAAATAAGAACCAGCTCTTATTCTCTAAACAAACTTATTTTCTTTAAATTCATCTTGAACATAAACTCTACAATCTCCTTTAGCAATTATAAACATACAATCTGCTTTACAATCTCCCATTTCAATTAAAATTTCTTCAGGTTTGCAAAATAGATTCTAAAGCTTATTAACGATCCAGTTTTAAAGACCTTTATTTTCTTGGAAAAGTTCATTTTTAGTAATAATTTTTTTGTAAATGCAGTTATTTACTTTTTTTCTTAGAGAGGGAGATATCTTTTATTGAAACTTTACTACTTCTTCTTAGAAATCCATAGTGTTACGAGTATAGATAAGATAGTCATATATATAAAGTTGAAGTTATTCTGGTAGTTTCATATTTTTCATGGCAGTATTGGCAGTGTCTAGAATTTCCTTGAATGCTATTGATTTTCTATTGATATTGGTCATTAATACATACATTTCTCCAAAAACCACTGCTTTAATAAGAGCTCCTTAAATCATGCATACTGACATATAAAGAGCTTATTTTGCATCTCTTGGCCCAGCTTCGTGTTTTATTAAATTGAAAAATGCGTTTTAGAAACTAATTCAGTATTGCCAGCCAATATCTCTTTCATATAAATCTGTAGGAGGGTCTTTGCACCAATCTGTTTCAGGTATTCATTCATTATCTATTTTGACAACTAGAAATCAAATGCAAGTGCAAATATGCAAATAAAGAATAAGAAATAAGAAAAGCTATGCAAACTAAAAGCTCATTTTAACATTGTCTCTCACTCTCATTGTAGCTATTATTTTCCCTAACTTCAATATTCTAATCAATTTTAAAATTCCGAATATTTCAAGTCCTTTTGTATTAGCTCCAGCTGCACTTGCAAAGGTATCTAAAGGAACAGAAGCTAGAACATCGAGTACAAAACGAAATGAAAACAAGTAATTTTAAAATATTTTTTTAGGATTTGTTTCTTCTTCTCCAGTTCGTTAGTGAAAGTAAGTAGTTCTAAAATTTAATAAAATATCCAGAAAAAATAAGAAGTTTATTACATTATTAATTACATTCATTGCTTTATCATCACCTACATCTGGTTAGAAAGCAACTAAAAAAGGAATTGATACACAATTTCATATTGCCAAAGACATCATAAATAAATCTCAACGAGTTCGAAAACCATGCGTGCATCTAATAATGCATTTCTTTATTCTTTTTTAGGGCCTTCCATCCTCATCAATAGTTTCATTTGAATTGTTTACATCTGTAAGAGTTTTCCTTAAATTACCAAAATGTCTATATTTGATAGCCTCACTATTAACATTGAGTTCATCAATTATAACAGGCCTTTGTACTCCTATAAATCCTTTAGCTTTTAATTACAATTAAAATATTTCTTCTGGCTTCGCAGGAACTTGGTTTTTCTTCTACTGTAACTGCTTTTTATTTTCATTTAAAGGTAGAATTTATACTTTCTTGGGATTTCTCTTTTTATGTTTGGTTTTTTAATTTTCTTCGTTTGTATTCATTTTTAAAATGAATTAGATAATAAATTAAAAAATTAAAATATAAGAAAAACTATAACTAAATAATGATGTTATGAAATAAAGCGTAGAAGTATAAAATCTTAATAATATTTAAATTTTCTATATTCTTAATATTTTCACTATTTCTTTTATATAAATTTAATCTTTTAATCCTACACTTTAAGTTTATACTTTTTTTGCTTTTAATTTATCTTATAATGCTTGTTTTTGTTAAATATTTGATATGCTTATGAAAATAGATAAAATTACTTATAAAGTTGTTGTTTGATTGTTAGTTCATTTTGGAATTAATTATGAAAATTTTATAAGCTAATTAATTAATTTTAGAGGAAGATTCATTTGTTCTTCTTTTTGTTTTGCTCTACTTTTTTTAAGATTAGAATAGGTCTCTGCATCTTCTCAGAATTTCCTTTTATACTGCAAATCTTATTAATCAGTTAAAAGTTCATTTGCTAAGTTAGATATTTTTCGAAGTCTTAAGGCTTAATTTGTATTTTATCATAGTTTTTTCTTATTTCTTAGCTTAAATTTTTATGTTTCCTATATCCATTCCAGCTTTGAAGCTCAAGTATTAGCATCCCTTCATTTTCTAGTAAATCTCATGCTTTTTAGAAGAAAGCCAAAACTCCTTCATCTCCATTATTTAAATGGACTCACTTTAAAACAGATAAGCATAGAATTGTATCAAATCGTTCTGTAGAATTGTCTTTCAAAAAGTCAGTTACTTTGAATTCTATTTTTAGAATATTCTAAGGAAAATTTACTTATTCTTAAGCAGGCTACATCAATGGGTTTAATTATCATTTATAGAACTATTTTTAATTCATTAGCTTGCTTTAATACTTTCTAGGCAATTCATTAAATTTATCAATCAAAGCTTATTTTTACTAAGAACTTTAAAATTAGATATTTTCAAAATAGCTTACATTAGAAACTGCTTTGTTTATAAGCTTATAGTCAATATCTATTGCTTTCAATTTCTAAATTTCGTATTTTAGTGCTATTGTTAGAGTTATTATCCCTTCATTACAGCCTACATCTAGAATCTTTTTATTTTAAAATAAAGTAGAAGGTAATTAGTTAAGCCTAGGATCATTTCATAGATTAAATAGAAGTCCTTTATAGTACTACTTATAATTTCCAAATTCATATATTTGCTTTTAATTCTGATCTACCATTTAATAATTAATCCGTTATTATCCTTTATTAAATGATAAGCCAATCATCAGAAATTATAAATCTAATATTTTTATCATCAGCATCAATTCTACCATATCTCTAACTATTTAACTACCTTTAGCTAATTAAAGAGTTTAAAATAATGATTGGACTCTTAGAATTAATGGATTCAAGATAATTTAGAACATTTTAGAGATTAGAATATGGGATTTAGAATAATTAAAGATATCCTCAATATGCTTTAAATTAGGAATGAGATATAGATAATTGTTTAAAAATAAGAGGAAATTTAATATAGAATATAATTATATTGCATTAAATAAATTTTATACATCAAACTGAATATTATATTTATCATTCATGCTGCATCAAATTAAGGTAAATAATAAGATATTAAATAGAATACGTCATCTCTCTTTAAATTATTTCCTAATAGTAAGCACATTATAAAGAAAGATTAAGACGCTGATTAATAGAATTTGGAAATCGCCTAATTAATAATATTATAAAATATAGATATTATAACTATAAAATAATTTTGAAATTATAATTAATATATCATCAACATTATAGGCAATAAATTAAAACCTTACTTAGTAATAACTTTACTTTTATAAATAAATTTAGGCTATTAATTAATTAGCTAATTTTTAAACTAATAAAATATTAAATGATTTGTATGATAGAACTATTTATTTAAAAAATTAAAATTTAATCTTAGTTAAATCTCAATAAGTAACTAAAAGATATTTATTCATTTCATTATAAATTTTATATGTTAAGGATTCTAAATGCTAGAAACACAAGCTTTATTACTTTTAATAAATAAATAAAACGCTCATAGATCAAACTATTAAAAATAAGTGCTTTTAATAATTAATAAAAATAAAGGAAAATAGATTTAAATAATAAACAAATCTATAAAGTAATATATTAATTAAGTATTATTTTCATATTTATTAGCTTTATTATTTTTAATGCATTAATATGATTAAATTATAAAATTATTACTAAGAAAGAAGATAATTTCTAAAATAAAGATAACTTTGTCTATAAACTAAGATAATTAAAAGTAAATAATATTTTTTAAATAAAAACTATTATAGAAAGTTAAAACCTAAAAATAAAATTTTAATTAATGTGCATTTAATTGAGTATAACTGAATAAAATTATTTTAATTTTATAGTAAAAAATTAGATAATATTAATGAATATCATTGCTTATTAAAATCTGTTGCATATTATAGAAAAACTTTGAGATTTAAAAAAGTTTATAATTATAAAAATATTATGTTCAAATTATAAATTTATATTAACTAAGAGGTATAAGATTTAATTCTTCATTGCTTAATCGCTTTCTATAATTTTCAATCTACTTAAAGGTTGGGACAAAAATTATTTTTCTTAAATGTTTAGTGCAAATAAATATCTTTTTAATAAAATAAATAAATAAATAAGTCTTTTTAAGAAAATATTTGGAAAAGATAAATCTTTTATTATGATAACCCTTTTGGATTTTAACTTATTTAGTTAAAAGCTATTATCTCTAATTTTTAATATTTAAATATGCTAAATCAACAAATTTTTTGGATTTATTTAATCTAATTTCGAATATCTTTCATCAATTACGAAGATAAAAATGTTTAAAATATTTGGCATTATGATAAATTGTATATATTATAATATCACATTAAGTATTTTCTTAAATAAAAAATTTAAAAGAGCAGAACATTTGTTAAGTGAATTCAAAACTCTAATATAATCTGAACATATTTATTAAAAGTTTCTCATGTATAATATTATAAGTGTAAAAACTTTTATATAATTTTGATGAAGATATTCGATTTAAAGAAAAACAATTTGAAAATGAATAAAGAAAAATTAAGAAAAATTAAGAAAAATTTAAATTTTATGAGGAAAGTATCAAATAATTTAATTTTATAATAAACTGTAAAAAACTAGGATAATTAATCTAATCTTAAATATGTATAATTTAGACTTATAGTTAAATTTACTTGTTTATTCATAAATTTCTAATATTTTTATTTAATAAATTATTTTATATTTTGCTAATGTAAATATGCTATTTATATAAAATTAGCAGTTGCTTTAGTCTATATTTTCAATAAAAAAGGCATTCATATAGTAATAATAATTTATAAGTTGATGTCTGGGTTATAATTATTTTAATATAAAATTTAAATAATGTTAAATTACTATTTTTCTCTAGTAAACTTTATATTTGTTATAAATATTAAGGCATCACAATATTAAATCATTTATTTAATATACTTAATCTTAGAAATTCTTTTACTACTACACTAAAATAATCTTTTCATATAAATAGTTTTTTACTTTTATATAATTAATTTGCTTAAATCAAAATACTCAATAAATATTATGCAATATTTAATCTAAATTTACAATAATTTATTTATTTTTTGTATATTTTATTTATAACATACTTTGGAGACCTTTTTAATTCATTTTTTTTATATTATATTGTAATAATTTTTAATTGAGATTAAAATAAATTAATAGATTTTTCAACTAATTTAATTTTTACTAATTTTCATTTTATTTTTGTATTTATTTTCTCTTTAATCATATTTGAAGAAATTAAATTTAAATTGTATAGTATATTTATAATATAGCTATTTTTTATATTTTTTATATTTATTATATAATTAGTAATTAAATTAGTTGCTTTTCTTAAATTTTAAATAGGAGCATTAAGATCAATTTTAATGTTGATATAATTGAGCTATAAAAATTAAAAAAGAGTAATTTATATAAAGATATTAATAGTATAAATATTGAATATTATCTTTATTTTATATAGAAAATGCTTGATAATTATAAATAATTTTCTTGCTAATTTCTATTAAGATAATTTATTTTTAAAGTTTATTTGCTTTAAGATGTAGCCAAAGGAAAATTATTTAAGTGAGTTTAGTTATTTTAAGTTCACTAAGTTGATAAATTGAGATTACGAATAATTAAAATTAAGTATTTAAGACTCATTTTAATAAGTGCTAATATATTTTACTAATAATAGCAAGTTTTGCTCTAATATATATTAGACTTATAGTTTTATAGAGTTTATATGTCTTCTGTGAGAAGATTTAATTAGCCAATGTTTGAAATTTATTCGAGTTCTAAGATTAGACTTTTATAATTTCTTTTGATAAATATGGTTGAAGATGAAGATATTATTCAAAAATTAAAAGATCAATAGCACATGCTTGTAAGACTAATTTAAAAGAACACAATGTCCTAAGATGAATAAAATGAAGCAAGCAATGAATTAGTATCTTTAAATCTACTATTGATCAAAATATAAAGACATATTGACGGAGAAGACTTCATTTCTAGTGAATATCAGTTAAACTTTTCAGATTTTATGTAGAATTAAGTACAACCATAAGAAAACGAAACTTAATCAGAATAATATACTTATGTTTAAGAGGAAATTAAAGCTAAAATGAACGCATTAAGACTAAATCAGAATGTAATAGAGCAGTTCCTTATTAATGTTGATATCTCCAGTTTAATAATTCTTTAGTGAATCTTACAGCAATAAAAGTTTTAATTTGAGGAGAAATAGTTAACTTTGGTAGTTTAACCTTTGCTAAAAAAGACTCTTGAAAAGTTACAAGTACTTGCAAAGTATTGTAGTAAATAGCTATAAATTTCCTATACAGATTTACCTCTAAAAATAATTACTATTTAGTAAATATTTGAATGCATTCTTTTTTCTAGCATCATCATTGCTATATACAATTCCTTGCCTAATAGCAAAATTAAAATATAACTAGAAAGCTAAGTTATTACTAAGAACTATGAAGCCAAATAAATGAATTAATTTAACTTGAAACTCAAATTCAAATGTGAGAAGTTTAATGCGAAGATGATTTCAAATTTCTATTGTAAGTAAGTTGCAAGTTTTTACGTGAGAAATACAATACAAGAAAAGAATTAGTAGTAGGAGTTCAATGCAAGGTATTTTGGATTAATATTTTCAATCAATTTGTTAAATGGTTGTATTGATAAAATCAAGTATAACCAGCAAAAACAACAAATAGTAATAATAGCTAAATGAAATTGTGAACTTATTCCAAAATCTAATTTAAATGCAATATGTGAAAATGAAGAAAACGAAGAAATTGATGAAAACGGAAAGTAAGAAGAAGAATTCCTTAATGTGAGTGATGAAGATTTTGGAATAGCAGCTCTTCCTATATCTGATAAAATAAATCCTGGAATTATTTTTACACAAACCAAAAATTTAAATTCAAACGGATGAAACAGCCAAAATAACGTTTTAGGTAATAATCAAAGTTAATTATAAAACGTCAATCAAGGTAACATTTTAGACAATAGCCAAAGTTAATCATAAAACATCAATCAAAATCAATCACAAGATATTAGTCAAAATTAAATCCCTAACATTAGCTAAAACGCAAGTCAAAATAATCATAAAAAAAGAACTAAAAGCAGTCATAAAAAGCATAGTCATGATAAAAGTAAAAGACATTAGAAAAGTCATAGTAAAACTTAAATTTAAGATAATTCTTAAGATACTAAGATTAATTAAATCATTTAATAAAGTAACTAAAATCAGTAGCAAGAAAAATTGTAAAATCAGTCAGAAACGACTTAGAAAAGCTTAAAATTGGAAAAAGCAAGCGAAAAAAAAAATTAAGGAAAAGTTTTAAGTCAAATTTAAGAAAAAAAGTAAAGTCTGAAATCAAAAAACAATAGCGAAAGTTATAAGCAAGAAAAAGATGAAGATCAGATTTAAGAGACAAATCAAATCTTAAAATTGAAAAAATCTAGCGAAAGTTAAAATAAAGGAAAAGACCAAAGCCAGATTTAAGAAACAAATTAAAATTTAGAATCTGAAAAATCTAGCGAAAGTCGCAGACACTAAAATAGGTATAATAAAATTGAATAAATCAAAAAAAGTTAAAATCCTTCAAACATCTTAATTTAAGCAGAAGAAATCAAACAAATTTAAAAGTAAGAAAGAAAATTTATTATCAACCAAGAAAATAAATAAACCTAAATTTAAGAAAAAATCAATGAAAATCGAAAGCAAGAAAAAAACTAAAATCAAGTTCAGGAATCTAAGTTAAATCATAAGAAAGAAAGTAACGAAAATTAAATCCTTGAAAAAATATAGAATCAAAAATAAGAAAATAACGAAAATTAAGAAATTAATAATTAAAGGCACAAAAGTAAATCGAAAAAGCCTAAAAAAGAAAACTATAAAAAATCAAGAGATAAATCAAGGAAAAGACATGAAAATGCTTAAATTGTAACTTTATACTTATTTATTTTAATTTTTATTATTATTTACGCTTGAAATAATAAAACTTCATACTTCCACACTTAATTAAAATAAATAAAATTGGTTTAAATAAATTTCTTTTAAATAGTTTAAAAAATAGATATCAATTTTATTTTTAGCTATATTTTCCTTTTAATAATTTAGCATAGAATGTGTAATAAAAATAGTCAACATTAGAAATTCTTAAGAAACTACAAGGAATTTAATTTGGTTTATTGAAAGTATTTTTATTTAGTTTTAAACTTCTAAAGAGCATAAATTTAGCTCTAAATTGAATAAAAGTGATGAAATTTAATTACTAAAGAAAAAATAACTCCATTTATAAAAAAAATTAACTTAATAATTTAATTTAAAATTTGTTATTATAAATTAAGTAAGATAGGTATATTCTTTTCTATTATATCAAATAGATTACTTAGATATTAAAAAAGAGATTAAAATTGGAAATAAATCTTCTAAAATACTTTTAGATTAAATTAATTATTTATGCATGAAGATTATTAATAAGAAAGAATTCAATATTAAATAAATTAAAATTTTAATTCTAAGGAACTAATTCTGTAAAAAAATTAAATCTCATTCATTATGCATCATCTATTTAGTATAACTACACATTTTAATATAAAAGAGAACAAAGATTGAAATCAATATATCATTTAAGTTTGTATTTAATTAAAATAATAATCAATTATTAGAATAATAACTATTTAAATTATATATAAGCTAATTTCTTTTAAATCTAAATATATGCAATATTGAAGATATGTCATTATAATTTTTTTATTAAACAATATTCATTTTTTACTTTCTTTGCTTGATGTCAACTTTTAGTACAAAAATTAACTAAGATTTTGAGGAAGAATTTAATAAATAATATTATGGAATTATTAATCTTAAGCTAAATAAAAAATAATATGCTTAAGCTTTTAAATTTTTATTAATGAAATTAAATTTTATCATTAAACACTTAAATTATTTTTCTATTTTGATAGTTAAATTGATCTAATTTATTTATCATACTTATAAAGAATAAGATGGAATTAATTTGCTTTCTATGATAATTAAAATTTTAATGTAATAACTAATAGACTAAGAGATTAAAAAATCTAAATATATAATGTAAAGAATTTGCAAGTTTAAAATGCTCCCTTATTTTAGAGCTGTTTTTTATTTTATTTCTCTAAATTTCAATCATATTAAATTATTTATAGAACAAAATTTGAGAAATTAATTATTGATATGATAGAGCAATAAGTTCAAATTATAATCCATTTGAATTTATTTAAAAAGTATTCCCGTAAAAACAGATTCAATCATAAATAAAAAAGATTAGAAGAACATTAATTTTTGGTAAAACTAAAGTAAATAGTAAAAAATGTATAAAGATTGGATTAAATTTGGTATAATAATAATAAAAACTGTTAAAGTTTATAATTTAATCTCGTTTAAAATATTATTATATATGGAATAAGTAGGATTCGCAGTTGAACCAAAGTATGATTGTCCTCATGTTGACGAATATTTAATGCCTTATCCAACATATGCTAACTAATTTGACTAAAATGGACTTGATATGAAAACCAATCCCTGCAAAGATTGCTAAAATGTTGGAGAAAACTGGGTTTGCTTGAAATGTGGTCAAGTATTGTGCAGTAGATATGTTAAAGAACATGCTCTTTTACATGCAATAGAAACTGGCCATGTAATTTCCTTAAGTTTCTCAGATCTCTCTATATGGTGTTATCATTGTGAATCTTATATAGCTAATAGTGAAACTGTTCCTTATATAAATTTAGCTAGAAATAAGAAATTTAAAAATGAATAGGAAATGAATGAGCATTTTGATAATATTGGTTTAGGAATTAAAGTTAAAAAGCCCAACTAATAAAAATAAAAGAACGTGGAAGAGAAACCATATGTCTTAGAAGAAGAAAAGTTTTAAATTCCTCAGTCTTAATAAAAAGAATTCAATTATACAGATTTAATTTAGGGATTTTAAAAAAATACGTTTAAAAAAGTATTAGTTATGATAGGTGCTGGAGCAAGTCTTCAAGCAGGAGTGCCTAACTTCAGATCTGCTAATAGTTAAATATATGAAAATATAAAGAAGTAATACAATTTAGAAAATTCCGATTTAATTTTTACTTCATAATTCTTCCAGTAATAGCCTGAAGTATTCTACACATTTTTCAAAGACTATGACTTTTCTAAGTTTTCGCCAACCCCAACTCATGTAAGCTTTTATACAGTATTTCATTAAAGTGCTTCAAGATAAAAACAAGTTGCATGGATGCTTTTCATAGAATATTGACAGCTTGGAATTAAAGGCAGGTGTTAGAGAAGAAAATGTAGTTCAAACACATGGATCATTTAATACTTCTCATTGCTTGAAATGTCAAAATGAGTTCTAATATTAAATGATTGAATAAAATATCAGAAATGGAGTTGTTCCTATGTGCTCTTGTGGTGGAATTATAAAGCCTGATTTAGTATTTTTTGGAGATAACATTCCAAAAAAATTTTAAGATAGTGTATCGAAATGTGAAAATTGTGATCTGGTAATAGTCATTGGAACTAGCTTCAAAGTATTTCCTTTTGCATGGCTCAAATAAGTGATACCCCATGATGTTCCAAAAGTATTGATAGATAAAGAATTAAATCTTGTTTCCGATTTAAGAAATTGTTTGTGTTTAGTAGAATCAAGTGATAAGGCGATCACTTAGCTCTGCAAAGATATTGGATGGGAAGAAGATCTTAGACAATCTTTCTAGAATTGAATAACATAGTAACAGGAATTTTTAAATTGAAAATGCTTACTTACTTAGTTATTAACTTATAACATAATACAATCACGAAATAAAATGATTTCACATTAAATAAAATTATCTAATGATTAATACATATCTTCAATATTAGTTGTTTAATATATTTAGTGCTTTAATAAATAAATAAATATTTATTCATCATTACTTAAATTAGAAAATACTAAGTTTATTAGCTTAAATCATTTATTCTTCTTTTATTTTATAAAATTAAACTTGATATAGATATAATTTTTTAGTTGCGACTTAATAGAAAAATCTTTTTATCTTAAAATAAATTTAAAGATAAGTTGTCATCTTTATTAAGTTCATATTTTAAGTTGATTCACTTTAATATTATTACAATTTCTAAAGTTTACATTTAAGCTTCAGTCTTAACTATTATTTAACTCAGTTTATACTTTATAAATACATTTAAAAGAAAAATTAAATTAGATTTTTTTATTTTTTAGCTAGAAAGAACTTATTTTTTAAATATAAAATTTAGAATAATGATAGATGTTATATAAAAATCTGAATTATAACATATTTATGTCTTATAAGTTTTCTTCATTTTTCTTCCTTCTCATAAGATTCATTTAAATCATATTGCTCTTAATCACAAAAGGAACTACATGATTTTATATCTACCAAAGACTCACTAAAGTTATTATCCTCTAAAATGACTTGATTATTTTTATTTTCTTCTGTTTTATCTTATTCAAAGAAGTTTTAAGTTATCCTTTTCATATAATTTTGTTAAATTTATTATTACTCAACACGATCAAGGGACAAGCTCTAATTGCAATTCAAATAATTTTGCAAAGTATCATTTGAGCTTTTTTAGGTCTATTGTGTGAATGATATAGTTAAGTTTTCTTTCTTTTTTTATTTACTTTTCTTTTACTGCTCGGTTAAAGTTTTTTAATATAAGAATTTTGAATTTTCTTCAGATATTTCAGATTCCTTATTTTAAGATATGATTTAACATTTCTTAGAATTATTTTTTTCTTAAATTTTTAAGCTAATAATAACTCCAAAGTTTCCACTTTATTTTATTTCATGTGAGATATCTTAATTGGATTCATATAAATCCAGCTGTTTTTCTTCTTTTTCAGTTTCTTCTGGATTAAGTTGCATATATTATAGTTTTTAGAAAAACTATTAATGGATTTAATCCATTTTTATTGAAAAAGAATGCTTATTTTTAAAGACAGAATATAGATTTTTAGTATAAAAATTATTTATTTTTATTATTAATTATTTAAATTATTCTTATAATTATATTAAAGTTGATAAGGTAAATGGGAAAACAAAAAATTTAAATTTCAAATTCTTAGTTAAAGAACTAGTCGTAGTCAGCGTTGAAAATAGAAGTCTAGAATTAAAAAAAAATTTATTTATGCTAGAATTTTGTATCCAAGATTTTCCGACAAAATAAAAAAGTTTGATAAATTCTATAATCAAGAAATTATATAACCATATTCTTGGAAATTAAAATAAAAATAGTAGATATTAAAATGGAAAAACCAAAATCTTAGATTGCTTCTTGAAAGCAAAAAAAATGAAGATCAAAATTTAGCGAAAAAATCTATAATTCCCTAGAAATCTTAATGTTCAAATTTTATTTAATGGAAAAAATTACAAAAAATTAGACAATTTCTCAAGAATAAATTTAATTTCAAACTTAAGTTTCCTTAAGATTAAATTATCAAATAGAAATAGAATAATTAGCTTGGGGACTAAGAAAACTCTCAAAAGTATTATAAAATAATAAAGAAATGCGAAAAAATTAAAAAATTTGGATAAACATACTTGAATTGTTGAAGATATAACAAATAAATAATAAAAGCTATAATAAAATATTAAAATACTTTGATAAGCTCTATGTAAAAATGGATAGTGAAATCTATAGAAAGAAATGACAATGATCAAAAAGAGAGAGAAGACGTGAAGATAAAAATGATAACACAAAAGAGAAAAGAATAGTTTTTATTTTAAAGCACAAAAAGCATAAGATGATCATGCTTAAAATCTTTTTAAGTTGATATTTTTATATATATATTAATAAAATGGATGTCGGCCGCGTCAGACAATTTAGTAGGGTAATCTGGTGCAGTGTATACTGCGTCGCGAGTAATCTCGCACTAGATGCCACCACGGGGAAGGGTGGATAAGCTCCGTTGAGACATGCCTAAATTACCCTGAGGGTTCTCTCTAGCAGTATGAAAGTTTGACTAACAGGCCTTCTAATTACCGATTTAATAACTAATTCTTATTCGGATCTTATTCAAGAAGATTGAAGCATTTTACTCAAGATTTAAGAATAAATTTTAATAAGAAGATTCCCCATTTGGAGAAGCTGACATGACTCATTGGACCTCTAGAAATTTACCAAGAAACATGAGAACATTTTCCTTAATATTAAATATTAATATTGAAAGAGCTGCGCGCCAATGAGGTGCTACGCAC
This sequence comes from Loxodes magnus, assembly GCA_946699065.1. Lineage (NCBI taxonomy): Eukaryota > Ciliophora > Karyorelictea > Loxodida > Loxodidae > Loxodes > Loxodes magnus. The sequence goes on from CAMPDV010000042.1 coordinate 561,908, forward strand.
TCTATAATCATTTTTATTTATTTATTCATTTATTTATTAAAATATTCCTCACCTACAGTTCAAATTTTATAGCTTCTTCTTAACTTATTAATATAGGGCTAGGAACTTTATATTTGATATATCATTATTACTTAATATAATAATTTATTAAATAAATTATTTTATTAATCATGCTTAACTCTAAATGAAGCCAATATAGTTAAATACTTAATTTAATCAATAATTAATTAATTTCATCTTATTTTCGATAAAAAGCTTATAATCAATTTAAATATTACATTACAGTTTACTTTACTTTTTTATATTCCAATCTTAATAAAGAGTTGATGCTTTTATGTAACAAAAAGATAGATTATAATGAGAATAGGATTAAAGTCATTAATTATAGTCCTTTACTTGTTTTGTTAGAAATTATATTAATTTTATTAAACTTGATTGTGTAATGTCTAAGCAAATTAAATGTATATATCTTATTCGCTGATTTATAAGTTTCTTTTATTTACTTAGCATTATTTAAAAAACAAAAGATCTTTTACATTAAATATCTAGTTTTATATTGTAAAACTGTATCCAGAGAGTTTATTTTATTGTAAAGTAATAGGTTTTATCAGAAAAGCATGATATCTATAACAGAATTAAAACTATTTAAATTTATACATCTTTCTAATTAAGGCTATTTAGTAACTATATTGCTAGGCTTGTCAATATCTTTTAACTATAATAATTATTGCTTATCTATTTAAGCAAAGTAAATAATCTATATCCTTTAATTCAATTTATTTTTGTATGAAAACTCCGTTGTTTAAAGGATTTTTGTAAAAAGTCTAAGCAAAGATGAAAGAATATAAATAATTAATAATTGCTTAAAATTATTAGCTTAATTTACTATTGAGTCTTTATTCTTATGCTTTTATTTTCTAATTACTAAATGATTGCTTCTTTATTTTTTAATATCGAAATTTATTTATTTCATAAGCAATTATTTTTAAAGTTTATCAGCCAAAAATATGAAATAATTAAAATCTTTTTTAAGTTTATAATATAATAATAAGATGAGCTAAATCTATATCGATACAATTAAATAAAATGAAACTAATAACAATTTCTTCTTTCTATTTCTTTATACTTCTTTTGAGGATGTTAGTGGAAATTTTTTTTTCTAAGGTAATGATTTTAAAATTTAAATATGTATTTATAAATAGTAATTTTCTAAAACTATAATGATTTGCATCTAAAAGGAAATTAATCATACTTATAAAATTGAAATTTTAAAGTTAAATTTTAGTCTTCTTTATTACTATTTAATTTAATATTCTTAAATTAGTTAGATTCAACTTCATATATTTATTAAGATTGGATTCATTTTAGCGTCTTCTGTTAATTTAAGTAGAGTATGTAGTTATTTTATCTTATTACATTTTTAACTATTTTTTATTTTCATTCTTATTTAATCTAATTTTTCTAAATATTTCTAAAGATGTAGCAAAGTCTAATAATTGTAGCCAACTATTCAAGAAATACATTAAATCCTTATAATTTATTTTAATTATTCTATTTATATATTAAAAATTTCTATTAATTACTGAAAGGTTAGACAATGATATAGAAAAGTAAATATAATTAATTTTATTTAATCTATTTAGCCAACAAACACTTTATAGATAATCTTATCTAAATAAAATTATCTAGAGCTAGTTAAATTGGTTATCGGAGCTTATTTATAGCTTTCGGATTTTAGCATCTTAAAGATAGTTATTTATGCTTCTAAAGAGTTTGACTAATTTCTTCGTAATAATCTTATAAATGTTAGATTACTATTGCTCTATCTTGCTTTTATCAGTTTAGTTTGACTAAGTTTAGATAGTTTTAAATTTTTATCTAAACCAGCAAATAAATAAATAATTGATATAAGCAAGCTAGAACTCTAATTTAAATTTAAAAAGCCATTATCTAAGAAATGCTGATAATTAAAAGGGAGATTAAGCTATTCTAAGCAAATAAAGTATTTTATCTAGCTTTTATAAATATATCTTGCTCTAGTAATTCTTATTATTTTCTTAACTCATCCTAAAATATAACTTTCATACTTTAGTTTAAAAAAGTGAAGCATCTAAAGGATTTATGAGGAAAGATGATTTATTAAAATAAATAATAAAGAGAAAAGGTATAAATAAGGTAACTAAATGTAATATAATGGAACTAATTAGGTAATTTATTAATTTGGTAATAATTCTTAATCTCTCATAAATTATATTATATAGAGATGTGCTTCTTATAAATGGAAAAAAGATTAAATGAAATCTAGAACTAAGTGAGAAAATAAACTAAACTTAATTAAGAAATTATTAAAATTAAAAGAAAAAGAGAAGATGTTAACTACAGCCAAATCTTAGTAAAAGAGATAGTTAGAAAATAAAGAAAATTTAAGGTTGAAGAACAATTAGAAAATCTATAATTAGATTTATAAAATGACATTCTTTAAGAAGGAGTAAAAGGGTAAAAACTAATTGAAAGGTAATAAAAGGAGGTAAGATGTGCTTAATTTAGAATATTCAATAGAATTCAAAATTATGTAGAAAATTTGAAGGATAAAATGACAGAAATTTGTATTCAAAAGTTTTAAAAGATGGAACTATCAGCTTAAAATTTTAGAAAGTAGAGATTTAATGATAAGAGATAATTATTATCAAAAGTAGATAATAATTGTGAAATATAGTCTAATTAAATAAGCTCGATCACTGAAAATTTTGATCCTATCAAGGAAAAATAGGATATTTTAGAAGAATTTCCAATTCTTTAAAAACTTATTGATATAGAAAATGAGCCTAAATATAGACTTTATTAACTAGTAAATGTTATAGAAATTGAATTGGATTAAGAATAAATCTAGTAACATAGAGAGACTAACAATTAAGATCAAGATATAACAGATAATAATAGTTAAAAGTCATTTTAGCAAAATTAATATCAAAATTCTTGTTATTCATAAGCGTCAGATTCTGAAAATGTAATTTCCAGATCTGAAAACGAGTAAAGTTTTTAAGAATAAGAAAATGATCTTAATTGAGTTTTGCAAGTAGATATAGAAGAATAAATGGAATTTTTTCCTTCATAAAAGAAATAAAAGAAATAAGAGTAAAGGAGAAAGCTTAAATTTAATTATTTAAATTCTGAAAATTACAGTCAAGCTTAAAAAGAGAGAAAATACATTAAAATCACCTAATAATTTTTGAAAATTATTATTAATTTTCTATAAATTACTCACACTTTTAAGTAAATTTATCCTTTTTAAATTAAATAAATCTAAAATTAAATTAAAATAAATTTAAAGTTATTTAGTTATTTTAGATAACTTAATTTAAAGAAACAGCAAGCATAAAATTTATTTATAAGCATCTTTAAAAAAAATGAAAATATGAAGGATTTAATTTATCATTTATTAAATTATCAGGGATTTTGAAAAATCATACAAATTAATAAAAGGATTTAAATGAACGAAATATTAAAGGTTAAATAATTAATTTTTTAATGTAAAATGTTATTAAAATTAAATTTTAATAAGATGAAAGTGATCAGTCAGTCCCAATAAGTTCATGCAACTGGGATAATAAGTTGACACCTCTTTTAGCCATAGCAATTCTTTCTTGTTCCTATTCCTATAGTCTTGCAACTTCTTCCCTTAATTGCTGAAGCTATATCGAGGTTTCTTTCTCTTGTTCCATAAATGAATCTTTCTCAGCAGTTTTTTATTCTAGTTAAAGTTGATCCTTATTATTCTCCTCCTAAAGTTTGTTAACAATTCCACTCACTCTTTGATTTTCTTAATCAATTTATAAATCTAATTTTTCCTTTTCTTCGTCAAACTGAGCTGCAACTTCCTTCAGTTCATCTCTTTATCGATTTATTTCAGCCTCTATGCTTGCAATATCTCTTTTATGGCTATATTCTATTTCAGCTTCTACAGAAATTTCTTAAGAAAGTTTTTTCAATCTCTAAGTAATTTCATCACGATCAGAATTCAATTTATCTAGTGATTCTCTTAGTAAATCTCTTTCCTAAATTAGATTTTTTCTTTCGTTGATCAAATCTTTAATTTTTTTGCTAGCAATTTCAATTATCTCTTAAACGTTCCCTTCAAACGACATATTTAAATAAAAATTATATTAAAATCATAAAAAATCCTTTTCAATCGGACATTTGTTCTATAGTAAAGAAACTGTTCCACTTTCAAACCACAAATCTATAGCTGGGTACATTCCAGGCTCTACATCTCTAAAGGCAGTTCCTTAGCATTTCCCATTTTTATAAAATGAAACTGTTTTATTCTTACTGTCATACTAAATTCCTATCCTAAGATCCTCTTATTCACACTCACATCCATAGCCATGAATTATTCCATTTTATGTTCCAAACTCATCTGTTTTAATTAATTTATTGTTCCAAACATCTCAGTACCAAGATGAAGGTGCATCTCTTCACAAAGTAGATATTAGCTTTGAAGGAGTATAGAGAAATCTATCAACTACACCAATAAAGATGTGAGATCCTGATGATGAAGCAATCAAAATTTAGATCTAAAATTCAATATATGATATCTAATTTGTTAGAGGATAACTGCCAAATACTATTCCATGCGTTCCTCCTGTCTTTTTTACTATTGTATTATTACTCTCCAGAGTCAAAGTACTCGCACATCAATTTGAGTCAAAAGTTAGCAATGAAGAAATTTAAGAATTTTGATTTAGTGAAATACCTCAATAGTCAAGTTCATCAATGAATTATTGTTCTTACTCCTAGCTTATAAAAGTTGGAACTTTACCATTTCTTAGAAAGCTAATCATTTTGCAAAACGTTTCGCCATCTCGGTCAATAAAGGCTTTGCTATTATGCATAGTTATTTTATGCCTTCCGGAAAACATTGCAGCTAAAGCTGAATCAGGAAATTTCATAAGAGTAGAACGAGTAGTAGTAATTTAATGAGTTCCTCCTATATTCAAATCAATTATATTTTCTTCAGATAAATAAAGAGATTCAACTTTAATCTGAGTATCCTTTATTTTTTACTCTAATTTTTCTAAGCTTTCAAGTTAAGTTTTTTTCTCTTATTCAAACTAAGCTTTTTCTTGAATTAATTTATATCTATCTAACTCTAGAGAACTCCGTTCACATGAAAAGAGATTATTTAAGCGATTATACAAAAGCTAAAATTAATTACCAAAAGAATTATCAATCACTTCCAGAATATCCGAATTTAATTCTTCTTATTCACTCATTTTACAGATTTGATTAATAACTAATTTTATAATTTTATCAAATTAACTATTTCATAATTCTAAAAATCTCAATAGAAATTAATATTCTTCTTTTTCAATATAATATTAAGCTTGTAAGAAATAACTACCTGCTTTTTATTAACATACTCTCATTAGCTATATTATAAATTAATAAATTATTCTTAAAGGTCTAAAATACCTATTTAAATAAAGAGTTACTTTATAAGAATGGTAACATATAATTCTTTACAGTTTATTATTAAAGATATAGCTTAATATTTGGTTTTTTACTAGATAAATGAAGTATTATAAATATAGGCAATATATGCTCATTTAATTAAAATTAAGATTCTTACTATTTTACCTTAGAACTATTTAGAAAGCCATTTGTTTAAGGATGATATGACTAATCTGGAAATACAAATGGTCGAATTAAGTTTGGATTTATAAATTGATTAAATATCTGTAATTTTATTATAATTTTCTACTAAGATATTATTATCATTTCAATATTACCTTTCTTACTTCTACTAAAGAATCTATTTATTTAGTAATAAACTCAGTTCTCTTATAAGTGATCATATAAATAGAAATAAATGTTTTCGTATTTTTTAGCAGTTTTCAAATAACTTCTTCTAAAATTTAGTAATAAGATTGGAATCAAAAATTCAGTAGTAGTTAACATTCCAAGAAATTTACTTTAAGAACTATAATTTTCCATTCTTTTATAAATTTTTCTTTCAATAATATAAGTTTCATTTGCTAATTAATAAGCTTTTAAGCAGTTAAACTCACCTTTCATAAATTTTTATTTTAAAAGGATTTAAAGCCTCATTTTTAATTGATTTTAGTTTTTAGAGTATAATTAAAAGATTCTAAATTTTCCTTTATCTAATTACTAAATTTTTTAACTTACATAGAATGTATAGTTTACGTAAACTTAATTTTACATTAAGTTCAAAATTTGTCTAATTCTAAGTATTTTATCTCTTAGAATGAAGTTATCAAATCATCATTAAAACTATTTATGTTAATTCTTCTAAATTCTAAAATTATTTCCTTCGAATAAAAAGAAACTAATTACTATGAAAGATTAATAACAATAAGCTAAAAAGATAAAAGATAAAAGATAAAATATAAATATAAACAGAAAATAAAGGCAGGAAAATAAAATTAAAACTTTAAAATTCAGCAGATTAACTTGAAAAAAAACAAATCAAAGTAAGAATAAGATTGGAAAAATAAATAAATTTGCTTTATTTTATAATAAAAAGCTAATAAAATACCTTTAAGTAATTATTTAATTAAATATTTAAAAAATGATATTTATGCTTTAAATTAAAATTATATTGTATATAAATTATTAAAAAATAAAGAAATTACTAATAAAAAATAATTAATATTTAATATTTAATAATAAAAGCCTAAATTAAATAGTATAAAATATAAAATTATAAATCTTTTTAAGCTTCTTTATTGAAGAGCTTCTTAGTTTCCCTATAAATGTGAAAAAAAATTCTTTTATCCAATCTTAAATTTTTTGGCTAACATTCTACATTAAAGCCCTAATTAAAGTCATGAACTATGCAAGGAAAAGTTAGTTACTCGTAATTTTTAAATTGCGTAGCCTATTTTCAAATATCATTTTTTATAGAAGGTATCTTTACTTTAAGAATTTGATTTTATTTATGGTTCCTCTTACTTTATTTCTTAGTTGTTTTGGCTAATACAGAATCGTTTTCTGGCTTATAAACATCATCATAAGTAGAAGAGTTATAAGCCAAATGAACAGTTCTTCATGTCTAGGATACAATAAATTGTTTATTATAAGTTTGCTGAAAAAACTGTATCATTCATGTAGTGTGATCCTCTCATTAGTAATTTTAAATTAAGGTATCAAAAGTATATTTAGGAAGCAAATATGATTACAGTGGCCATCCTTAACTAAACCAATTTCATCTTTTATCAATATCATAATCTTAATTAAAGCATTTTCCATAATATCTAGTTCCAAGAGACGCTAAGGTGATTGTTTTGCCTAGTCAGGGATTTTCAATTCAAAATTTATAAATATACATCATAAATTCGTATGCATCTTAAGAAAAAGACATATCATCTTCAGTGTAAAGTACTACAGGAACTTTCATAAATCCAAGAGTAAAGTTCATAATATATATTTGATGCCTATTTATTCTATGTAATCACTGATAAAGAATTTTTTAATACCTAGTTTATATAAAATAATGATCAGGCGAATCCGGGTAATACAAATGTACTATATTAAGCTTTTGTTTATAGCTGTTAATTAGTTACGTCATTTTAGTATCATTCCCTTATTATGAAATGACAATTAGCGTTTTATTTATTTCTCTTATATTTGTTAGAGAATTAAGAGCTTTGGATATAAACTCTGTTCTTTTATAAGTTATCATACATATTGGAATGAAAAAATTAGGTAGTTTTTCTGCTACTTTTATATATTATTTTTTTAATTTTTTATAGTTAGAAGTTGGATCGAAAAGTCAGAAATCAGAGATATTTTACGTTTCCTTGCTTTAAGCACTATAATATTCCATTCCTTCATCGTTTTTTCTTTCAATGAAGTAAAATTATTTTCCTAAGCTAAAAGTTTTCTCTGTTGTTAAATTAACATTTCAAGGTTCTTTCTCTCAGCAGAATTAATATCCTAATTATTTATTCTTGCTATTAGATTTTTGAGAGCAGAAATAATAAATTCCAAAAGACTAATAATCAAAAGTTTTAGCAAAACTCTTTTCAAAGTTAGTTTAAAAGACATTACTTGCTTAAATTTCCTTTCCTTAAAGGAAGCTTAAAAGTTCTGAAACTTTTATTAATTTGTTTATTAAAACAAAGTCATCAAATCATCCTGTGAAATGCCACCCTGCTATCTCCTTTAAATTTCGATTAGTAATTTCTTTTTAAATAATTCAGCTTCCAAGTCTTAAAGATTAACTTCCTTAAATAAGTCTATAAAGCCTATTATGACTAAAAAACTATTTTCCGTTTATAAAAAGTTTAACAAGTTAGTTTTTTTTGTAGTTTGTTCCTAATGCTGTGAACTAAAAAATCAAATGATTTCATTAATTAGGAATAAATGCATTAGTAAGTTTAATTTGCTAGCATTTTTCATCATTACCAAGTTCAAAGTATATTTCACTTTCATTTAGATAAATTGAATATCCTCAGTGAAATATTTAATTTCCACATCCATAAACATTATTACTCACTAAAGTCTATATCTTATTTTAAACTTTTTCTCTCTTTATTCAAAAAAGTAAAGTTATTTCTGGAAAATCTAAAGAAGCTGGTTTACCAGCTACTCTTAATTATTTCTCTGAACTAGAATAATAATGGCTGGAAGGATTAAAACACACTTCTGTAAAATTGCTTATTTCTTGTCTGTATTTTTCTGAGTAACTAGACTTGTTTACAGTAATTAGATTTTAAATAACTGTTTCATTAGCAAATTTAGTCTAGTTTTCAGGATTTTATAATGCATTATCAATAAATTCTGCTTTAGTTAAGTTGTTATAATTAGTTGAGAAACTCGTTACTTCAATTTACATTTGAACAATTTTTTTAGAAGGTTATTGCTAAAAGTTGAGTTAAAGTAAAATAATGAAAATAAGCACAAATGAAACGGAAGTAAGGAGAACTAAAATCTTTAATTTCATTTATTTTAATTTCCTTTTCTAATTTATTAATAAAATGTATGGAACACTATGAAAAATAAATACTTCTTTAGCTTATTTTAATAATTTCTATACATATAAAAAAGGAATTAATATGGAAACGTTTCAATTTTATAAAATTTTGTAAGTTAAAATTTACTAAATTATTTATTAGAATTAGACAGATAAGCAATAGTTTATATTTTTAATATATTAATAATTTTATTTTTATAGCATTTGTTGTTTTTTCTCTTAATCTATCTTCCTAGTGACTATTTAACTTATTTTCTTTTAAATATACTAATATAAAAACATTTATTTTACCCCTTGCTAAGTAAATGTTAAATAAATTTTAATTCTGCTTATTAAATGTAATATAACATAGAAGTGTAGAAAAAATGAGATAAAGTATTATAAAGTTAGTATTAAGTAGTTATTATATAATAATAAGCTTTAAGAGTTTCAATATATAGTAAAAATATGACAATTTTGTATAATTACTCTTATAATCACGTATGATACGCTAAAAATAAAATTTTATGTTCTTTAAATCTCTTAGTCACAATCATCTTGCTATATATCTCAATCACATATTTCTTAATTACATATCTATTTATTTAAAGAATTAATTTAGTTTTCATTTTTAAATTTGGAATTCTCTAAGAGCCTCTTAAGGAATTGCTTATGAAAGATTTATCAAATTTGTCACTTTTAGGAATTTAACTTTTGTGTAGTTTTAGCTAATATAATTAGTAGCATAAATTAATTATAATAATTAGTTCTTGCAATCATTTTGCAACTCATTAATTCCTATAGAAATCCCTTTATTAAAGCAGTTTAATATATGCTTATATTCATCAAAATCGTAACTACATAAGCAAAATGTACTTAATTAGGTTGGAATATGGCATAAACTAAGTGACTATATTATAATTATTCTTGCACCCTTATCAAAATAAAAATTATCTAGCAGCTATTAATTTAATGTAAATTAACCTATCTAATATTTAAATTTATCTTAATTTGGATCCTTAGTTCATAAAATAAGAATCATCCATTCATTTAATGCTCTCAAAGCTTAGCAAGTTAACATTTTTTAGAAAAATAGACGATTACTAACTTAAATTAAGTTAATCCTATAGATATTTAAATAAATAGGGAATATAAATGCTAATAATAGATATTTCTATGCTTTCTTCTAAAATTTTGTTCTAATAAGTGTAAATTAAATTAAATTAAACTATTATTTTTTAAAGAAAATTATAGAACAAAATACTTTCACTGCATTAAACGATAATTTTGAAGGAAAATATGTGATTTAAATAATGATTTATGACTAAAGAAATGAATAATTGAAATAAATTAATAGTATAATAACCTTCTAACTAATAATTTTAAAATTAAAATAAAGGATAAATATTATCAGCTGCACTACCAAAATTAAAGATTATAAATTTAAAAACTTGAATGTTCAAATCTGCCAATTCTATTCTTCGACATAGACTTATTTATTGAGAAAATCGTAGATATTAGAGTTTAAAATCCCTTAAATATATAAAATAGAAGGAGAAAGCAAGACTGAAAATGTTTAACTTTTAGAACTTTTAATTTGGAATATTTAGCAATGATTTTACATCCTAATAACTTAAATTTTATGATAAAAGTATTTGAATTAATAATTTCATAAAGTTAATTAATTCTGCTTTTCATAATAAGCGGATGAAAGCATTTTTACTTAATTATAACACTAGTATAGATATGATATTAGTATAGTTATCTCCATTTAATGGTTATTTAATATTTAAAATAATTTAAATTAAATAAAGTTAACTACTTTAGTTAACTTCAATTGATTGATAAATAGTGTTATATTGTAATGATCCAAATTAGTTTAATATTTATTTAACTATTTAAAACTAATGAAATTTCAGGTAGTTTATGAGTAATTAATAGCTAGTAAATAAAATAGGAAAAATTAATTTTAAGCTAAAGTGAATATAGTGAGGGTTTATAAGAATTATTATATCTTAACTTAAATATAATGGTTTTTGCTCTCAGTCAGTGAAATAATAGAAATCATAAGCTGAATTGTCGTAGCTTCTCATACCAGCAGCTAATACGCACCACATAAAAATGAAGAAAGGAAGATAGTGCCTATCATAATGGATGTTTTAATAATACATAATTCTCCAAAACTTTAAAGAAAATGGACCTCCTAACACAGCACTTACGTTATAATTATATAAAGAAAATTCGTGCTGAATAAGTCCTTTCTCATAATTCAATAATGTAATAAAATCAGGATCACAATGATGGTCTGTTGGAGTGTTATTAGGAAATGTCATCCATCTAGGAACGCGATTTGCATACTCAAATGCTGGGTGACAGTTTAAAGTTGGTGGAACCCATCTTACTCCCCCACCTCTTGGAGGGTTTAGCCAAAACTTTGGTGCCATTTTATTTATAAATTAATGGAAGAGATATTTAGATGCTTTATTTGTTTCAATCATTTATAAGATCCTTTACTAACTCCCTGTTGTTAAAAATTATGCTGCAGCTCATGCATTAAGCGGTGATTAGAACAGAGAAAAACCTGTGCACATTGTAAACAGCCTGTAAAATTTAAAAACTTAGTAAACTGCAAGTTTCTTACAGATTTACAATCTTCTTTATAGCAGCAAATCTCCATATTAAGTTAAAGTTCTAATCAGAGTTCTTTTACATAAAAGTCTAAAGAAATTTGTGAAGAGCATGAAACTGAATTATAATACTACTGCAATAATTGTAATCTTTTGATTTGTTCTGACTGTGCTATTTTGACTAAAAAGCACTAAAATCATAAAGTAGAAAAAGTTTAAAAACTTTATCAGAAGCATTTACAAAGTGTAAAGGAATAGCTGAGTATGCTAACTGAAAAGGTTAAATAGATCGAACATTAAATAGAAGATATTGATTTAAATATTGAAGATGTGAAAAAAAGCAAAGAAGAGAGAATGCAAGAACTTGTACTTAGCATTTAGTCTATTTAAAATAGAATTGAGTAGTAGTATAAAGAAAAATTGATACAGCTAATGAGACAAAAAGCGAGCAAATAAGAATAGACTCAAAAAATAAGAGAATTCTGTTAAAATATTGAGTAATAAATGAATGGCTAGAATAAAATGAATTTAATAAAAGAAAGCTAAAATATTTGTAAACAAATCTAAAGTAATGATATTCAAATTTCTCCAAGAATGCCTATTACTACTAGTTTCATAAATGAGCTTATACCTAATTATGAGAGTTCAGAATTTAAAATTTAAAGATTTTCAGAAGCATAATCTGATGTAATATATTCACCTCCTTTTAATTCTAATGGTCTCACTTGGAGATTGAAAGTATATCCTAATGGTAATGGTATTGCTAAATCTAAGTATTTAAGTATTTTTATAGAACTTGTGAAAGGCATAAATTAACCTAGTAAATATGAATATAAAATCTAAATGGTCAATTTTTTAAATCCAAATTTAACTATTTCAAAGGAGTATTCTAGCGAATTTGAATGTGGAGAATGCTGAGGCTATAATCGCTTCTATCGTTTAAGTTAACTAAATGAAGGTTTTTTAGATCAAGAAGATGCTTTGTATTTTAAATTTTCAGTTAGAGCTCCTAGTTTCTTTTAACTCAGTAGAGATTTGCAAAACTATATAACTTTACTTGAAAGTGGTAAAAATAATGAATCAGAATAACACATTAGCACGGATAAATCTTAGTAAAGCTCTAACGGAAATATTCTAGAAAAGGATTTCTAGCTCTACGAATAAAATGAAGAAGGAGATAAGAGTTTTGAGGTTCTGACTCCTTAAATGGAAAAACTTTCACCTAGATGCGTGGATAATTCAGCAGAAGATGAATTCTGAGATAACGAGATAAATACCAATACACAGTAAGAAAGCATAAGAGATTATGAGTAAGATTATTATTTATTTTAGATAATTTGTACAAGGCGAATAAGCTTATATAGAAGCTTTGAATATCCTTTTAAATAATAACACTAGCAATTGATGTTACTATAGATTTTTTGTATACAAATTTAGAATAAATCTGTTATGTATTTTATTAGTTCAAATATTTAAAATCAAATTTCCTTCTCTTGCATCATATAGAAAGAATCTTTAACTACTATTAAATATAATTTTGAGAGTTCAATAAATTATGTCTCTCATCTTCTATAAAATTAACTAGATACATTTGCAATCAAGTTATTTTTTAGCAAATAATATTTTAAATACAAGTTTAAATTTATTTAACATGCAAAAATCTAGCATATATTAAATAAAAATAGCTCATACTATTACTTTTGTATGCAAAATAAAAAATGAAGATAAAGAGTTATTTTGATATTATAGGTTTATAGGAAAGTATATAAAATATTCATAAATTGCTTAAACTAGTCTAAATTTAAATAAAAATTTATATATCAATAGTAGCATAACTTTGATTATATAGTAAATATAACTAAAATTTATTCTTATATTTTTAATTCAGTCTTTTATATAAAAAGAAGTCAGATTCTTTAATGCTATAACTTTTATCAAATTTAGTTTATAAATTTTGTTTTGCATTTATTTTTTAAGATGCTTGCCTTATAAATGAAAGAAAACTTTATTTTTGCTTAATTGAAAAAAGAAATAGTAGCTTACGCTTTTATTTACTTTTTATCTTATTAAAAAGATTTAATTAAATTAAAAAAATAATTATAAACAGTTGTAAACCTTATTCAGCTTTGTGATTTAAATAAATAAAATTAAATATGAGTATGCTAAAGTAATACAATTAAGCAATTATAAATATAATTAATAATATAGGAAAATTTATCTAAATTAAGTCTACATTTCTATGTTATTAGTTATTATTGATAATTATTACTATCTACATAATATTAGATATAGTTAAATTATTATTTATAAAGTAGGATTTTTATTTATATAAATGATATGTATTAATTGTTAATAAATAGTAAGAAAATAACTTCATTCTATTTAGATTTATTTTTTCAATCATTTATTCCATTTGCTTTAAATTATTAAGGTTATAATATTTTTTAAGCATAGGATTATATAAAGTACATTGGAGAAGTGTAATTTGATATAGTTTTATAAAACTTATTAATTTATTGAAATAAATAAGAGTCTAAAAGTTCTGTCTCATGGGAAAACTCTTTGAATCATACCTCTATAGTGTAAAATGTCTTCTTCAACGTAAGGTCTTAATAATTCTTCAATTTCTTATTGAGTTAGTGCTTATTCTCCTTAACCTAAGATTTCCCTAAAGTTATTAGCACCTATTTTTCCAGTTTTTGATTAATCTAATATATCAAAAGCTTTTTACACTTCAGCTTTTTCCACTTTTTTAAGTTTTTTGTAAGTTTCAGTAAATAAATTCCAATGAACTTTCTCATCTTAAATTTCTGATAGAATTTATTACAAATCATGTTCATATATTATTATTCCTGTGGAACGATATGCCTAACCTAAATATTACTTATGTATTTTTCCAACTTATTCATATTAGAGAAAAGCATCTTTCAACTCATCTAAAGTCTTTTAATCAAGTTCGTTTTATTTTGGTTTTGTTTAGCTTGCTACATTTAATTGAATTTTAGCGTTTTAATCCTTTTAGTCTTAAGAAACTTAATGCAATTAAGCCTAAGATTTTTAAATAGATTCATTTTACTATTCTAGAGAAGTTATTTATTCAGGTTTTCCCGTCAAAGCTGAAGGTTTGACGTTTTAATTCTAGTTAGCCTATGTTTTGTTTTAAGTAGTTTGATCTTGTAATTTTGGATCTTTTATATCTTAAGCCTTTTACTATGGCTATTAGCTTACATTTTACTAAGTTTATTAAGTATTTGCACTCGCTACAACTTGCGGTTTTGGATCTCTTGAATCTTAAGCCTTTTACTATGGCTATTAGCTTATATTTTACTAAGTTTATTAAGTATTTGCACTCACTACAACTTGTGATTTAGGATCTTTTTGCTATTCGGGTTGAGACTAAGAAGGATTGATATTAGTGGCTTAAGTTGGTGCTGACATTTATTTTTAATTATTCAAATAGATTTAAATTTATCTATTTTTAAATATATGAAAAAAGTTATTCTCTTAACACTAAATTTCCTTTAATTTCAATACCTACAAAGATAACGCTAATCATGAAAATAAAACTATAATGCTTCATTTACTTCTTTTTACTTATTTAACGTAATTCTTAGAATATCTTGTTATTATTTAATTCATTGCTTTAGTTAATAACATTCAATAATTTTAATAAATTTCCTGTTAGCTTTATCTTTCCATCAATTCTTTTTGGAACTTATCTAATAAATCATTCTTTAAGTTTACGCTATTTATTCTATCATTATTTCCATCTATATAAATTTGATTTTTCATATTTAATTTCTATTTATCTGTACTGTTTGGAAGTAAGAATAATTTATATTTAAATATATTTAGATTGAAATATTGCAATGTATTACATGCACTAATTAAATATAGATGGGGATGTAAATTTACTATAGTAGCAATCATTAAAATTGTAATTGTAAGTGTTTCTTTTTTCTAAATGTAGTATTCTTTTTTAATATTATACTTTCAAACTTTTTTTTAATTTCTCCTAACTCAGACTCTATGGTTTTCTACATTTGATCAATAATTAATCTGATTTCACCAACATCATTTCCTGCTACTTTTTATGATATTTCCTACATTTCGAAGTTTTAAATTTGCCTGAATTAATAATATAACTCACTGTCTATGCTTTTTAAACTTTGATTTAGCTTTGATGAAAAGCCCTATATATTCATCTATCTGTTTTACGTTTTCTTTTTTTTTCATTAGTAGTTTTATTTTACTAGCTAAGCTGATAATCAAAGCGGCAATAGGCTTAATATCTTCTCTATATTTTAACTTTTTAAGTATAACGAAAGTTCTTTTTTCAGAGGTATTCATTTCCAATGTATTAGTTACACTTACAACCATCAAACTGACTAATATGACTCCTCATAAGCAAACTACAAAAATTATTATCCTTCCTGCATTGGTTAAGGGATAAAAATCCCCATATCCTACTGTTGTAAAAGTAACTATAACACATCACATTGAGTTAGATAAATTTCCAAAATCCATTCCAGTTTAAGAATCTGGAATATTTCAATGAGAACGTTCGCATATATGAAGAGCATACCCAAATACTATAATCGTAATTAGCATAAGAATAAATACTATTCGATTTGGCATTTCAACCATTAAGCATCTAAGGGTAAACATTGGAGAAGAATTATGTGAATTCATATCGCATACTCGCTAAGCACGACCACCTGAATATTTTGAAATTTATAATGTTACGTTTAATAAATGATAAAGTCTAATAAGTATAAGGATATCCAAAGGTTCGTTATATCTATACTGAATATAAGCTCCAAGCATAGTATTGTACATTTAGAATTTTTTGTTTTTGAATGGCAGAATTGGATGAAATAAATTTGTAAATAGCTCTACAAGTAACACTTTATATAAGCCTGAACTTATTAAAGTATCCTCCGGTAAAAATTCTCCTCTCGTCTTTCTTCATTGTAAATTTCTATAAGTTCGTCAAATAATTGAAATTTCTAACATTACAGTGTAAAGACTTTAGCAAAAAAGTAATCAATTTATAATAATATCTACATTTTCATATGATCCAATTAATTTTATATAATCTCATCCATCTTTATTCAAGCTTTCATCTGTGAATGTTATATCTTGAGCTATTCAACTTCCAACTATAGAAATAAAGGCAATTACAGCACATACTAATTCAGCAACTCTTTATCTTTCAAATTCATCTAGTTATATTAATTCAATAATTCTGTTTATTTCATTATTTTCAGCTTATTTTTTTTTAATAATCTTGATTAAAGGCTAATGTTCTTCATATTCTACTTTTGTGTGCTAGAATTAAATTTTTTGCATTAGATTTGCTCGAGCCATCTTTAAATATTAATGGTAAAATACAAGCTATAAATTTTATTTTGCTAATCCCCTTCATTGCTATAAAAAATATCTTAATGCTCTTAGACTAACATTTAATGCTTAATATCTACGTTTCTAAATTTAGAGTTCAATTTATTGTTTTATATTAGTCTTTTAATTTAGAAGTTAGTAATTTTAAGCTATTCAAAGCAACTTAATTATTATAAACCAAATGGTTATAATTTAAAATTATGCCTTATTTAAGAAGGAAAGCTAAACTCGAAAGTATAAACTTGTCAGTTATGAGATTTTGATCAAATACTATAAAAAATTTTCTTATTAATTGATCTAAAAGTCCTGTAAAATATCAATATTTACAAGATAATTTTAACTTCTATATACTACTTCTAAGATAATATAAAAAGAATAAATTAAGAGACTATATTAAAGAGATATTAAATATGCTATCAAAAGATTTAGATTAATTTACTAATTTATATAATTAAGTAGCTTTATATTAATTTCTATTTATTAAGGGAGTTTAAATTTACTATATCCTATTTATTTATATAAGTCTTTCTTATTTTATTTTACTTCAATAAGTTTAATTTTATCTTTGTATAATAATTAAGTTGGATAAACTAAACCACTTACAAATTTAAATAAGTAAGCCCATATTAAAAAAGAGGCGATATAGATATCAACTAATAATATAATTTGGATAATTTATCTTTAAAGAGTCTTCAAATATATGATACTTTAATAATTTGATACATACAGAGCTTATTTCAAAATGACTTTAGTTATATCAGCATCTAAATATATTCTTCGCTAAATTTTAAGGATTTGATGCTACTAAGACACTTAAACTAATAAATTTATTAAATCTATTTTTTCTGTGAAAACTATTTATCTTATTATTTTATAAGCAAGCATAAGGTTATCTTTGCATCATAATTGTCATACGTATTAAACTATAAGAGTATATATTTAATTTTATCTTAATTAAAGGATATTTTTAAGATTTAGAAAATTTAGAATTTTTAAACAATTAAAGTTAATAAGACTTAAATAAAAAGAAAATTATAGAAGAGAAGCTTTTAACTAACTTAATAATTATCTTTGTTGATACTTCTTTATCTTATTAGTTAATAAATATTTTGATAAGTATAAACTAAATAATTACATAATTAACTATTAATACTCTTTTAGTCTAAATAAGCTTTAAAATTCATTTAATAAGCAACTAAGTCTTTATATCTATTATATTTAATATTTCAGTACTCAACAATAAATCAGTCCATATATCGCTGTTAATAAAATATTTTCTAAGGTTAAAATTCGATATCGTATGCTTGTTGCTCAATCTCTCATTTTAATAGTTTAAAATTATATATTATTATAAGGCTTGATAGTAATAACAACTTTATTATGCTTATACCTTTATTGATATTATAAGATAGAAGCTGTCTAGTTAAGCCTTATAAATAATTTAAGCATGCTTTTTATTGCTAATTAATTTATAAGCTTTATTTATAAAAGGGATTTAATAAAGCACTTAGCTTTAAAATGCTTAACTTAAATTAGAAGATTAAGTTTAGTAAATTCATCCTTATAATTAAGCTTTTTCTTTAAGTTCTTATACTTCTGATTCGATATTTCTTAAATAACTGTAAGCTTTAAGCATTTTAGCTGATATTCAAAGCACTATAAAAATACTAATTACTTGAAAGATCTGCTAAAGTAATAATAAAGGCTTAATTAAAGAGCTAAATGACTTTAAGGGCGGTGAAGAGAAGATCTAATAATTAAAGAATAGAATTAGACAATTAATTAAAGTTAAATACAGAAATCTTAGCAATCTATGAAGGCTAATTTCATTAATTTTAACTTAAATTTTCATTATATTTTAAAATTTAAATTTTCTATTTAATGGAGAAGGAAGAAGAAAACAGTTTAGAGAAATTGGGGTCTAATTAAATCCCTTGGAAAATGCATTACAAGGTAGAGCCTTTTTACTCAGGAGGGAAAATTTAATTTTCTAATGTCGATCAAGATATAATATTTGGTCTAAACAATGGAGAAGTAGTTAAATATAACATCTTATAAAACCAAATCTTACAGACTTTTTCTATTTAAAACGATGAAATAACAACTTTCTTCATTACTAAACAAGATGAATTAGTTTCATTTCATAAAAGCTATTTACTCAAATACTGGGGGAAAACTGAATTAGTGACAAAATGCTAGAAGTAAATCTAAATTCTTGTTGGCGACAATTCTGGTTAACTTTTAGCCTCAGGAAATTCAGACAATTCGGTTCGAGTATTTTAAGAGTTTAAGTGCACTCATGTCTTTAAAGGACATTCGAATATTATAACTGCTCTGAAATTCCATCCTTAAACTACATAATTGCTTTTGTTTAGTGGCTCTCTTGATTGCACAGTTAAAATATGAGACTTAGTTTTAAAAAATTGTAGAAAGACAATTTAGGTTTTCCAACATCCTCCTACTTCTTTCGAAATAGTAATAAATAAAGTTTAGGATGATTTTTAGTTCAATCTATTAATATCCTCTAGAGATAATACTATACGAAAGTTTAATATTAGTTCCAATAAGTTTGATTTAATCTAAGAAGCTAAGACTGTTGATGAGCTAGAAGCTGTTGTTTCTCTAATGCCTCATAAAGATTAGGTTGCTTATATAGGAGATAGTGGCAAAATTTATTTTGCTAATCAAAATGAACCTGAAAATGTGCTTCAAGAAATAGAAACTGGAAGAGGATAATTGGCTAACGTTATAATAAACAACAAATACCTTATAGTTACATCTGCTGATTTGTATCTGTTCGTAATAAACTTAGAAGAAGAAATCTAAAGAAAATCATATTCTATTCATAAAATAATACCTGGAAACTTAGATGAAGTTATTGACATTAAACTGATAGATCCAAACACTTGCTTATTAGCAACCAACACAGAAGCTCTTCATTTATTATAGTTTTAGCCTAATAAAATTGAAAGCTTGGAAAATAAAGAAAAAGAAAATAAAAGTTAAGCTCTTAGCAACTAATTTAATTTAAAGCTCTTTAAATAACATTCTGATATTATTTTATGTGTAGATTTCGTTAAGCCTTGCTATGTTGCTACAAGTGGCAAAGATAATACAGTGAGGATTTGAACTTTAGAAAAATTAGAAAACGATCCCACTAGCAATGGAGTTTCATTCGACTTAACATGTAGAGCTGTGTTTGAGGGACATACTCACTCTGTATCAGCAGTAGCCATTTGTCCAAAGACATAAAAATATGTATTTTCTGGAGGTGTTGATACTTCTCTTAAGAAGTGAAAGGCAAAAAATCTTTGGTAATGTGAAGAGATAGAAGTAGTTAAGAAATCAAAGAAAACAGTAGTAGTTCATAAGAAAGATATAAATTCAATAGCTATTACTCCTAATGCTAAATTCTTAGTTACAGGCTCTTAAGATAAAACCATTAAGATATTTAAGACTAAAGATTTAACTGAGTTAAGAGAATTAAATGAGCACAAAAGAGGTGTTTGGCACGTTTGCTTTTCTTAGTATCAATAACTTCTAGTAAGTTCTTCAGGTGATAAAACTATTAAAATCTGGAACAGTGAGAAAATGTAAAACATCACTAACAGTTTAACTCTAGAAGGGCATTAAAATTCAGTGTTAAAAGCTCAATTCTTATCAAAAGATATGCTAGCAAGTATAAGCAATGAAGGAAAAATAATAATTTGAAATTTAGTTAAGAAAACATAACAATCCAGCATAGATATCCATTAAGATAAAATATGAGCTCTCGAAACTATTACTGATAGTAATAATGATATATACATATGAAGTGGTGGAGCTGATGGCTGTATTTTCGTTTTGAAATATGTTTTTTAAGAAATTTAGCAAGAAAACATAAAGCAAAAATAAATTCTACTTTCAAAGGAGCTCTAACTTTACTAAAACATGCAAAAATAAGAATATCTTTAATCTTCTATTTTAGCTTTAGAACTTAATAAACCATTCCAACTTTATAAATGCTTATCTTCTCTGACAAGTTACGAAGAGTTTTTAGAAAAAGCTAAAGAACTAGATAAACTAAGAGATCTAATGAAGATAATAAGAGATTGAAATCAAAGATGGAAATATTGCAACTTGGCATAAAGACTACTATATGTTTTAGTTAACAAATACTCAGAAGACATTGATAAAAATTTAGATATAGTGGAGCACATCGTGGCCTATAATAATAGACACATTTCTAAACTGGAGTTTCTTTCAAGACAGTGTTACATAATTCCACAAGCTTTAGATAAAGTAACAATAAAACCTAACATCAAGCATACAAACTTGACAAATTTTTTACAGGTTAATGGAGGAAAAAGAATAAAACTAAATAATTGACAGCACTTAATTAATTAATTAAACATTAATAATTATTTTCCTCTCTCTATTTGTTTATTTATATTACTTTTCATCTTTGACTACTTTAGAATAAAGCTATTAGCAAAATTTATCTAATTTAATAAAAAGTGAAAAATTTTGATTAAGAGCCAGTATAAAATTTTAGGTAGCAACTAACTTCACATTCGATTTATCTGTAATAACTAGAAATAAATTTGAATTATCTTTATAATTAATTTCTTTAGCAAGATTAATGTTTATTATAATAGCTAAAAGATATTATTTTATACATTTTAAGGTTAAAATAAGTTTTAAAATAACTTTAATTCAGTTCTTATATTTAAGTTTTATTTGATATAATAGCACGCATGATTGTGATTCTTTATTAAATATGCTCATTCAAAAATTAGATAGTGTTTTAAAGAAATCTTATAGAAATAATGAAATTTGGTTGTTTAGCTATTTAAACTAAAAAATATAATTTTATTTAAAATACAGATTTAAATAACTACTTAGATTAAAATTCATATTCTAAATAAATGTTCACAAATGTAAATATAAAGAAAAATTAGCCATCAAAGCTATAAAATCATTAATAGGAAAATAATATTATAAATATAAAAAAGCTTATTTTATAAATCTAATTCAACAGTAATAAATGCTTAAGTATTTCAATCTCAATAGTATAATTAAGTTACTTCTTAATTAAAAAATCTAAAATTTAACTAGAACTTTATTTAATATTATGAAGGAATAAACATTCTACTAACTTCTATTATTAAAGCTTTGTCATAGATTTAGGAAGATTAGTTAGTATGATTTCTATTAAATTATTATCTACTAATAAATAGAAAATTAACTAAAAATTAACTAGAAGGGAAAGAAGATAATACTTTTACTAAATACTAAAATAGAAGTAAGATATTTTCTCTCTATTACTAGAGTTTATATATCATAGAATTAATTAGACAATAAATCTTTAATGTAATCGACTTTATATAAGAAATTATATTCTAGATAATTTCCTCTGCTTTATAATTCCTTGCTTAATTTCTTTAATTGCTTAGAAACAAATCATAAGAGACTAAGAAATATATATCTAGTTCATCTTTTATATTGTAATTTATTGCTAAAAGTTAAGTATAGTATGAACTAAATCTATTTTTAAAGTTTCAATTTTGCATTTCTTCTGATTGAACTAGTTATGTATGTTTTCTGTGATGCATAAATTGCATTCTTAATAATTTTGGAATGTAATTAATATAAGTTTTATAGAGTTCTAATGAAGCCATATCATAATAATAAAAATAAATAGAAATGAGAAACTAAATAAATAAATTTGATTATAGAGCGCGTAGCACTCTCGTTGGTGTGCAGCTCTTTAAAAAAAATGTTTCATACTGACAAGAATGTTTGTTACTGATAAAATTATCAGATACTGGTAAATCTTGTTCAATACTGGTATAATTATTCAGTATTGATAAAAATGTTCAATACTGATATAATTTTAGAATACTCGTAATCTTTAATACTTGCTGGAGGTCCAAGGACATGGCAGGATTGTGTCTCATTGCATCACCAAAGCAGAGGACGACATGTGTCAATTATGGGTACTTAAATTCCCCACCTCTGATGAAGCTCGCAATATTATTTCTTTTTCGTTCCAGTATTAAAAATAAACGAAACCAAGTCAAGCCAACGTCGAAGGTCTAAGAATCTTATGTCTCGAGGTCAAACCAAAGCAGAGGAAGACATAAAGTCGATTATGGGTACTTAACTTCCCCAACCTCTGATGAAGATGACTTTGTTGTTCACCTTCGTACAACTATGGCGGTTTTAAAAATTATAAATAATAAAACTATTTAATATAAGATTTAAATATCACAATCTCAAAATTTTGTTGTCATAATACGGCCACCAACTATTTGATATCCAGCTTTACATTAAATAAGAATAAAACTATATATCCTATATATTTAATGTTTAACCTTTGATATTTTTGCTTAACATAGATAAAATAAAGAAAATAGGAAGAATAATATTTTAAATAAACTACCAAGCTTAAAAGAGAAATATATTAAAGATAATAAATAATATCTAAATCTTATATAAATTAAATAAAATAATACTTTACTTATCTAATTATTATAGATAAGTCAATAAATCTTTATTTCAACTTTTATTGAAATACACTTTATAAAAAATCTAGAATGAACAATAAGTAAATATCTTACTAGTAATGGATGTAATATCTATATATAAGAGAGTTAATTAATTAATTAAAATATTTAAACTAGTCTTTGTATGAATTTCTAGTTAAATACTTAAGAGATATTCTTATATTAATTAATAGTAATAAAGATATTAAAAATTTATAGAATTATTAACCCAAGCTATTCATCAATTTTAAATTTTTACGTTCTATATTATAATTAATAAAATATAAAGGTCAAGAAATATTTAGATAGGTTTTTACTATTTTTCCTTCTAGATGCATAGTGAAATGCAAACTTATTAATAAATTCTCATTGATATATATAATCTAGATATTATTCCTAATAATTACTAATCTTTTTCTTCTTATATTTCCATTATCTCCCAATTCTTTACTAAATGATAGATGAACTGCAGTAATAAAATTTCTTTCAATGTATTTTTTATTTAAAAAAATAGATAAAAATCCGGGAATCTAAAATTTAAATTCTAACCTATAGATCAATCTTAAATCTCAGTTAACTAACAAGAACAAAAATTTCAAAAAAGATAAATCTACTCCTGCTATGGAATGGGATATAGTAAATTTCTTAAAAAACTGAAAAAATTGAGAAATCCTAAGAGTCAAGTATTATTTAGCTTTATTCCTTAATGAGAAAATGAATATAGTAATATTGATTCTGAAGGCGGAAAACTAGAATCCTTGGCTTATTTTTTCAGATAAAAAAAGGTGCATCAAGGCTTTGTAAGTTAAATTTAGTTTTAAATTGAATCCTTAATTTCCAAATTTATACTAAATGATAAAAATCTATCAAAAAATTCATAAAAATTAAAAAAGAAATTCAATTACCAATTAAAAAGACTAACCTCAACAGATAGTATGGAAATTAAACAAAAATTTAAAAAAATAAAAAATTTACTTCAAGCTCTTAATAAAACGAAGATATTGCTGTCAAAATTTTTGATAATTATAGAGGTAATGTCTGAAATGAATAAGAGTGCTTGAGCAGCGCTGCAAAATATTTAGAATATCGAGGAAGCTACATTGTAACTGCTTTGGAGGTATTTACATAAAGAAGCTGGCATAAGTTGATTTAAATGTGACACTATTCAAACAGGATCTGATAATTAATAGTAACAAAATAAATATATTCAAAACATAATGATGACCTAAGAATTTATTTGGAGAAACTGGAGAAAAATTAATAAAAGATGGAAGAACAATTCTATGAGTTTATTGAAGAGAATGAAGAACCATCTCAGTTTGAAATTGATTCAGATTAAGACATATACAGTTGAGCAATGAATAAAAAATTTTTATCATATTTTATTTGAGAAAACATTTCCTCTAATTAAAGATGACTCTAACCCTTTTAGTTAAAATTAAATAATTTAAACGCTATCAAGTCTTCTTTTTAATTATTTTCAGCTGGCTTTAGCATTCAATCTGATTATACTATAAAGCTTGAAAATATTTGTTTAATCCCTCATTCTTATTTCAATATTTTAAATTATTATCTAGATATTTATTAACTTCTTTTAATTGACAAATTCTCTCTGTAATTTCACATATAATAATAATAAATTATAGCGATTCCACCTTTAATTGGTTCATCACTTTATTAAAGTTTAATTACTTTGCTAATTCTTAAATTTCCACCCTTCTTTTGGATCTCTTTCCTGAAAGAATATTTATTTATGCTGATATTCTCTTTTTTATAATTGGAAACTTGGTAAATCAAGTTCACTACCTAAAATTTGTTCGTTTCTTCTTTGTTATGCTAATGTTATGTCTCTTAAAATTTTACTCTCTCTATAAATTTTCTTTCTATATGGTGTTTCAATTGAAGTGTAATATAAATTAATGAACGAATGCCATAATTTTAAGTTTTCTCACTATTATTATCGTTTAAAATATCAGTATTTTCTTAATGTATGGTCAATTCTCATTCAATATCAGCATTACTTTATTCTCCTATATAAACAAATTTTTAGGCCAATCTTTAAGTTCTACATCCATATAGTCATTATCCAAATATTTTAAAGTAATAAACTCTCTGCCAACTTTCCAAGATAATTGGACTTTTTTTCTAATTATTCGGTTCTCAACATTTTCTGAATATATCTTAAAAATTTATGATCCCCTTCATTATATTTTTGAGTTCTTTAAATATAGTTTACTGATTTAAGTCTTGCTGAGATGATACCTTATTAAAAGAGACTTTTTTGGAATAAGTTTTCTACTTATTTATCTAATAAAATTAATATCTCAACGATAATTTGTTCTTTTTTTTCTATATTTCTGAAATTTTGCTTAAGCAGAAATCTTGTCTAATATAAAAAAGCTCAATAGCCTTTTTTTGCTTTTTATCTTTTCTCCTTTCCCTTTATTTCTTCTTTGCTAATTTAAAAGACCAGTTCACTTTTTCCTTTCTAAATTAAGATTAAAATATATTGATTTAATTAGATTCAATAAGAACTTTATACGCTGTTGCTAAAAACCACAAAGTAGATGTTCATAATGAAAGGGTAAAATAAAGAAGTTATAAAATTGAATTAGGACTTATAGATAACTGATAATGCTTAAGTAATTATTAACAGCTAAATAGCTTTAATAGCTTAAAAGCTTAATAGATTAATAGTTTAATAGCTTTAGCAATAATTATTTTCATTTTAAAATCAAAAAATGGTAGAGGCTATTGTTGAGTGCATCTTTAAGGACTGCTTAAGAGAATGTTGTATTTTTTTATGCGGCAGTTTGTGTGAAGTTTTATGTTAAGTTTGTTGTGTTTATTGTTGCTGCTGTATAATATAAAAAAAAGAAGAAAGTAAATAGTAAAATAATAAGGAAGATTATAGAATCCTAGAGGAAAGTGAGTAAAAATAAGAAATATAATAGCATTAATCTTAATTTTCTCAGCCATCAATGGTATAGGATAGTTTATATACATTTTAGTAGCAGCCTGGCAATTAAATTGACATTTAGCAACCTTAAATGCAAACCCTCTAAGAAGAATAAAAGATGTCTGATTTACATGAAATATTAAATAGACAGTACGAAGAATCAAATTAGCAACTTTTGAAAGGAAATTGAAAATAATTCTATTTTAACTAATAATTAAACTAATATAGCTGCTTTAAACTAAATATTTGTCTATGAATGTTAAAATAAATTACTAAATATATTTAATTTCTTATACTTACAATTTAGCTCTATGTCATTTAAATTAATTGCATATATTTTAATTAAATAAAAAGCCTATTTAACTATAACTGAGACATTGATTGTCAATGATGTTGATGTAAGCAAGTACCTATTATGAAATGTATGGAACTTAATCTAAGCAATAAACAATAGCATATATTTAATATTCTAAATAAAGATAAATATTTATACTTTTATATGTGATATTAACTATCATGCATATCTTAAAATCATTATCTAAAAACAAAAAGCTTATAATATTATCTTTACTAGACTCTCTTAAATTAATCTTATTAACAATATGATTATATAGAGCTATTAAAACAATTATAGGGAGTTACATCAATTTTTAATTAAAATAACTTTATTTTAAAATTAATTAGTTAATTTATCGGACTTTCTTAGGAAATATAGATATTTAATAGCAATATATGATGATAAGATAATATTAAATAACTTACCTATATAAATTTGAAGTATTTTAGAATTTATTTTTTCTTTATTTCAAATAAATACTTAGTTTCTTATATTCCTAAGCGAAATAGTTTTTATTGTATCTCTTTCACTTTAATAAGTTTCTTTCCTTTTATTCTCTAAGTAACTCTATATAAATTGTTTTTACTTAATTATATGTTAAATTTAAAAAGCTTTCAAAGCTTATTAATATAATTATTATCAAAACTTCATAAAGTTTGCTTTGTAATTAAGTAATAAATCTAAAAGAGATGTTATCCCTTCAAATTCAACTATTTTCTTAAGTATTTTTTAATTATTTGCATTTATTTTGTATTAATTTAAGTGATAAATTAGATATCACCATAGAGAAAAAGGGTTACTCTTGATAGTAAGCTCAATTAATTTTTTTGATAATTTAATGACTAAATAATCAAGGATAAATTATATATGCTTATCATATTACAGAAGATGTTCAGATATTGCAAGTAAGATAAAGAACTGCTCCATTAGAAATCAACATTAAGGCTATAAATTATAAAAGTAAATAATAAATGATAGCTAAAAGATAGTTAGGTTATACTATATAAGCTATAAAAACTAAACAAATAAGTCTCTATTAAGTATACATTCTACTATTTCAAAATATTAGGTATGATGATTTAGCTTTTATTCATTTAATAGAAAATATACTAATATTTTATTTAATAAGCATCACTTGTTAATTTATCTGCCTTTGTTTGAATTACTTATTACCAGCTATTAAGCAAAATATAATATTAAGTATTAGATATGGATGGTATGAATAAATAAGGAATGGAACATTAGAAGTGTGATAAAATAAATATAGCTCAAATATTTAATTTGAGATTGATTAATTTATAATATACTGAGTTTGATAAAACTACTTCTCAAAGGAAAGTTTCCCATTTAGCTCTTAGTTTTTTGTCAGAAATTGTGTCTAATTGGTTTTTTATCTCTTCTCTTAAGGCAACATTTTCTTGCTCAGTGGATATTTATAATGCCTTCTTGATAACGAAACTAGCAAAGTTAGAATTAAGTATCATCTTAATAGAATCAGGTTTGCACAGCATTTCTATAAATCTTTTTCTTAAAATCTGATTTAAAAGCTTACAGGTGGAGATGTTTCAATACAGCGTTCAATTACATTACTTGCAAATTTTTATATACTTAATTATGGTACTCTGTCTAAAATTTATTCATATAGAGAGAAACAGTATTCTGGACCCCATTCTTGAATTGCGGCCTAAATTGCGTAGTTTCCGTAGGGCGATTATACCAATTCTAGCACTGAATTGCTTAAAAATGCTAATAGTTTTTCTCTCTATTTGTTCTCTACTACCTAAATGCATTTTTTAACTACACAAAGGCCATAAGCATCACATACTAAATTGGGAAGCATTTGAAGTATCCTATCAATTATTTTAACTCTCATTTAAGGACTTAGAACCTAAATTATTTTTTAGACAACATGAGTTGCTTATGCATGCTGAAATATAAAGGCTTACTACAGAAAGAGAATACAAATAATTTTCTAATATTTCTGAATAGAGCTCTTCTTCTTGAGGAATACTGGCAAGACCAACTAGTCCCTACAAACTGTGAGTTCCACATCTATCCATTGATAACTAAGGAATTTAATGCTTAATAGCTTTAATTATTTATAGTCTTTATTAAGCGCTACAACTTACAAATAAACTCTAGCACATGTAATTAGCATATGGATGAACCATTAAATCGGGTACCTTTGGTAAAGTTTCATAAAGAACCTGATCCAGTTCATCTAATGTCGCTCTCTCCAAAGCTCTTTGAAGAAATCTTGAACCTTATTGACTCATGGCATATTCGCATATATGTCCATATATTTCTTTAAGAGATTCAGGTTAAACTTGATTTTAATCGAAAGTTTATTGATCAAACTACTAGTTTTATGCGTATAATTTTTTCATAGTAGCCTAATTATTCTACATAATAGAACCTATCTATTATTCGGTTATTGATTGTTTTCTATCAGCTGCTGTTGACCAAGTACTTGAGCGAGATTAGTCTCTGCTTTCAAATGCTTGCTTAATATGCTAAGGTATAGCATTGCTTTAGGGTTCTTATTAAGGATACTAAAAATATCCCTAAAATGTTGTGGGATAATTAGGAGCAAAAGTTTAACTTCATGGATTAATATTAGACTCGCCTTGGCTTACGTTTTCCGGCTTTTTAGAAGGCACGAAAGGAACTGCATTCTTTTTCCAGTTAACCGTCGTGTTACGTCTTGGCTGTCTTTTCTCCATTTGATAAATTTTCTTTTATAACTAAACAATTCAATTTAAAAATGGATTAAAGAGTATTACTATTCAAATAATGGGATATCAAGCTATTCAATTTACTATATATAATTTTCATCAATACCTAAAATCATCAATTCCCCTCTTTTACTTTTATTCTCCTTTACGCTCAACTCCCACTATTCTAACCTCACTTTACATACTCAAGCCTATTTCTTGTAAAAGATTATCATATTTCCCACATAGACAGTTCTTAAAAATAACTGAACTATTTAAATCTTAGAAATGTAGAGTCTAATAACTATAAAGAGAATATCTTTGCTTAAAATAATTTTAATAGTCCAAATTCTAAATTAACTTTTAATTATCTGTATCAGTACTTTATAAGAAGCCTTTAGTTAGGTATTCAAATCTCTGCTTAATCCATTAAGAATATGCGATACTTTATATTCAATTTCTAAATTTTATCTTGGATACTTTAGAAATATAAAAAAGCTTAAACCATACTTTATGCATTAAAATAATAATAATAAATTAAATGGTATTCTTAGGATGTTATAATCATAGATTTTCAATTATGAAATAATACTTGCAGATACTTTAAGCAAATGATAGACTTAATGCTATATAATGCAGAAAAAGCTTAATTTATTAAAAATTGGATATATTACTATTTAATTATTTAGCTTTATTCTATTTAAATATAACTTATAGAGCACATTCTTTTACATATTCTAAAATAAAATTATAACCTATGAGTGAGTAAATCTTCTCATTTCAATCAATTATTATATAGATATCATTAAATCTTATCAATTATATCTCTGGTAAAAATGAAACTACTAAAGAAAAAGAAAGGTAATTCTATATAGATTGATAGTTGCTAATCTTTCTGAAGGCTTTATTATTTAAAATTTCATAAATTTAATTATCATTTTACATACCTAAATTTTAGCTTCTCCTTTAAAATTTATACATTCTTAAATGGAAGTAATAAATCTCCTTTAACTAAGACTTAACTATATTAAAAGTAAACAAATATAAGATATTAAAGAGAACTTAGAAATAATAAGTGGTAACTGAAATTAAATACTTATCCTTTTGGCTGTTTTTATAATAAAACCTTTAAACTAATTTGAATTATTTAAGCCATTAACTATTTTTGCATATAACTAGCTCATTATACTTTCTAGCAAAAGTTATTTCTAATATTTTCTTATAAAATAACTTAATTATAGAAACTAAACGTATTAAGAAACTTGCAAGTATAAAGGAAGATAAGAAGGAATAAATAATAAGAATAATTGAAAGCAAAAGATATATAGAAATGATTGTATTAGTATAATATATCTATCTTATATTTTCTTTTTTCATTTAGAACTTTATTTCTTATCATTTTATTAGCCTTTTCATTTTACTTGCTATGCCTTTTCTGCAAGCAAGATAGATAAATAAATTTTTAATTAAATTAGGTATAAAAGAAGCTTGTATTAGTTAGATGAAGATGGATTTTAGTAGATATAAGCTAATTAAATGAGTATTTTAAATAAATATTTGTATAGTTTAAAATGAATTTCAGAAGCAAAATAAAGTAATAAAATAAGCTTAAGGAGTAATTAGAAGCCTTTAACCGTTCATAGCAATGCTCTTAGTTCTTAGAGGATACTGATAATAAAGTAAAGGAAATTATAAAATCTTCTATTATTAACAAGAAAACCAAACTATCTGCGAGATCTATTTAAGAACTTTAATATAATAAAAACATGAGAATTCTCCTTTTTCCTTATATCCTCAATCCCTAGACTTTCAATAATAATAACATCTAAATGCCTAAAATTTCAAAGGTAATATCTTAAGAGGGAATCTTTAAATTAACTGAATAAAGTATGAAAGAAAATAAGAAAAAATACCGTATTAAAGGAAAAATTAAGCTTTAGAAAATAAGAAATTACTCTTAATCAACTATCAATTCTCCATAAAAAAGAGAAAAAAGCTTAAACAATGAAGAAGATAATTCTTCATGAGCTAAAATAAAAAGTCGAGCATTTAATCATATAATAAATTCAAGTCTAAAAAAAATAACAAAAAATAGCTAATAAAAGTCATTATCAAAAGTACAGAAGTAAGTTAACGTATCAAATCCCCAAATTTAAGAATCTACAAAACTTGTTAATAAAGATCAGAGTTTGATAAAATCTAATTTTACTTTTACTTAGAAGTGAAGAAATTAATCAAGAGTCAAATGGTGCCTTCTTATTGTGAAATTTAGATTATTTTATATGTAATTATTAAAAACCATTAGTCAGCATATTTCTTCGTTAAATTATGATGATTTCTAAATTTAATTATTTTATAATTAATAAAAGCACATAAATAATTTCAGAAAAGCTGCTTAATCAAGCTATTATTAAAAGCAGCATTTATATTATAAGAAGAAAATTAATTAATTTTTTGAATAATTTTAATGAGCATAAATGTGAATATAATGCTAATGTGATTTAATTGCTATTTGTTAGAATCTATTCTCACTATACTATCTTTCTGAAAGCATAATAATAGAATAATTTTTTTAACTACTTTAAATTTTATGAAAAGAAATAATCTTAATAAGGCTAGTTCAGACTAAAATAGGATATGCTTGGTAATTAGCTAAACCAAAAAGCCCAGTGGATTTTGCACTTTCATCTCTCTTAATAAGAGCATAACCCCCATCACCCCATTCTTCACTCCAAGAATTCCTAATTTTCCAATATTTTTATCCATTCTGAATTCCGTAACCAACAGCTACAATAGCATGATCAATATCATCAATACCCTGTCCACAATCTCTATCAATAATTCCATGAGAATAAAATTCAAACCATTCACATGACGAAGCTATTGCAATGGCAATTGGCTAAATAGCCACCCACTATTTTAAATGTTGTTCATGGTTTAATTCAGATCTTCTAAATTTAATTTTCTTAGTATCATTCAAGAAGTTAGGGACATCATTCATTTCTAATTTATATTAATGAACATTAATAACTCCTTCTTATTTTTTATGATGGCAAGTTCCTTTTTTTTCTGTTTAACCACTTACATAAGGATAATTTTCCTCAGTCTCAACTAAGTAATCGCTAAAATAATCATAAACTAAATGAGGGTATCCTCCATCACATGCTTAATTTCCATATTTAGTACTGCAATCAACTACTTGCTGTTCAGAGAAACTAAAATATTTGTTATATTTAAGGAAATATGCAGATTCAATAGTTGATATAGCAGCAAATGAAAAACAACTTCCACAGTTACCTTAATCCTTTATAGGACCACATGCACCTTTCTCTACCCAATCTATTTCTTCAGGTAGCTTTTAACTACTTAATATGCTATTGGGTTCATTTTAAGATACTTAAATATCATCTTTTGATCCTTCTTTCATATTATTAAGGTTTTTTAGAGATAACATTCCTTTATTCCTTTCCTTGAATTCCTAAGTAGTCAAATCAGCAAATTTATTAATTTTAAGTTTGAAGGAAAAGCGTTATTAATTGTGCTTTGCTATAGTCATAAAATTTTTTCTAAATATACTATATCTATATTCAAATTAATTAGAATCCTTATAGTTTTTATTATATTTCTTTGTAAAATCTTGGAATTGTTTTTTTATTCTCATTTCAGGATCTTCAGATAGGTTGGTTAAAGTCATAAACAAGTAAATTATAGAAATAAGGATGAAAATAGCTAAAAAATAGTATAAAATAGGTTTAAGTTTTGAGATGGCAGTCTTCGAGCTATTGATTTTAGTATGCATTATTAATTGAAGCAATAAAGATAA
This sequence comes from Loxodes magnus, assembly GCA_946699065.1. Classification (NCBI taxonomy): domain Eukaryota; phylum Ciliophora; class Karyorelictea; order Loxodida; family Loxodidae; genus Loxodes; species Loxodes magnus. Next base: position 595,275 of record CAMPDV010000042.1, read on the forward strand.
ATAATTAATTTAAAAATCACTAAATTATATAAAAGTTAAATCCTATATTTCACTATCCTTACTTCAAATTCTCTTTTTAGGCTTCATTTATTTAGTATAGCTTTATAATAAAATTATATTGATTTTCTATTTTCTTAAGCTGTTTAAACTAATGAGCTCTGTTTAGTTATTAAATACTTAACATTATGGCTATTATTGTCTCTTAAAAATACTCTTTAGTTTAGCTTCTATTATTTACTTTAATATTTGCATTTAGTTACTTTTAATTAGATAGAATGATTAAAGCTAGTATTATAATATAAAGGGAATATAAGATAAGATAGGAATTAAGCTATAATTGATTTATATAATATTAATTAATCCAGTATGATATTATTTATACTTCAAAGCTAGCTATATCAAATCTAATAATTATCATGTCTATAATACTTCTTTTATTAAACTGATATCTCTAGATAAACTAATTAATATCTTTTTGCTATGCAAATTTCATACACTTTTTAGTATAGTGTTTATAAACTTAAAGCAAATGCTATTAATTAAGCTGCCTAATGATAGATTTATTATGCTAAATGCTTAAGCTTACTGTATCTTATTTTAATATAATTTAATTAGTGACTAAATTTAAATTTAGCTAAAGAATTATTATTCTTATTAAATAATTAGGAATTTAATTTAGAAAAATGTAGTAATATCTATTATAAAAGTTATCTAAGATTAAGGTTTAAAGTATGCCTATATTATTCCTTTAATTACTTAATAACTTATTAATAAAAACTAAATGCATTTAAATAATTGGAAGTAAAAGCCTAATATATCTATCACAATTGAATAGGTAAAATATAATTAAATCATATAAGCATTTAGCATATCTATTGATAATTTATAGTTATTTAATGCTAAAGTTGTATTTAAACAGTAAGAGTATCATTAATGATGGAAACTAGAGTGAAATTTAATTAATATAAGTTAATTTTATTTAAGAACTGAAATAGTTTTATGTATTAAGAATGATAGAACTATTCTGTCTATCAAAATTATTAGTAAGCATTCACAAAAGCAATTATTAAAAATGCATATAATATGGAATTAAATAGACTTTCAGCTAATATTTTTATATATAAATGGCTGAATAAGCATTAAGCTTAAATCAAAGTAATTTGCAACTTATCTCTACTAAAATAAAAGTACCCACATACGATAGATCTAAAATTCAGCCAGGCATAATCCATATTGGAATAGGAAACTTCACTAGAGCTCATTAAATCTTGTATATGAACAGATTATTTTAGAAAGGTTTAGATTAAGATTTCGGAATTGTTGGAATTGGAATTCTGCCTTAAGACTAAAAAATGAAACAAATACTGAAAGAGTAAGATTGCTTATATACTCTTATTCAATCAAGCGCATCATCAGAAGATACTGAAGTTGTTGGATCTTTAATAGATTTCATACATGCAGCAGAGTCTGAAAGCGAATAACAAAAAGCGTTGTAACTAATGGCAAATCCCTAAATTAAAATTTTAACTTTAACAGTAACGGAAAAGGGATATTTCTACAATTTAGAAGGAAACCTAGATTTCAATGATCCTTAAATTCAGCATGATTTAGCTAACTACAAAACTAATCCCAAAACCTCCATAGGATATATAGTTTCGTCTTTAAATGCCAGAAAAATACAAAATATACATCCTTTTACAGTTTTATGCTGTGATAACTTATAGGAAAATGGCTCATTACTTTAAAATTTAGTTTTCCAATTTTCATAGCGAGTAGATCAAGAACTTCATTAATGGATAAAGGAAAAAGTTTGTTTTCCAAATTGTATGGTAGATAGGATAACTCCTTAAACTACTCAAAAAGAGATTGATTACTTAAATAATTAATTCTAATTAATCGACAAATGGCCTGTTAAATGTGAAAATTTCATCTAATGGGTAGTTGAAGATAATTTCAATACTCCTAGACCTGAATGGGAATAAGTTGGAGTATAAATAGTTAAAGATGTTAAGCCTTATGAAATACTTAAATTAAGAATCTTGAATGGAAGCCATTAAGCAATGGCTTATTTTTCAGAACTTTTAAATTTAGATAAAGTAGATATAGCTATGAGAGATCCATAAATCCTCTAGATTGTTTAAAAGTATATGGATGAAATAGAAGCAACTTTAGATCCAATACCAGGGGTTAGTGTTAACGATTATAAATAATGCATTATTGAAAGATTTTCTAATCCAAAAATTAGCGATCAAACTGCAAGAATCTACATGGACGGATATAATAAAGTTCAATAATTCCTTATTCATGGACTTAAAAAACTATTCTAGTTAGGGAAATTCCCTTATGCAAATGCTTTAGTTATTGCTTCTTACTTAAGGTTTATTCAAGGAGAAGGGGAAAATAAGTTGAAAATTAAGTTAAATGATCCTTTTGAAGAAAAATTGACTACTCTTGGAAATGAGTTGAAATAAAACTAGACTAATGAATAGGTTAAAGACGTTTTGAATTAACTATTTGGACAAGAAATAACAGGAAACTAAGAATTCATCGCTAAAGTAGGCGAAATATTAAGAGATTTATATCAAGTTGGAGCTAGAGAAACTCTCAAGAAGCACTTACAATGAAGTATTGAAACTGCTTTAAACTTTTCTAATTAATTTTATTTATCATTACTTTAGCAAGAACAATCCTTTACTATAGCTTTTTAATTTAACTTCAATAATAATTAGTTATTATACTAACCCTTATTATTAAATTCAACTTAACATTAAGAATCTCAAATGAAGGCATTTAGGAAATAAACATAATCTGGACATTTTTAAAACTGGTATAGCATATTAGAATAAGGTTATAAGATGGATATAACTAATAAATATGAATTATCTTTAAAAATTGCAATTAAAGATAGATATTAACTTAATACTACTCTATCACTAATTTCCATAAAGCATAAAAATTACATAAACCACTAGATACTTAGCCAATTGAATTAACTAATATCTTCATTTACTAAAAAATCTCTTTATAAAAGAAATAAAGAATTAGATTAATTTCTTAAGAGTGTTTAGTTTACAAGTTAAAAGTAATTCTATAAGAAAATCTGCAAAACTAAGAAAATAAATATAGCTAAATGAATTATTAATTAAAGCTATGCTAACTTTAGTAAGATATTTAGACCTATTTATATTTTATTTAGTAGTTTATCACAAAAATGTAAAAATTATTAAAAATTAATTAGTTTAAAATAATATGAGACCATTAATTCTTCTCAATATTATTAAGGAAGCTTTATAAGGTAAAATTCAATAAATTAGTAACTAGAACTGTGATGCTTAGTTAATTATGAAAATTGTAAGTAATTATTTATATAAGCAGATATATTTTCCAGACTATTTATTAAAAACTTATTTTTTAGAATAATTAAAATTAAAAAATAATTTAAAGATAAAAGAACGAAAGGAAATTGACTGATAAATAATATTATAAGACAGAAATAGATTCAAACAATATAATAAACAAATATAACTAAATGATTTATGCTATAGTTTTATATTAAAAGTAACTAAATCTATTTCTGATTTTTAATTTTTATAATATAATTACGTTTATTTAAGCTAATTTATTAGATTTATAATAATATATGAAAACAATTGTGCTGCTATTTGCTTTTTCTTGTCTAGTTTCTGTTGCCTATCCTGGTATAAGTGTGGAATTTTAAGAGTAGATGATTAATCAATTCCTTTAATAGTAGCTGCAAAGTTTCACTAGTTTGATAACTGGAAAATAGATTAATCTTAAAGATGTAAGTATTTCTAAAGGACCTAATATTTTGAAAGTATCTCTAACATTAAAGACTTTAAAGATAATAAAATTAGATCTATAAGTTTATAAAAATTAAATCTTTAGTTTCTAGACAGATAAAACTTTAAACCTTTACTTCTCTTAGATTCCTTTAACTATGCAGATTGACTATAAATTTAAAAATATTTTAGAAACAACTTAAGAGTCGATAAACTTATAGGTTTTAATATCATTTATTAGCATATAAATATAGGTTACTAAGGATAAATTAGGTAAATTGGAATTTTAAGTTTATAAATTAGAAGGAAATGTTGACTAATATGATTATGATATGACTACTAATAGCTTCATTATGATGGTTGCAGATCTATTAGGTAAATCAATATTGAAAAATCTTGTGACTAAAGCTATTAATTAAGTTTGAAACTAGTTAAAATAAATAACCTAGGAATATATAAATAAAATTTAGGAACAGCTTACCCCATTTTATATTTATAAAATACCAGAAACATAATTTTTTGTTGATTTTCATGTTATTGATCTCTCAACTTAAACTGGGAAAATGGTTATAGGGCTAAATGGAACAATATTTGAATAAGACAAGCATAATAAAGTTCTACCAATAATTACTAAGCCTTCTTATAATTTACAAAGCACTCATGCCATCTGTTTATATATTTCTGATTATACAATAAACAGTCTCTTGTATGCTCTATACGCCTAAAAGTTGCTAAAAATAAGTTTAACCTCAGATATGATAGGTTTCTCCCCTTTATTTAAATTAGATACACAATTCTTAAATATTTTCTTTTATGAATTGCTCGAAACCTTTGGACATTAAAATGCAATCATAAATTGCGAGTTAAATGAAGCTCCAAAAATAAATGTTTATGAGAATAATCTTAATAACGTCAAAACTTAATTA